>CM031949.1:55627645-55977645 GCA_018749465.1 Paracanthobrama guichenoti | reverse complement strand
CAGCGCATCCCACAGATGTTCGATTGGATTGAGATCTGGGGAATTTGGAGGTCAAGTCAACACCTCAAACTCGATGTGCTCCTCAAACCATTCCTGACCCATTTGTGCTTTGTGTCAGGGCGCATTATCCTGCTGGAAGAGCCACAGCCACCAGGGAATACTGTTTCCATGAAAGGGTGTACATGGTCTGCAACAATGCTTAGGTAGGTGGTAGGTGGCCAGCTCTAGAAAGAGTCCTGGTGCTTCCAAACTTCTTCCATTTACGGATGATGGAGGCCACTGTGCTCATTGGGACCTTCAATGCTGCAGAACTTTTTCTGTACCCATCCCCAGATCTGTGCCTCGATACAATCTTGTCTCAGACAGAGGTCTACAGACAATTCCTTGGACTTCATGGCTTGGTTTGTGCTCTGAAATGCACTGGTAACTGTTGGATCCGACATGTGTGCCTTTCCAAATCATGTCCAATCAACTGAATTTACCACAGGTGGACTCCAATCAAAACATCTCAAGGATGATCAGTGGAAACAGGATGGACCTGAGCTAAATCATGGCAGTGTCATGGCAAAGGCTGTAAATACTTATGTACATGTGATTTGTTTCCGGTTTTTTATTTTTAACAAATTTGCAAAGATTTCAAACAAGCCAGTTGAAGAAAAAAAAAGACCCAGTTCAAAAGTTTACACACCCTTGATTGTTAACACTGTGCGTCATTCCCTGGATGATCCATGGCTGTGTGTGTGTGTTTTGTGATGTTGAACTTGAGTCTCTTGTTTGTCCTGATCAGTTCAACTGACCAACGTTCTTCAGAAAAATCATCCAGGACCCAAAAAATCTTCAGTTATCCAGCATCTTTTGCATATTTGAACCCTTTTCAGCAGTGACTGTATGATTTTGAGATCCATCTTTTCACACTGAGGACGATTGAGAGACTCGAACACAACTATTAAAAAAAGGTTCAAACATTCATTGATGCTCCACAAGGAAACATGACGCATTAAGAGCCGGGGGTGAAAACTTTCTGAATTTGAAGATCAGTGTAAATTGTAGAGCCTTGTAAACCTTAGGGAGTAAAATAGTCCGATATCAATATATTGACCGATATTCTTTGTGTATATTATAGTACAGTACCAGGCAAAAGTCTGGACACACTTTCCACTGTGTCCAAACTTTTGACTGGTACTGTATAGAGTATATACATAATATACATACATTGTACATAAGTACAACAGAACAAACATATAAATGTAATAAACAGTTCTTTTCAGGTTTTTCATTAAGGTCTAAACTAGATTTTCAGGTACAGAAATAGTAATCAAATGTCATACATCACTTCATAGTCTTCACTGTATAAATATAGATTAACCCTTATTAAAGTTATTCAAGAGCCGTGAGTGTTTTTTAAAAATAAACTGTATCTCGTCTTTTATGAGAAAACGCTTCCCTGCCATTGATGAGATTTTTCCATGTCTCACTGTTATACGGTAGGAGACGCGAGTAGAAACGAGTGATCTCTTATAGGCTGTGTTGAATGAAATGTTGACCCAGGACGAGCTACAGGACTGTGAAGCTTTGGGGGTGTTGATGGACTCCATCTGTGTTTTAATCATTGCTCTGAATCCATCTGGATGTAAGTTAGCCACGATTTTCTCAGCTTTTTTTCTCAAAATGTTGCTTTTTTTCATGAAACTTACCCACATTCAAGTGTTGATAAAAGAATGCATGAAGCTAGAATAAAACAGAGGGTCTGTTCTTTCTTTTGATATATTGCATGTTCATACAACAAGATATTCTGTGGGCCATGAAACTTGTGAAAATGACCAAAACATTGGTGGTGACTGGCAAATGTCATGTTTACATTCACTTAAGACATAACCAACTATGTTTACAATGATATTCAACAATACAGGCATTTTGACATCATTTTGAGTGAATATTCGCACACTGTGAGATGATGGGTGTGTTCATATCGGTGGCATATCTGCAGCATATACACAGATGCCGATAAATGGTAAACAAAATGGCGCTGCCAGGTTCGGTCGCCGTTCAGGTCGCTCCGCGAAGACTGTGCTTTTACTTACTATTTTACTTTCTTTTACTCTCAATTTTTACAAACTTATCATCTGCATTGATCTACTATGAAAGCAAAACTCTTTTGGACATTGGTTACCTCTACACTGGACTGTTTCAGGACATTTTCGCCGATCCTCTGTGGCCATCTGAGATCCTTCGGAATGCCGAGTTGAACAATGGACAGACGGGTCAATGGCAAAGAATCAAGAAACACCGTGGGAAACGCGCTGGGATACGCAACAGACTGAGGAAAAGGGCATTCAGCCCTCCTCTCCCGAGCATTTTTCTAGCAAATGTTCAATCCTTGGAGAATAAGATGGACGATCTTAGAGCCAGGATAAGTTTTCAATGGGACATGAGAGACTGTAACATCTTTTGTTTGTCCGAAACATGGCTCACGCCCGCGGTCCCGGACACAGCTGTGATGCCGTCGGAGAACTTCTCTGTTTTTCGGATGGACAGAACAGCCGAGGCCGGTAAATCCAAAGGCGGTGGAGTATACTTCATGGTCAACAAGAAATGGTGCGACACCAGGAACATCACCATTCTCTCGCGATCCTGCTCGCCTCATCTGGAACATTTAACAATCATTTGACGCCCATTCTATCTGCCGAGGGAGTTTTCTGCGGTCATCGCGACCGCTGTTTACATCCCACCGCAGGCAGACACAGGGCTGGCTTTATCTGGCACGATGTTGCCAGCGGCGTCATAAACAAACACCCCGACGCGGCGTACATTGTCGCGGGCGATTTTAACAAAGCAAACCTAAAGAAAGTCTTGCCAAACTTTCACCAGCACATCTCCTGTCCTACACGTGGAGCAAACACACTGGATCATTGCTACTCTCCGTTTAAGAACGCCTATAAAGCGTGGTTACTACCAGCCTTTGGCAAATCGGATCATGCCGCCATTTTCCTCACACCTGAATACAGACAAAGGCTCGTTCAGGAACCCCCGGTGAGGCGAGAAGTTAAGCGCTGGTCGCCCCATTCAGAGACCGCGCTACAGGCAGCTCTGGATGATGTGGATTGGGGCATGTTCCGAGCGAGTTCAGCTGACGTGAGCGAGTTCACGGATGTGGCGCGTTGCTTCATCAACACGCTTACAGAGCAAGCCACGCAAACAATAACAATAACGTCCTTCTCAAATCAGAAACCGTGGGTGGACAATTCAATCCGCGCGGCAGTGAACACACGCACTGCCGCTTACAACGCCGGTCTCCTAACGGGGAATATGACTAAATACAGATTGTCCGCTATGCTCTGCGGCGTGCAGTTAAAGCCGCAAAACTCCGTTATAAAGACAGAGTGGAGTCTCATTTCCAACTCAACGACTCCCGGCGCATGTGGCAAGGTCTGAGGTCCTTCTGCTCTTTTGGATCTAAATCCTCTGCAGAGGTGAGCGCTGATCCGTCGCTTGTGAATGAGTTAAACTCTTTCTACGCTCGCTTTGACTGTAACCGCGGCAACACGACTCCGCCAAGTGGCGCGTCAGAGGGAATTACTCAGCACAGCAACAACCACGTGATCTCTGTCTCGGAGGATGAAGTTCGGAGAGCACTCAAGCGTGTGGACGTCAGGAAAGCTGCTGGGCCAGATGGTATTTCAGGCCGTGTTCTGCGGTCCTGTGCTGATCAGCTCGCCGGGTTGTTTACATCTATCTTCAATGAGTCCCTTGCTACATCTGTGGTCCCCACCCTCTTGCCTAAATGACTATCGTCCAGTGGCTCTCACATCTATAGTCATGAAGGTCTTTGAGAGACTCATTAAAAACACCATTTGCGCCTACATTCCTGACACTTTGGACCCTCTTCAGTTTGCCTATCGTCCCAATAGGTCGACTGAAGATGCCATCTCTCATGTCCTCCACTCCTCCCTCACTCACATCGACAGCAAAAGTGGGAACTACGTAAGGCTGCTATTCATTGACTATAGCTCAGCCTTTAACACCATAGTTCCCATCAAGCTAACCTCCAAACTCCTGGATCTCAGCCTGAATCCTTCTCTCTGCCACTGGATTGAGGACTTCCTCACTGGCAGGCCTCAGGTGGTGAGAGTAGGCCAGTCAAACTCCACCTCCATCTCCCTGAGTGTGGGAGCTCCACAGGGCTGTGTCCTGAGTCCCCTGCTCTACTCGCTCTACACGCATGACTGTTTGTCCACACACAGCTCCACCTCTATCATCAAATTTGCTGATGATACTGTTGTCCTGGGCCTCATTTCCAACAACGAGACGGCATACTTGGACGAGGTGGAGCAACTAACATCATGGTGCCAGGACAACTGTCTCTCTCTGAATGTTGGCAAGACCAAAGAAATGATTGTGGACTTCAGGAAGAGACAGCAACGGACATACTCCCCCCTCATGATCAGCGGGTCACCAGTAGAGAGAGTGAGCAGCTTCAAGTACCTGGGAGTAAACATCTCCGAGGACCTGACCTGGACTGCTCACATTCAGACACAGGTGAAAAAAGCCAGGCAAAGACTGTACCACCTGCGCCAGCTGAGGAAATTCAGGCTTTCACCAGCTATCCTGAAAACTTTCTATTTAGGGGCGATAGAAAGTGTATTAACTCAGTGCATCACAGCGTGGTATGGGAACAGCACCAGCCATGACTGCAAAGCCCTGCAAAGAGTCGTGTGCTTATCCGAGCGTATCTCAGGGTCAGCTCTCCCGTCTCTGCAGGACGTCTACACCAAACGCTGCAAAGGTAGAGCTACTAAGATCATCAAGGACTCCCTAATCACCCTGCAAACCCTCATTTCACGCTGCTGCCATCTGGTAAGCGCTTCCGAAGCCTGATGGCCAAAACTGAGAGACTCAGGAGGAGC
The DNA here is from genome assembly GCA_018749465.1 of Paracanthobrama guichenoti. Taxonomy (NCBI): domain Eukaryota; kingdom Metazoa; phylum Chordata; class Actinopteri; order Cypriniformes; family Gobionidae; genus Paracanthobrama; species Paracanthobrama guichenoti. Next base: position 55,972,741 of record CM031949.1, on the reverse strand, counting down.
TTCTTCCCCCAGGCCATCAGACTCCTGAACTCAGTCACCTAACATCACGTGACCATCGATATACTGACATTGCACTGCACTTTCTGTTCTCGTTGTTACGGTGTAACAACCTGTTATAAACCTGTTTGCACATTATACTCTTTATACATTTGTTAACCACATATTTATAAGTCTACAGTTTACTCACTGCACAGTTTACCTCACTTATTTTATTCCACTTCTTAAATTGTACTTAATTTGTCTTCCGAAAAACGTGTAAGTATGTTCTGTTGCTTCCGAAGGGCAGTACTAAATGAATAAAAAATTATATTTAAACAAAATAAGAAAAATTTGGACATCTTCATCCTATTCAAAAGTTTTTACTTAATGCATCGTGTTTTCCTTCTGGAGCATCAGTGCTCTTTTTGCTTGAAAGTGTTCAAATATGCAAAAGATGCTGGAAAACTGAAGAATTTGCCAGACCTGGAGGATTTTTCTGAAGAACACTGGTCAGTTTAACTGCTCAGGACAAACAAGAGACTCAAGAACAACCATCAGAAAACATTGCTGCATAAATAAATAATTACATTTGTGAGGAGATGCTAAACTCAAAGTTAACTTTTTTCCTTTTAACCGTTCATTAATGTTTGAATGTAGCTCTGTATTTATTTTTCCTTGGTGCAACATACTAATGAGGGGGTGTCAATCAAACATCAGAAGGTGGTCTGTATGCCACCATTGGCTGATGGCTATTGACACACTCCTCATTAGCATATTAGGCCAAGGAAAAATAATACAGAGCTACAAACCCGATTCCAAAAAAGTTGGGACACTGTACAAATTGTGAATAAAAAAGGAATGCAATAATTTACAAATCTCATAAACTTATATTTTATTCTCAATAGAATATAGATAACATATCAAATGTTGAAAGTGAGACATTTTGAAATGTCATGCCAAATATTGGCTCATTTTGGATTTCATGAGAGCTACACTTTCCAAAAAAGTTGGGACAGGGAGCAATAAGAGGCCGGAAAAGTTAAATGTGCATATGGGGAACAGCTGGAGGACCAATTTGCAACTTATTAGGTCAATTGGCAACATGATTGGGTATAAAAAGAGCCTCTCAGAGTGGCAGTGTCTCTCAGAAGTCAAGATGGGCAGAGGATCACCAATTCCCCCCAATGCTGCGGCCAAACATACTGGAGCAATATCAGAAAGGAGTTTCTCAGAGAAACACTGCAAAGAGTTTGAAGTTCTCATCATCTACAGTGCATAATATCATCCAAAGATTCAGAGAATCTGGAACAATCTCTGTGCGTAAGGGTCAAGGCCGGAAAACCATACTGGATGCCCGTGATCTCCGGCCCTTAGACGGCACTGCATCACATACAGGAATGCTACTGTAATGGAAATCACAACATGGGCTCAGGAATACTTCCAGAAAACATTGTCGGTGAACACAATCCACCGTGCCATTCGCCGTTGCCGGCTAAAACTCTATAGGTCAAAAAAGAAGCCATATCTAAACATGATCTAGAAGCGCAGGCGTTTTCTCTGGGCCAAGGCTCATTTAAAATGGACTGTGGCAAAGTGGAAAACTGTTCTGTGGTCAGACCAATCAAAATTTGAAGTTCTTTTTGGAAAACTGGGACGCCATGTCATCCGGACTAAAGAGGACAAGGACAACCCAAGTTGCTCTCAGCGCTCAGTTCAGAAGCCTGCATCTCTGATGGGATGGGGTTCATGAGTGCGTGTGGCATGGGCAGCTTACACATCTGGAAAGGCACCATCAATGCTGAAAGGGATATCCAAGTTCTAGAACAACATCTGCTCCCATCCAGACGTCATCTCTTTCAGGGAAGACCTTGCATTTCCCAACATGACAATGCCAGAGCACATACTGCATCAATTACAACATCATGGCTGCGTAGAAGAAGGATCCGGGGACTGAAATGGCCAGCCTGCAGTCCAGATCTTTCACCATAGAAAACATTTGAGCATCATAAAGAGGAAGATGCCACAAAGAAGACCTGAGACAGTTGAGCAACTAGAAGCCTGTATTAGACAAGAATGGGACAACATTCCTATTCCTAAACTTGAGCAGCTTGTCTCCTCAGTCCCCAGACGTTTGCAGACTGTTAGAAAAAGAAGAGGGGATGCCACACAGTGGGAAACATGGCCTTGTCCCAACTTTTTTGAGATGTGTTGATGCCATGAAATTTAAAATCAACTTATTTTCCCTTAAAATTATACATTTTCTCAGTTTAAACATTTGATATGTCATCTATGTTGTATTCTGAATAAAATATTGAAATGTGAAACTTCCACATCATTGGATTCTGTTTTTATTCACAATTTGTACAGTGTCCCAACTTTTTTGGAATCGGGTTTGTACATTCAAAAATTATTAAACGGTTAAAAGAGACAACTTTCAGTTTAGCATTTCCTTTTTAAAAAAAATGTACTTCGTTGTACTTCGCCCAACATTCATTTTATTTACTTAATTAGTTATCTCCATGCACATTTAATTATTAATATATTTATTTATGTATTTATATATTTATTTATGTAGAATTTGGTGGATTTATTTATTTATTTGCATATTTATTTAATTATTGTTTTTGCAGGTTTCATCATCCATATTAATGTATTAACTACAGTTTATAAACTATTAATTTTGATTTGTAAATACTTTATTACACTATACTTATAAAGTGTTACCAAAGAGCAAACAGATGGAGGAAAAATGTAAAAGCCATATAACATATAATACATTAAAGCATCTTTGGCGTTTCCATGGTTTCTACAAACCTACAGACTCAAGAACAACCATCAAAAAACAAAACAAAAAACAGCCGTGGATCATCCAGGGAACGGCAGTATTAAGAATCAAGCATATTTAAACTTTTGAACTGGATCATTTTTATAAATCCAGCTATTTCTTTTTTTTTTTTTTTTGTCTTGTTGACCATATGTAAACATCTTTTATGCAAAATATCTTACTCAGGACAGTACTAAATTTAACAAAAATAGCATGCATTTTGTATGATCCCTCTTATTTTGTTAAAATTATTCACATTTTCACAGATTCTGCAAGCGCTTCACAAACGTTCAAGCAGCACTGTACATATTTGCAGTGTTGGGTAGCAGAATCTTGGATTACATAATCAAATTACTCGTAATTAGATTATATTACATTTTAAAAAACTTGTAATCAGACTACAGTTACTTTTTTATTGAATACATATTGTTTACACAACGACAGTGAATCATTCATAATTTATTGATTCTCCATAATCCTTTTTTAAATCTTTTACATTTTCCTTTCGAAAAAAAAAGCATATAATTCATATCCATTCAGAAAGTCTTGAAAAGAAACTGCACATAGACCAGAGGTCACAAAGCATTTGATCAATGGATTTACAGACATCATTCACTTTTAAGGAGTGTTTTCTCAACATTGCAACATTGCATATTGATTTAGCTCAACACATTAATTATATCGGTAACACTTTACAATACGGGTGCACTAATATGCATTAATTAATGCTTAACTAATGCACAGATAATGATGAGTTAATGTATGACTCAAGAAGAACTGAACCATTTATTAATGATCACTGCATCAGCAACTAATGAACATTATCTATGATTAATAGATTAAATAATATATGAATTAATATGAATTAAATGTGTCATAATGTATTAATTCCGTAATAACATTACCTTAACTAATAATGTAAATGAACGTGTTAATTACCACAATGGTTGAAGCCAGGCATTTAAACTTCCAGTTGTCTGCTTTAATTAAACATTAGCTAATAATTTGCACAGGTATCATTATGTTATGACTTTACTTGTTGAGGCACATGACTATCATTATTAACTCATGATTATCTGTGCATTAGTTAGGCATGAATTAATGCACTATAAAGTATATCAAAAATGTATTATTAGTAGCAATATGCATCACTAAGGACTTCATTTGGATAACTTTAAAAGAGATTTTTTTTTTTTTGCACCCTCAGATTCAAAATAGTTGTATCTCGGTCAAATATTGTCCTACCAAACCATACATCAATGGAAAGCTTATTTGCATGTATGATGTATAAATGTCAATTTAAAAAATTTACCCTTATGACTGGTTTTGTGGTCCAGGGTGACATTTTTACTATAATTTTTACTATTTTACTTTTTTTTTTTCTGACGTAATGTAATATTTAATGCACTTCATGTTGTTCATAACAAGGAATTTTTATATGAATATGGTACAATATTATCCTATTCAATTCAATGTGATAAACAAGGTAGGTCAAAAGTAATCTAAAAGTAATCCAAAAATAGTCCGATTATATTACCTAAAAGTGCAATATAATGGATTACGTTATTTTTTGTTAAACTAAGACACTTTTTGGAAAGAAGAAGACATTTGGAAAGATGTGAGTATGAAATATCAACATAAAAAAGCACCAAAGGTAAAGATATATTAACCTGCATCAGTCAGGATGAGTCTGTGAGCTGTAATTAAGCAAACATGGAGCCCATATGGCATATGATGATGTCCCTCTCCAAAACCAAATAATCTGTCTTAAATTAATAAGGATCAGTGCTTAGAGTGATCAGATTAATTCCGCCAGCGTTTTCTTAAACCTGTATTAATCCCTGTAATCCGCAGCAGTTTCACTGCCAAGTGCTTTAATCCTTTAGCCACCAAGTGAGAAAACTTCGAAAGTAGCTATGCAGACGTTCAATTCGGTTCTGTCCATCACTCCAACTTTCATCCTTTCACCTCTGGAACAAATATCTATTCAAGACTCAAGCAGGAAGCAAGGATAAGGAACACATCCCAAAGGTTTTAGCTAATCAAGAGCAGTGTGTTGAGATCCCATATCACTATTAGCATAAAATAACACCTGCCGCCTCGTGCGAACATCCTGTACATTGCTGCAAACTTCGCCGCAGCAAATACACTAGAGGTGAGGAATAATTACTGCCGTTTGAAAAGGATGTGATGTTACTGAGGTGAGCAGTGCATATGGTTAATGTGCGTAATATCCTGATCACACCACAAAGAGGAAATCATACCAATGACAACCCGTTCAGCACATTTTCTTCACAGAACAGCACATTTATTTGGCTAAATCAGTCTTCAACACTATCAAAAAGGATTTTTAAAAAAGATATGCACCTTGAAATAGCATGTAAATACTGCATCATGGCATATGCATATGGTAATCATTGAGTGGCATGTTCTGTACCACAGTCCATTCTTGTATCTGCCAGTAGATGGAGCTCTTCTAAGTGACTGTTTCCAGAGCAGATCTGACAATGTGTGGCACTTTTCATTGGCATATGAACAGATTTTTTTGTCACACTGTCTTAAAAACAGGTTGATTCTTTTAAAAGTCCCCCCCAAAAGGCTTTCCATAGAAATATTATATCAATAATTTAGATTTTAAATCAACTGGATGCCTTAATGTTTGTTCCACCAGACATTTTTAACAAATATATATATATATATATATATATATATATATATATATATATATATATATATATATATATATATATATATATATATATATTTTTTTTTTATTTAAGTTTATAAATTTAAATTGTTCAACTGAGCTGTTCATAAGTATAGTGTAATAAAAATACGTACAAATAATTTACAAACCATTAGTTTGCAGTTAATTAATAGTTTATAAACTGTAGTTAATACATTAATAGACTAGTGAGTTCTTCATTCATTGTCACTGCAATTAACTAATTAGCTCATATGTAAAGAGTTAGATAATGCTTTGCTGCCAACTTATTAACAGTAAATAGTTCTCACTAAACATTACACTCTCAGAAAAAAAAAGGTACAAAAGTCACTAGGTGCGGTACCTTTTCAAAAGGTACACTTTTGTACCTAAAGGGTGCATATCGGTACATACTAGTACATAAATTGTATATATTAGTACCTAAAAGGAACAAAAGTGTACTTTTTGAAAGGTACCAGCTACGCATCATAGAAAACTGTCTGCATTTTTACTTAAAAAACAAAACAAACAAAAAAAAAAAAAAAGTTTTTTTATCTTTTTTTTTGTTGCTTTGAGATTTTGTCAGGTTTTGCTCACTTCTGGGTACAAATTTGTTCCCAAAATATGGTTTAGTATAGATACACACGCACACTGGTGTTTCATGGGGACTTCCCATAGAAATGATGAGCTTCATACCGTACAAACTGTATACTCTTTCCCCTAGTCCTGATGTGTTTTAACATGACCTTTTAAATTTCACGTAATTTTTTTTTTTTTTTTTAAAGTGGCAGTAAATGTTTAAGCAAACATTTAACCCAAACGCTGGGTTAAAACAACCCATTTACTGGGTCAAAACAACCCAGTCGCTGGGTTTGTCCATTTTCAACCCAACTTGGGTTGTTTTTAACCCAGCATGTTTTAGAGCGTACTTATTATAAAGTGTTACCAACAGACAAAAGCCATACAACATATAATACATTAAAGTGCCTTTTGGCGTTTCAATGGTTTCTACAAAATAAATCCGGACAGGCGAAATAAAACCATCGATAGGCGACGGACACGGCCCGTGTCCTGGTTAAAACGGCTTATTTCTCTGGATTTAAACATTCTTGGAAACATTTGGGATAACGTAAGTACTATAACGTCGTTCTAGTGGTTTTTGGATATTTCAATCCAAAAATCTTACATACTGTGCCTTTAATGCACTAAGTACAGTGTATAAACTGTTAATCTCGATTTGTAAGTACTTCATTACACTATACTTATTATAAAGTGTTACCAAAGAGCAAACAGATGAGCCATTCCAGGCTTTTGTGATGGCCATGTCAGGTGAATCCTGAACTCTGTCTGATCCAGTTCCGGTTTTCCCAGGTTCCTGTGAATTCCTGCTGCTCGCTCTCTCTCGCTCTCTCGCTCTCTCTCTCTCTCTGTCTCTCTCTCTCTCTCTCTCTCTGAGATCAGTGAAAAATATCTCCAGCCGTCCGGACTGGCTCTCCCTCTCTCTCCTTCTTCACCTTTACGCATTATGTCTGCTCTGACGCCTCTCATTTCGCTCCTCTCCAGCTCGGCTCTGGTGTAATCTCGGGAATATGGATTGACTTTGATTGCACCCGGTCGCCTGTTGAAGTTTGGAAGCGGCGGATCGTGTCTCTTGCTCAACGAGCTTCATGTTTCCTTCGGCAACTTTCGGAAGTAACTCGTTCCGGATGTGTTGTTCACACCGCTGAGCCGACCCGTGCGCGCGATCGGGGGGATTTTAAACACGGATCGTGTCCGAGGCTTTCCACACTTCTTTAATTCGTGTTTAAAGTGATGGCGGAGCGGGGAGCCCGGCTGCTCCTCTCTCTTTTCTGCCTCACGATCACAGTTTCACACGCTGAGAAAGGTAAGGCTGAGATTAAAGAGCATGCAAACTTTCCGCGGCGCGACCCGCTGTCTGCAAATGTGCGCAAGCGCTCGGGAGTGCAGGAGTGAGTGTGACCAATGTTTTCATACTATAACTCAAGACAACTAACACATAAAGCGATGATTTTATCCAGCTCATCGAACACACACACACACACACACCGTTCAGACATCCTCATAAATCAAAGCATATGTGAAATATCCCCTTTCAATTTAGACTCATTTACTGCAAAGGTGTGTTCTGCATTAACTTCCACCTGAATAGAAGCCTTCAGTAAAAATGGAAGAAAATGATCTCATTATTATCATGTCTGAGAGCTTGAAGAGTGTTTTCCATGCATTGTGTCCCTGTAAGAAATCGTATGTTTTTTTGCATTAATCCTAGATGTTTTGGTGAATAGTGCATTTGAATTTTGTGAATTAGTGAATTTTGTCTTTGACTGCACAAGAAAAAGGAGAAAAGGTATTTTTGGGAAGAACATCTCCCATGTTGATTTTGGTGTGTGCAGAATTCTGTCTAGAATTAATTACGTTCCCCTGCTTGAAACCAATCAGAAAACACACCCGGGACAAACTAAAATATGAATATAATGCAGGCACATATATAACCGGAGATTATGCCTTAATGCTGCAAATGAGAAGACGTAAATGCATTTACACTGACACTGCAATATCTGAATGTGAGCAGTTTGGCCATTATGGATAACCGACAATTCTTTAAACATATGTGTTTAATCCCTTTTAATCTTTATATTTGGCCTTTTATATATACCTGAATGGAGACCTTCATCCTTCATGAAAATGAGCCCAAATCTCATTATTATCATGTCTGAGAGCTTGAAAGAGTGTTTTCCATGCATTGTGTCCCTGGAAGAAAATATATAGATAGATATTTTGTCTTTGACTGCACACTTGAAAGACAAGAGAGAAGGTATTTTTGGAAAGAACATCTACAATGTTTATTTTGGTGTGTGTGGGTTAAACGAATGAAAATTAATTGCAGAAAACATACCTAGGACAAAAAAACAAAACAAATATTGCTTATGAATATAATGCTGCCTTTACACATATATAACCAGTGAATATGCCTTAATGCTGCAAATGAGGTGACATAAATGCATTTACACTGACACTGCAATATCTGAATATACACTGATATGGCCGATACCAATAATTCTTTATACATTGCAATATCTGAAAAGTTGGGATGCAACGATATGAACATTTTGGCGATATATTGGCTGATAAATCTGAATCCGAATTTTTATATAATTTTTGAGAGCCTGATTACAAAAACAAAAGACTCACCATAAAAATCATGTCCAAAGCGCACAATTATAATGTTTTATTATAATTTTACGTGTCGACACTGCACATGTTGCACTTAAACATATATATATATATATATCTTTAAATATGATTGGAATCACTTAAAAAAAAAAAAAAAAAAAATATATATTTTTTTTTTTTTTTTTAAGTGATTCAATCATATTTAAAGCAATTCAAAACCATCATGGTGAACAGTGCACATCTGAAGCTGAAGGAAATATTACATTATCTATTGGCTTTAATATAGCGGACAAATTTCCTTATCGGGCCGATAATATTAAAAGTGAGCATATATCGGCTGATGGTGGCCGATATATCGTGCATCCCTATAAAAAGAATATGAATATAGGCTATGTACATGAACAATGAAATGATGACCATGGCAAAGTTCATTTGCACAGTCAGCATTACCATTTTTTTACATTTTATTTTGGTACTGTTTTATTTGCCATTGCATTGTTGCACTGAATATTGAGCCGGCACAGACTCAACTGTGTAAATATGCCTTTAGAGAAAGTGGTTATTTTTGCTCCAGAGCATAGAAACTGAATCTTTTGTTAGTTCATCTTCATATTGAATATGACAAGTCTCACATTTAATTTGCATGATGCATCATTTAAGTCTTTCATTATTATTGGCAACATGTTTCCAATAGTTTGTGCTTGGTAATTAGGATCACGTACGGTGAAAGCAGGCCGTAGAGGAGTTTGCGGCAGGGCTGTCTTGCGTGCAGAGGCTGATGAAGTGGCTCTGCCGCATGAAAAGCAATGTGCTGTGGTAAAAAATCACAGGCTTTGCTGGAGATCAGTACAAAAGAGAGGAATGGGGGGCTGGGTGGAATGGGCAGACTCTGTCTGGAAAGTAATAAAACCAGGAGATTAAGGGTGGGGTGGGGGGGGGACAGGGAGTTCCTTTGGGAGTTTTGATTGATTCCAGAGAATTGGACCTACATGCGGAGAGTGAGTTTCAAGTTACTAATTGTGGGGTCCCCTTCTGAAAAGATGTGTTTATTTGAAACATGTTTTTTGAGGTCCTGAAGCACACAAATGCCAACCATACGCAGTTTCGTGAAGCTTAGGTCACCTACGTCTTGGAGATAACAGCACTCCAACTTTTCATGTGTTGGAAAGGAAATGTCTTAAAGTTGTTGTTTAAAAAAAAAAAAAAAAAAATATTGTCATTGCATCAAATTTGCATCCCATTTTATCTGCATAATCCTGTTGGGAGAGAACTTTGTGCTGATGTCTTCCCTGCGGACAATGTAAACAGCATGCTAAACTGTATAAACACCCTCACAACCTTGTCTGCAAGAGATCTGCTTCCTTCGCAGAGGCCTTCATTCACAGACCTGAACAAAAGGACAGTGTTGTTCTAACGTAGATAACGTTTTGTTTTCTGTTCTATAGGTGATATACTTGGTTAAATTAAAATTGACCTGGTTTCACAGACAGGGCTTAGATTAAGCAAGGATTAGGACTTTTAAGTAGCTTTTATAAACATGCCTTAGGAAAAACATTACTGGTGTGTGTCCTGAGACGGTACAATGGCACTGACATATTTTAAGATGATAGCTCAAATATGCATTTTAGGCTGGGTTTACACCTGGTATTAAGATGCGTTTTGGTCGATCGGATCACAAGTGGACTACATACAGGTGTAAACGGGTCTAAAACATTTTGAGCTTGTCCACTTTCACCACTTCCAGAGCTAGTGGAAAATACATTGGACCGGACTGCTTTCGTAGTGTAGACGCTCATGTGGTCGAATGTGTTCAGACAGCCACAAAAGACCGTCTTCACTCCGTCTACTGACCTAATGCGTGAACATTATGGGATGTGCGCTAGCCAGACGGGACTTATACTTTGTCAACTGGAGACCCGAGTTGGTTTGAAGATGAAAAAATGTCAAAAACACTCACAGCGTTCGGCTGGTCTTGCGGCTGTCAGAGCAGAAACGAAAGCTGATGCTCTCTGTATGTTTTTCTGTCGTATCCATGCACGTTTGTAAATTGCTCAAGATTATTAGATTGAAAGATTTGAAAAAGCCCATATATTAACCCGCCCATAGACCCTCCCCTTGAAGAAATCAGGACAGAAGTGGTTGAAAGTGGACAAAAGAGACGGATTAAAACACCAGGTGTAAACAGGAATGTGTCTCCCTCGTCTACTTGTGATCCAATCGACCAAAGCGCATCTTAATACCAGGTGTAAACAGGGCCCTAGTCTTAAACTTTGTCTGTGAAATCAGCATCTGTTTCATGCACAAAATTAGAAATTTACACCAGAAAAAGTAGTTCTGGTGCATCACTATTATCACTTTGGTTTTACCAACAAAAAAGGTACTATGGCAAATGGTATATTAACAGAGTGCTTTTTCGTTTGGTCTGTGTTGTATTTTGCTTATTTACAGTATGTGGAGAGATGTCTTTTAATCATAGATAAATGGATGCCATTGTTGGAAATATTCTATCAGCGCAGTAGCTTGTTTGGCCATATAGCTGTCCATTGCATTATAATCATTATCCGAAGTCATCATTACTGTTGCAGCTGCATGTTTTCAGATGTCAGGGAACAAAGAGGATCAATATCACAGTGACAAATTAAGTATTGTCAGCAACCGAATCTCACTGGAAATCGGGCGTCACAATAAGCTCCAGCTGAGAGATCTAGCCTTCGATGTTCTTTATTAATTTAGATGGACAATGGGCCCTTGGCTAATTGCCTAATGTGCAAATGAAGGCTTGATAGCAGCATGTAACTGGATTATGATTGATGGAGTTATTTGTTTATTGCACTAGCGGCAAAAGCGTTAGTTAATAATTTGACCTGATATTTGTCAACATAATTTGGGTTTCTTTGTGAGGGAATCAAACCCTTTCGGTGTCCTTGTACTAAGTGATATGGTATTGGTATTTTTGGAATGGCATACTAATTATTTCATTCATATTGCAAGAATATTGCAATGCATTTGACATGATAGCAAAAAAATAAATTGTTTTTATCTCTTTCTTGACTCCTCATTAGATCAGACAGTGAAATGACTCCAAATTGGAGTGTAAAATGGGCATATTTTGTTTCTGACGACTGAATGTCACTTGTGGATTGAACACGCCACATAGTGAGATCATCTGGCAACAATTTAGCATGCTACAGTTTGAAATGTTCAGTGTTGCATGCTGTTTCAATTATAAAAATAAAAAAAATAGTACTGTATATAATAAGCGGAATGTAGGCTCAAGTATTCCATTCCCAGCTAGACTTGATTGGCTGTGTCAGGAAGCCTTAACGTCAGCACAGACCATTCATCAGCATTTCTCTTTTGGTGGCCTCTAAATTGATGTATGAATGGTTAGGGCTACTTGTGAAAATTCGAGTCCATTTATCGAAATGGTGAGCTTCCGCTGTATGAGATTATTGGAAAGATTTCCTAGCCAACCCTGGTCAATTCTGCTCCATTACCATCAGTAGTGTATCATTATGTTACTGAGTGCACTATTTTAGTGTAGCATTTGAGAAAATGACCAGTCTACGCAAATACACACGAGGTAGCGCATACGGCTTTTTGTTGTTGTTGAAGGAATTCCGATGAAATGGTCATGCCTCCGGAATGTTTGGTGGTCAACACCCTCATTTGGGATCTGAGCGGTTGCAGTTCCCAGTGGATCTCTCTTTGCCGAGTCTCTTACCAGCCTCAGCAGCTGGAGAAGATTATGATGCATGTGTGATATGAATGCTCGTACTCGGTGAAGTGAAGCAAAATCCAACTAGAGCTTCTGATAAGCCATTTTGTAGTGTCTGATTGTTTTGGCCCTCACAAATCTAGAATTATGCTAATATTAAACGATATTTAAATAGCTCCAATTATGAATAGTTATGCAGACAAATGACACTATTAATTTTTCTCATAAATAGGGTTACAGATTTTAATTAACTCTTTGTTTTAGGCATTATTTAAACTTTAGATTGTTCTATAGACTCATAATCCGGTATTGGGTATATATAATATCAGTTGATATATTTAATTATGCAATATGCATGCCTATTTCCCATATTTTTACATTTAGATTACCTTTACATCTCTTTAAAATGCACACAAAAATGTAATAACACCATTAAATAGAATTTTTAACAGGTCTCAAAATGAATATCCATTTGTAATGCCTAGATGCACAATTGTATATCTAGTGTTTTATTATTATTAATCCCTAATGCTCATAATAATTAATTGATTTGAGTAGGGCAAACATGAATTTAACATTTTAACTTTTATGAGTATTTAGAATTTTTTTTTTTTTTTTTTTGTGTTCACTAAACTGACACATTTTAAGTAATCTGAATTGTTTTATTGTTTTGAGTTTCTTTTAATTTAGACAAACTTAAATTTAACTGAAATTGGGGTGGGATTACTGTTTCCCAGCATGCTTTGCCATGTCTCTCAAAAGGGGGACTATGCTAAAATTGAAAAAAATGACTATTTTATAGTGCCAGATTATTGGGAGATTTAGTAGAGTTGAATAATTTGCTATGCTAATTGAGTAGAGTTTCTGTTATCTTGGGTTTTTTGGGGAGCTTCTAATCAAAGCATTGTGTTGCCAATTAGCAAGTTAGCATTTACTGAATTAGCTAGACTAAAAATATTTAAGATTACATGATCATTTTAAGTTTAAATGTATGAGTTGGCTTAAGTTGAGAGCAATTAACATCTATGAGTACAAAATAAAATAATAATGGATAACAATAATGATAATTATTATTTTTAAAGGCAGAGGCTTTCTTTTGGCATGCTTGTTCAGATACTCATACAACAAAATATTCAGGGGCCATGCAAATTGTGTAAAAAAGATAAAAGATGCTGGTGGTGGCTGGCAACTTGCTTTGGCCAAAAAAGGGAAAGAATTAACATTGGTGCATTACATAACTTGAGGGAAGTCCCGAGTCAAATGTAGGGCCTGGAATCTTATAGAGTCGTGATGGTGAACCATTAAGTGACCCAGAATGCCCTAGTAACCATTTAGCAATGGCAATTCTGTTGTGCATATTTCACAGTCAGTACCGTACCAAATGCTGAACTAGAGCAAATATGAGCTCTCGATTGCGGGGAAACCATTTTTTTCCATGTGCAAAACTGCATGTGGCTCTGATCACTGCTGAGTCCAACTGAAACCCATTTATCGCTGACCCAAATTGTTGAAATGTTTAGTTTGCACTGGCTGCTCGCATGCATGCGCTGCCATGTTAATTAGCATTGTTTCCCTATCTTTCTTTGCTGCTAGTTGGGCTGTCATGAAATGGGGTCTGCTTTCTTTATGGCCTGTTTCGCAGCATTTCACTTTATCGTTACAGTCTCCACACACCTGCTGAATATGCTGACAAGCTAACTTGTGCTGTTTCCCTTTATTTGGTGTTATATATGTGAGTAACGGCAGCATGAACTGATATCTGTGCCAAGCATCCCAGCAGACTAAAGCTGTGAAACCATTGAAGGTGATTGAAGCACCCTGTTGTTGTTGCACATTGCTTGAGCGCTGATGACGGGCTCTGTGGGGGCCCTTCCTTCGCGGCTCTGTATAAAGGTCTCATAGTGTGGCCTGTAGAAGTATCACTGAAGACAGATTATGAATAAGCGCAACGTCACTGCCAGTCTGCCTGAACTTGGCTTGTGGCTCTTGGCAGCTCAAGCCGTGCTTAAGATCTTCTCGACACGCCATCCTGAGGTTGGCTTCTGGTTTATCGCAAAGATCCAGTCAGGGCTCGTCACACCTTCCTACCCCAAAAGCAAACATTCCTTCTTTTGCTTAACCAAGGAAGTGTGGAAAATGGAACACTTCAACTCGAACATAGGGCATTTTTTGTCTTTGCATGTAAAGTAGAATCCTAGTTTCCATACATCACCTAATCATTAAAGGGGTCATAACACACACACACAGTTTCTGCCAGTCCCATGTTAACCTTGAGTATCTCTAGAGTAGTGTTGCATCCTTCATATCTCTGAAGAGTCTTTAGTTTTATCATATTTATAAAAGACAGATACGCTGTACCGATTCTTTCAGAAAACAGCCGAGCTCGTGGAGGAGTGCAGTGGGCGGAGCTAAAGAGTCTCTCACACACACACACACACACACAAAATACATCATGGCATTATCCCTGGATAACTTTTGATTTACTATACGTTTGTGTTGATTATTATGTGCTCATTACATGCACTTGCGCGCTTATTGCCAACAAAACACAGACATTTGATGCAGTTTCGGCTCATGACCAGAAACAAACAAACACACTTGCACACATCCGGAAACACAAACTGCATCCACTGTTTCCTTAACGCTGGGTCATTCGGGGAGCTGAACAAGGTTATCTTTCCCTCACAACCAGAAACACACTTCTTTAGTGGCATTGTTGATTTCGTAGTCTAAAAACACAATGCCAGCGCTGCCGACGGCTTCAGTAACCCCAACTCATTGATGGACGCGCTCTCACTCTGGTTGGTGTGTGTGTGTGTGTGTGTGTGTGTGTGTGTGTGTGCACGTGTGCCCATCTGGGAGAAGTGCCCATACAAGGAATTCCGCCCTTTATGACGTCATACAGGGCCATACTTTCCGAAACTTGTTTGAATCCTGAAGGAGTGTATTTGGAACAGAAATACTCCGTCATACGTCCAACAAATCTTTTTCAATTTTGGCCATGTTTATCATGAGAATCAACTCTTTAACCGTGTAAGTAAGTCAGAATGCATGAAATAACATTAGAAACTTATTAACACTACTTATTTTACATTTCAGCTGGTTTCTCACACAAAGCTATCATTTGACTTCAGAAGGCATGGAACATATTGCAAGAATTGCATGAACCACATTTATGATTTCTTTGAAATTAGCATTTTGCATTTAAAGCTTGAAATCTGTCCTGATTCGTTATAATTAAATTGAAACTGTACAAAATATGATCAATAAGTTATGACAACATTGCTTTAACTTATCAAAATAATGTTTCAACAGTTTTTTTATATACATTATACAAGTTTATACTCATTTTAAAGTCAGTTTAATGTAATTTAAGTTGAAATCCACAACAGCTAAGTTGATTGTACTTTAAGGCAGCAACTTTTTACATTGAAGAACAAACAAAACAAGCTTCTTGTTCATTATAAAAAAGTATTCATTTATGAACAACATGGGTGAATAAATTCTGAGAATATTTATTTGACAAATGAAAGCAGGATGTGCCACGGTTTTCCCTCAAAGAAAATGTTATAATGCATGTTAATTATGTATTTCATAACACAAAATGAGTACAGAATCTCTCAGTTGATGTTACCCTTGGTTACTTACATCATGCGCTGTGAATATTGTATACTTTGCTGAAATGAGTCTTTGAAAGGTCTGAGGTAGATTGAGGTGCTTTTATGATTGAGATCTGCTCTTTTTGATTCTTTGTAGAGATAATGGATGTCTGAGGCCATAAGGAACTGTGCATTACTTACCTTCCATATTACACTACAGCCAGATTAATGTATATATTTACAGTCATTTTGGGTGGTTTTGTTCTGGGTGGTTGCATTTATAAAATGGTTTTGCAGCTGCAGTGCATGCCAGATGAGATGTGAAGAATTTCCTCCCGATGGTTAGTAGTGACGGGAATGATGGAAACCAGCTGCTTTGGGTCCCCGACCTCAAGATTTGACCTCTGACCTGGCGATGGATAAATGCAGCTGGAGAAAAAAGCCAGGAAAAGAAGATAAAGCCAGAAAAGCACCTGCAGAGTAGGCTTGACATTCCAGCACTGGATCCTTGGACACGCGTCACATGATCCCAGCGAACGTGTTCATATGGGAGGGGGGGATCATTAAGGGGAGGCCAGCTGTTACTGTATATGCCTAATGAGCGCTTTTATGGAAAAGACTTGATGAACAAGCACATTTGACCGGCTACCTGTGGAATGAGTACGCCTACAGATTAAACTCCAGTTTTTCAATTTAGACAGTCGTTTCAAAAAAGTTTCAGCCAATATATCCATTAAAAAAAAAAAAAACAGAAGAAAACAAGGTAGCACTTTATTTTACATGTACTTACTATAGGGTTAGGGTAGGATTAGAGTTTGGTTTAGGGTTAGTTGCATGCAATTATGCATAATTTATAGTTATTACAATACCAAACTTGGTGACACTTTATTTTACAGTGTCCTTGTTACATGTCACATGTAGTTTCTATAGTAATTACTACAAATTATGTATAATTACATGCAACTAACTCTAAACCTAATCCTAACCCTATATGTAGTTAATTAATATTACTCGGTATTTTAATGTATAATCACACTGTAATAAGTACACCTTAAAATAAAGGGTTACACTTTATTTTAAGGTGTCTGTGTTACAGTGTAATTATGCATTTAAGTACTAAGTAATGTTAATTAACTACATGTACTTACTATAGGGTTTGGTTTCAGGTTAGTTTCCTGTAATTATGCATTTATATTAATTACTATAGAAACTACATGTGATGTGTAACATGTAAAATGAAGTGTTACCAAATAAAGTGTAACACAAAAAAATTGGGGTTACACTTTTTTTAGTTGCACTTTAAGGTGAGTAATAATAATTAACTACAATAGGGTTAGGTTTAGGTTAGTTGCATGTAATTGTGCATAATGTATAGTTAGTACTACAGTAAGTACATGTAACGTGTAACAAGGACACTGTAAAATAAAGTGTTACCAAAAGTTGATTAATTGCCCTGAAATTATTTTTCCTCTTTATCCAACTTTTCATTAGTGATTAAATAGTAATTTACTGTTGGAAAGTTGAGTGTGCGAGGCACAGAATGTATCCTTGTCTTCACATTATAATCATAAAGTTACAAATTGTTGTTCAGTTGTGGTTGATAATTATTGTAATTATCACCTTTGTGCACTAGAGTATATTTAGGTAGCAAAAATGGTAGTAGTTAGTGCAGGATTAGGTTAGTCTGCTTTCAGTAGGAGTGTAGTACATTTTACTATTTAAGTCCATTCTGCAGAATTGTTTAATGCTGATTGCATTGTGGGCCTAGGAACGAGTAATCGCTGCTACAGACCAATGCAAATGTGCCCCATTTCACCTATGCACTCGAAAAAGAAGCAAATTAGCTATTTGGCTAGATTAAAGAAGGCCTTTTTTTTCTTTTTTTTTTTTTTGCAAAGCGGAGGGAAAAGCTTCCTCAGATTCTTTTATCCAAAATGCACAAATAATATTCTTCTTATTTCTGTCATCTCTCACCTTATAATAAGGTTTGATATTAGTAATTTGACCATTTTGGAAGAGATAGTACAGGCCTATTACGTTCATCAAAAAGCAATTACAGGAAGCCACTACTGTTGGATGTATGGTAATTATACAAATCTCTACTTATATCTTCCGTTTCTCACCTCTAGACGCTTGCACAATCACCCCCACTTCATGTGAATTAAGCAGAATCGTGTACACAGTAACTTTATGATTGGATAATTAGCAGTTGCACTCGGATGATATCACAGTCATTACCCTTTACATCTTTTTTTGGGGCAATATAAACACTCATGGAATTGTCTATACATGTTGATCTTGCATGGATAATACGATTCACTGAGCTGTGGACTGGGTCGACCACACCCACACCAGCCCAAAGTCTTACTGCCACTGCACGCATTCCCAGTAATTCACGGTCAGGGTGGTGTTGCATGTTGCTTGTCGAGAAAAGGGGGGTCAGGGGTTCAATTGCCCCCCTTGGGTAAAGCCTTAGATACGTAGTGACTGTACGGCTGCCCCACGCTGACTACAATGGTAATTAATTTCTAATGAGGGTTGGAGCGCTTGCTTGTGCCAGCCTGCATTGAGCCCACGGGCTCCAGACGTTTTCTTCTATGCCCCATTTATTTAAAGAGTTTGTAATATTCTCCAGTAGGTCAAGAGTTCCATTCCGCTTTATGATGTCTACTCTCCTCGAGTAATTTCTTTTAGTAGCTTTTCAACACGTTTATTTTGATTAGATCGCAATATTGTGATATGAGAAAGATTTGTCTTTTCTTATGTGAGATGAGATGAAGTTTTCACATAATCCTGGTTCTAGTTCAATAAACCCATTCCAGTTTAATTCCGTTTTTATAAAGTTATGCTCTTTATGCCTCATTTCATTGCGCATTCAATCAGTTTTAATTAAAGTCGGTGACTTGTGTATTGTGGTTTTGGGTCAGTGCTGAAGCGACTTGTATTAATAACATTTCCTGAGAGGAAACTATTCTGTGAAATACAGGAAGCCATTAGGAAGTCTGGGCCTCACATCTATCTGCAGCCAGTAAACAGTGACCAGCCCTCTGTGTAAGCAGTATGGATGAGCCTTGGATGAGTGCTCCTGAAAAGGATTCTGTTGTGAAATTTGTTGGTTATTTGTGCAATATTTTGTTTGTACTGTAACACACACACACACACACACACATATACACTCACCTAAAGGATTATTAGGAACACCATACTAATACTGTGTTTGACCCCCTTTCACCTTCAGAACTGCCTTAATTCTACGTGGCATTGATTCAACAAGGTGCTGAAAGCATTCTTTAGAAATGTTGGCCCATATTGATAGGATAGCATCTTGCAGTTGATGGAGATTTGTGGGATGCACATCCAGGGCACGAAGCTCCCGTTCCAGCACATCCAAAAGATGCTCTATTGGATTGAGATCTGGTGACTGTGGGGGCCATTTTAGTACAGTGAACTCATTGTCATGTTCAAGAAACCAATTTGAAATGATTTGAGCTTTGTGACATGGTGCATTATCCTGCTGGAGGTAGCCATCAGAGAATGGGTACATGGTGGTCATAAAAGGATGGGCATGGTCAGAAACAATGCTCAGGTTGGCTGTGGCATTTAAATAATGCCCAATTGGCACTAAGGGGCCTAAAGTGTGCCAAGAAAACATCCCCCACACCATTACACCACCACCACCAGCCTGCACAGTGGTAACAAGGCATGATGGATCCATGTTCTCATTCTGTTTACGCCAAATTCTGACTCTACCATCTGAATGTCTCAACAGAAACCGAGACTCATCAGACCAGGCAACATTTTTCCAGTCTTCAACTGTCCAATTTTGGTGAGCTCGTGCAAATTGTAGCCTCTTTTTCCTATTTGTAGTGGAGATGAGTGGTACCCAGTGGGGTCTTCTGCTGTTGTAGCCCATCCGCCTCAAGGTTGTGCATGTTGTGGCTTCACAAATGCTTTGCTGCATACCTCGGTTGTAACGAGTGTAACAGCTTGAATCAGTCAGCCCATTCTCCTCTGACCTCTAGCATCAACAAGGTATTTTCACCCACAGGACTGCTGCATACTGGATGTTTTTCCCTTTTCACACCATTCTTTGTAAACCCTAGAAATGGTTGTGCGTGAAAATCCCAGTAACTGAGCAGATTGTGAAATACTCAGACCGGCCCGTCTGGCACCAACAACCATGCCACGCTCAAAATTGCTTAAATCACCTTTCTTTCCCATTCTGACATTCAGTTTGGAGTTCAGGAGATTGTCTTTACCAGGACCACACCCCTAAATGCATTGAAGCAATTGCCATGTGATTGGTTGATTAGATAATTGCATTAATGAGAAATTGAATAGGTGTTCCAAATAATCCTTTAGGTGAGTGTATATAGAATGTAACTCTACACCCTTGCTTCACTTAGTATGCACAGAATCATGAATATGCAAATTAGCCCTGCCCCCACCCAATCGCACAAGCTCAGTGATCCACTCGGCCAACTCACTATAGTAAACCACTGCACAATGGCGCTATTTACAATGTTGGACACATTATGGTAATTAATATGATAATCCTTTTGCTTGACTACGTTAACAAACAGCTAATAATGTGTTGCTAATGTTACACAAACCATGTTCCCGTTTGCCATCTCAGTCTGCCTTCAGTATCAGTCAGAAACGCTTTGAACATCATGGAGTAAGTGGAGAAAGGCATATAGTTCATCATAACATCGTAATATATATCATATACATAATTCACCTGCTATATTGCTAAATCTACCCGAATTTTCATATCAACAGAAAAATATACTGGGATAACCCGGCTTCTCTTGAGAATCGCCTGATTCAGAGAATAGTTAGTTCCAGTGAACCAGAAGTAGCAACTGAGTTTTCTTAAGTGCTGTGACGTATTTCCAAGTGAAAGGGAATATTGACTAGAGGGCATGGTTTTACTTCAGCGCTCCTCCTCTCCATCTCACGCTCATAGCAGACTAACGGTTGTACGGTTAGAGTGGTTAAACATTTTCAAACCTAAGCTGTCAAACTGACATCATCTGAGAAGGAACGCCGTTTGCAGACTGGACGTTACTTTTCAGATTTTGATTAAAGATTACAGCGACAAACTTTTTTTTCTGAGTATTAACTTTACACAGATTGCACAGATCAATTGTTCACCCTAAGACCTGTAATGTGTGCTAACAAAGTAAATGGGGTCAATTTTTATACAAAAACCCGTCCACACGTTGATGTGATTGGTTACAAGGTAGTTTGTGATGTAAGAAACACCAGCGATTTCAAGCCGCCTGTCTTTGGTTCACTAGACTATTAAACAGAAAATAGTGTTGACAACAATAGTGTTGACATGAATGGGTACATGGTTTGTCTTAAAGCATATTAAAAAACACCACATAGACGTATAAACAACATTAAAAACTTGATTTTCACCACAGGGTTTAAACAATCATGCACTCTAAAAAAGTGCTGGGTTAAAAAAATGGACTAATCCAGCAATTGGGTTGTTTTAAGCAAACATTTAACGCTGGGTTAAAACAACCCAATTGCTGGGTTAGTCCATTTTCAACCCAACTTGGGTTGTTTTTAACCCAGCATTTTTTAGAGTGTGTAGAAAGACACATCATGGCCATATTCCAAGATTCATCAGGCTCAAATTGTGAACGAATTGTTGGGAGGGATCATGAAGAATCATTTCCACACATGAATTGGCACCTCTGAGTCCAGACCTTAAATTCATTTAAAGTCTTTAGGATGTGCTGGAGGAGACTTTACAGAAGGGTTTCTCAAATCTTGCCCTGACAATCAATGTGCTAAAGAGTTTAACTCCAACCCTGATCAAACTCATCTACCTGTGATTTTCGAATAATCCTGAAGACATTGATTAGCATGCTCAGGTGTGTTTGCTTAGGGTTAGAGCTAAACTTTGCAGGAAAGTGGATCTTGTGGGCCAGATCTGAGGAACCCTGCTTTACAGAGTACTGAACTCTTGCATTGGCAATACAAGATCGTGATCAAAAATGTATGCATCTCTTGATGGAAATGACATCACAACCTTGATTTCCATCAAGAGTTGCATACATTTTGGGTCAAGATCTAATTGTTGGGTTGGACTCAGGTTTATTTTTTAAAAATCGACTTATGCATGTTGGGTTCGAGTAAGAAGTGATTCGGGTCGGGTACAGATTTTAGGACCCAAGAAGATGTGGTAAATATGCTACCACTAAATATTTAATATTTATTCCGAACTTTATTACAACTGTGGACACAACTCTCTGAAAAGCATACAGAGTTTACACTATTACCTAAATTTAATTACCAAATTTTGTTTGGTTTCAACAAACAATTCAGTAAAATTTGGATTCAGTAAAAAAAAAAATTTTGGGTATCATTTATCATGTAGCAAAGGACTTGCATGCCAAAGTATGAGCAATAGTGTTAGTAATGCTTTCAGTTTATACTGCTTTTGAAACATTTAATTTAGATTCCCATCAAATTTTCTGATATAAAAAAAAAAAAATATATATATATATATTGGTTTTCAATCTCAAGTGCTCTTAAAAATATCACTTCACCAGCATTTCACAGCAATTGTATCATTTTTTGCACTGATGTTCAATTCAGCCTTTATTTTAGTGATCCTAGAGACAGGATCATTTAAGTGTGCTTGGAGCGATGATCTTGAGAATGAGATTTACTTAATAAAAACCATTGTTCATTTCTAATGCTTTGCAGTGCACAGATTGATTTTGGCTCCTTGACGAGCTCTGGAACTCATTCAGGTTGTTGTTATTGAACCCTTGTAACTGAATTACTCAAGGTAAACCTTTCCTAATATAATTTCAAGCTTTGCCCTCCATTTTCATCTGGCGAGTCTCTTACGTTAATGAACAAGTAAATGTGAGCATTAAGGTTGTGTGTTTCTGGTGAATGGCAAATACCAAAAAAAAAAAAAAAATGGATGTCGTCTACTTGCACTTTGGGTTTCTTCAACAGAAATGCTATACGGAGCATTGATCACCCATGAAATCACATGTCGCCAAACATCACTCCAGAATCTCAGTGGAAAATTGACTAGCAGTTAAGTGGTTTTGGAGCCGTGCTGTATTGGGCCCCCGAGAACCTCCGTGATGCCTCGCCACGTCTACCCCGTTGTGCGGCGCTCCTATTTGAATTTCAATCAGCGCTTGATGTGTTGCTATGTGAAGGCATGGGGGATGGAGGTGAGGTGGAATATGTGGTGTGACCAACGGAGACTCATTTGAGGCTCATTTGTGTCCGCCGGCGTCCCAGGGGGCACATACCGTAAACTGCTAGCCGCTGGGCTTGCAAACACTCTATTTTTACTGACGTCTCCAGCTAGCCCAGACTGGAGGTGGTACAATCAATATTAACCCCCTCCCTACCTCCCTCCTCCTCCTCTGTTTTGTGTCACTTCATCATGCGCTGTCACATCTACCACACCTTGGTTTGTTATATTGAATTAAATGTGCTGTGGTAGCCCGTGTCATTCACTCCACGGGGTTCAAGACCGTAATTGTATCCCGGACTCCATTAAACAGCCATATGTTTTATGGGTATTTACCATAATGTGTGATTGAATTATTCCGCTTGTGACACCGTGCGTTCCTTACAAATGCATTGCACACTGGGAAATGCTAATTCTGCATTTTCTCTACCTTTCCATATGGCGCCAGACCACTTTGGTGATGCCAAATGAGCAGTTTTTGAAACAAGGTTCTAGCCGACAGTGTGTAAAAGACTTAAGGAGGACGAAAAGGACGAAGCTTTCAAGATGAACAACAAATAATTCATGTTTTTGAGGTACTAGCTCCACCAGAAGCCACATTTGATCCATTTCCCCTTGTAGCCGGCTTCCATTAATAATGGATGGTAGTTTCTCCCCCATCTGAGTCCTGCGGGGCACAAATCCCCCTCCCAGCCCCCCACATCCCTCCACTGTGTTTCCCACCATTGACTATCCCGGTTGGGTTCAGGGCTGAGTTTATACATCATATCACACCCTGCTTTACTTCTGTTGTTAGTTTAGCCAAGTGCATCAGGAGGTGTCTGCTTTGTTGTGTTACAGAGCCAACTGTCATGATATGACGTTTTAATAGAAATTCTTCTTTCTTCTGTTGAGGTCACCTCGGACAATGCTTCAGATGCCTTCATGCTGTGCTAAAGGAGCCATGTGGGGTTTTTTATCCTTCTCCTTAAGCAGTGGCACAATGTGGAGGGGTCAGAGACTGGATGAGCGGCGCGCTGGAGATTTATGGCTAGTTTAGAGTTGAATAGGAAAGCTGTGAGACATGCCAAGTGTATGATGTAAGAAACTGGCCAGACTTACTCCCACTGCCACAGCGAATGAAGAAAGTGATGAATCAATGAGAAAATTAAAGCACGCCTCATGGTGATCTGATTCAGAAATCTAAATCCTGGGGGAAAAACTAGGTCATACCAGTATAAGATGGTCAGGTTGGTTTTTGAGTATGATCTAGTATGATTGCTGTTTTTTTTGCTGGTCTGAGGTGGCCTACCAGCCCAAACCAGCTTAAAGGAATATTCTGGATTCAATACAAGTTAAATTTAATCAAAAGCATTTGTGGTGTAATGCTGATTATCTAGGGGTGTAACGATACCCTCATATCACGATTCGATACATATCACAATACTGAACTCACGATATTTAGATACTCCAAGACATATGGTAAAAGATTAACAAAAAATGTACTGTTGATTTTAAAATGCTAAAGTTGGTGTTACATTGAGTGTGGAAATTAATAGGCTTGGACTTGGTGCTGGTAACCCAATACACAGGACAATGGTGACACCAGAATAAAAAATATTCATGATTCTGAAGCTGAAAATACAGGATTATTTTACACTGTCACTGACTAGATATATGCCACTTTTTACTGGCAACATAAGACATTTGGCATTATCAGGACCCACAGATATTCCCCCATTGGATTATTATACATTATATTCAACATTATATATAGTAGTTTAATGTAGTACTGACACTAAAGCTCTGTACTTTTATTTTTTGGTGAACTAAATCACTATCCATGATGCATATTGATGCATGTTTGTATTGTGATATGATATATTGTTAGACCCCTATGATTACCACAAAAAGTAAGATAAAAAAAAACCCAAATTCACTCTTCTGTTAAAAAGTGTGTTATTTGAGATGTAATGCTGTTTAAATAATTTTAGTTGTTTTAGGGTTTATGATGTTGCATTGTAATGGATGTGTGGAAAATTGGACTTTTACTTAGTTTAGTACATTATTTTATGTTTTTACACTAAAATCATGTTAAAAGTACATAGGGCCAGATTGACTAAATGGGGAAAATTAGCGAGAGAGTGCAATTCCCCAAAAAAACACTGATGGGAGTGGAAAGTTCAGTGCGTAATCTACTGACGATGCACAAATTAAAGAACACCGACGCAGCCGGATCATTTCCATAATGATCAACACAATCTACCAGTTAGCGTCTGGTTTAAGACATGCTTTTTTTGGGTGGAAAATAATGGCGCAAACATCAGTAAATTGACTAGTGCAAACCTTAGTAAATTACCTTGCGTGATTCATTTAAATACTCTCTTCCCATAAAGTTTGTGTCAGAAAGGGAAACTCCTACACTCGCAACTCCCGGTCACCCGCAAAATGAACCCTGTCCATGCCTTTTCAGCGCTAATTTATCACTGTGTGTCTCTAGGAAATCCTGACAGTCGTTTTTTAACACCAAAAGAGGGTTTCCACTGGTGCAAGCTGTTAGTAAATCTGGCCCATAATGTTTATGAAACTGTGTATTTTAATGTTTACAGACTGACCCCATTCACTTCCATTCCTAAGTGCCTCACTGTAACCTTTATTAGTGTTGTCAAGTACAGACTTCAGTTACCACACCGCTACTGAAATGTAAAAAAATGTGACGATACCAGCATTTCCCTCTAGCATTTTGAACACATTTTTAAAATTCGATACTTTTGACAACACTAATCTGGATTTTAGCTTGAAAGACAAGTAGAAGTAGACAACTAATCAACATTATACCACAAATGCTGTCAAAGATGATCTATCTAGTTGAAAAAAGTCTGGCTGATCAGCCAAACCATCTAGACTGGTTTGGATCAGCTAATGGTCATAAACGAAAACCCCTGATTGTTCAGCAGTGGAGAACCGCCTCAACACATCCACCTGATTTTATCGCATACTAGCATTACCATAAACCCCAGAAGACTATGAGGATATGCTGAAAGGTTTACTGATCCATTAAGGAGCTATAGTTGGTAATATCACACTGTACAGAGGTGTCTGAATTCATCTGGCATAGTTGGGCGTCTCTAGAACAGAACATATTATTTCCATTATTATCACGATTCTGAACAGACAGCTAAACAAGATAACGTAATTTACTATTTAGTTTCTGACAAAATGTTAATTGTTGTTAAATATATTTTAAAATGTTTAATTAGTTTGAATTAGTTATTTTTAATAAATCAGTTGAGTGAAATGATTCTATGACTCACTCGTTTCATTACTGACTGAATCAGCCTTTCGGAACAAATCTCTTGAATGAATGATTCAATGACTCACTCGTTTCATTACTGAAGGAATCAGCCTTTCGGAACAAATCTCTTGAATGAATGATTCAATGACTCACTCGTTTCATTACTGAAGGAATCAGCCTTTCGAACAAATCTCTTGAATGAATGATTCAATGACTCACTCGTTTCATTACTGAAGGAATCAGCCTTTGAACAAATCTCTTGAATGAATGATTCAATGACTCACTCGTTTCATTACTGAAGGAATCAGCCTTTCGGAACAAATCTCTTGAATGAATGATTCAATGACTAATACATTTAACAGTCATGTGTCTCCACCTACTGGTGTAACGATGTAATGATACAATCTTTATTTGAAGCATCAAGTTACTTTCAAAAGGTGATTTCCTCTATTTTTATCGCTACCACATCAGTGTTTATATCCGAACTATACACTTTTATCCCAGTTTTTATATCCGAACTATACACTTTTATCCCAGTTTTTATAGTACGACTGTTTGTGAAGCTGTTTCATATCTATACATGACGACGGCTCTCTCTGGATCAGAACACGGATCTGAATGATCGCTGTGATCGTACTCGTCAAAGGATTACCAGACATAGAGCCGAATCACTGTCATTTAGGAATATGATCACGTGGGTGTTTGAGTCGACATCAGGCTTTTACTGATGAATCGTGCAGCTCTACTACAGAGCAGTTTATTCATTTTGATAATCCAGCCGCTCATTGTGTGCCTAATTTAACTTCTACTTTTTGAATATTGACTGCAGTAAAGCACTTATCTGAGCTTTGTGAATCTCATTTGAAATTCCCATTTCAACCGTCAGAAAGCTTGAAATTATTTCCAGGGCGCTTGTCGTCCTAAAGGCGATTGCTTCTGTCCATCAGTCTTTCTGTCTTCTCATTGATCCATGTGACTCATGAATATGTAGAAGAGGCTGCTGAAAAGGAGATGGGAGGAGTTATTGATGTTTGACATTGAGAATGTGCTAAAATTGCTCTGAAATCATGTTCTCTGGCCACAGAGATTATGAACACTCTAGAGAGGATTTTTTTACCTCCATTTGTTCCCTTGCTTAAGTTAATTCATTATTATTATAATTGGGAATGTGGAAGGTCTGTCTGTCCTTTTGACATTGTGTGGTTCACAATAACACTTCACCTCAGTGCTATTTTAGTATTATCACTATCATAGTATTCATTCATATTTTGAATTAGATTTTTATTTTTTCAGTTTTCATTTTAGTAATTTTGTGTGCTTTTGACATTTTTCATATTTCTATTTAGCTTTGTTTCATTTAGTTGCCAAGGCAACATACTTGGTTTAAGTTTTCTAAATGAAATTAACAAAAACTAATTTTAATAGCTTTAGTCAACACATGCTTCAGGGTGTTTAGGGCATTAAACCCATTATTTTAAAGGATTAATCACTTCAAAATGAAAATGTCCTGATAATTTCCTCACCCCCATCTCATTCAAGATGCTCCTGTCTTTCTTTCTTCAGTGGAAAAGAAATTAAGTTTGAGGAAAATATTCCAGGATTTTTCTCCACATAATGGACTTCAATGGGAGCCAGCGGTTGAAGGTCCAGATCAATGCAGTTTCAGAGGAAGGGCTTCAGAGGCTCTGCATGATCCCAGAGGAGTAGGGTCTGATCTAGACAAACCATCGGACATTTTCAAGAAAAAATGTAAATGTGTATATACTTTTTAACCACGAATGCTCGACTCGAGTATTGTGATTCTTCACGGCGTGCGACGTAGGTGGAAGTACCGATGGATCAGAACACAGATCTGAATGATCGCTGTGATCATACTTGTCAAAGGTTTAACAGACTCACTGTCCTTTAGGGATAAGATCACGTGGGTGTTTGAATCAAGGTCTTAACGAGATTGGGATATAAAATTTTTAGGACCTAACCATAAGCATGAGCAATAACAAAGTAGTAAACACACTTCCCTGTGAAAGCAGATTGTTCTATGAATAGCCAAGCAGAACTTGTGGTACACGCACTACGAACCCTAATTCTCTCTTAATTATGATTGCACTTACTGTTAACACTGGTAAACCTCAAAAGCTACTCAAAGAATCACGTTTAGAGGAGTATGCGTGTTGAGCTCCGTTCATAGCAGTGCTATGAAACACGCTAATTGCTTCTGTACAACTGCTGTTAAAGCAAATATTTCAGCTGCAACACAGACGTGAATGTTTTTCATAAGCGGCTGGCATAAGCAGGGCTGTATGTTTGATAGATGTGCATGGATAATGATTGTATACAGCATATCCGATGTCTAAATCGGTGTCTGCTCGAAGAAAATGATCACGTTATGAGATGGTGTCATAAAAGACAATGCGGACATTATTGTATTAGTTCTCAGATATGAGCGTTTCTTCACCCAGGGGTAGTGGTGTGATTTGATGCTTTTGTTTATATGCATGTCTGGAACAAAAATCAGATTCTGATCACAAATGACCCGAGAAAGAAATGGAAAAATAGATTTCAGCCAGAATAGATTTCTGCTCACATTTTAGTTATACTGAGACCCATTTTAGTCTGGTTACTGCCTAGTGACGGAGAAGAAAAGCAAAATGTTCCAGTTGTTTAAAGAGGAAACTCAGTCAGTCATGTAAACTCTCAGCACATAAATGTTCAAAGGGGAATCAAATGGGCCTTATTTTGAGAGGATTTCTATTTCTCATTGTGTGTGTTGGTGTTGGTCAGCGGCTTGGCAGCGTTTTTACTTTTCCAGCAGACTTTTTAGCAAGCATGGATGGCTTTTAAAGGGATTGCAAGGGTAAATTATAATCTTTACACCCTTTAATTAAACGTACCCTGTGTGGTCTTGGATATTTTTACATGTTCAGTTTGGACGTTCTCAATCTGTTTCATTTAGACTGACACCTCCCACACGGAGAGTTTGGAAACAATAATGTGGATGTTATGCTCAGCTATGGAGAAAAGATCATGGAAAGAAACCACAAGATTTCAAACTATGGGCACACAATCCAAGAATTCATCTCAAATGAATCTCATGACTGCATGGAACTTGATACAGAGTGTCCGCTGGTCCTTAAAACGTGTCTGAATGCACTTTTTTTTAATAATGTAACACATAACTAATATCAGTCACACTTTAGATTAGTGTCCAATTCTCACTATTAACTATAACTTTTGCCTCAAACTCCTAATTACTGCTTATTAATAGTTATTAAGTTTAGGATGAAGGGATGCAGATCTACAGTCGTGCGTCTCACGGGTATATCTGTGGCAATAGCCAACAATACGTTGTATGGGTCAAAATTATCCATTTTTCTTTTATGCCAAAAATCATCAGGATATTAAGATCATGCTCCATGAAGATATTTAGTAAATCTCATACCGTAAATATATAAAAAATGTATTATTATTAGTAATATGCATTGCTGAGAACTTTATTTGGACAATTTTAAAAGAGTTTTTCTCAATATTTAGATGTTTTTTGCACCCTCAGATTCCAGATTTTCAAATAGTTCGGCCAAATATTGTCCTATCCTAACAAACCATACAGTACTGTGCAAAAGTCTTAGGCTCGCTAGTATTTTTACACACAAAAAGTGTGTTTAAGCCAGTTATTTATATCTTTTGCTGTAGTGTGTCAGGAGGAAATATCAGTTTACATTTATAAATTAATTGCTGTTAATTTGAATAATCCAGTGGGATTTTTGTATGCATAAAGAGTCTGACAATAGTCTGATCTGATCTCATCTTCATCGGGTCCGTCTGTGATCACATGAAGAAACAGAACAAACTGAGATGGACTCAATCCAGAAGAACTGAGGCAGCGTCTCCAAACCCTTCCTGCAGAACCACAGGAACAGCTGTAGGAATAGATGAGGTGACTAAAGCCATTGACAGCATTCTCACTTTAAAGCATTCTGACAAGTGCCTCAAATTTTCACAGTCCTAGGGCCTCATTTATAAACGTTGCGTACGCACAAAAGAAGGCGTACGCCGCTCTCTACGCAATAATTGGAATTTATAAAAAGCAAACTTGTCCTTCACTCAAGCTCCGAGCCAGGCGTAAGCACAAAAGCAGGTGAAATGAGAAATGGCGACGCCGTCGGCAGATGAAAGAAACACGTGAAAGTGTGTGAAACTACACCGTTGTGTAAAAGAAATGGCAATACTGGCTCTCATAAATAACATGAAGACTTCACAATGCAAGTTTTACAATTAACAGCCTACACGAACACCCGTTTGATCGATCTGCAGTGTAAAACAAACAAAATCAAACAAACATTACAACAGAAATGCAAATTAACATATTTGCAAAAAGAAAAGTGAAATATGTTCTGCAATAATATTGGCATGTTATGCAATTCATCCTCATAAATAATATGGTAAACAGAACGAAATAATGTCCAAAACTGATATTTTCGTCAATGTGTCCATCTGGCGGAGCAGATATAGATGCAATTAGACAGACAGACAGACAGACAGACAGATTGATTCTAGAGACAAGAGTTTAATTGTCCACTGGGGAAAGTTGTTTTCATAGTAAATATTATGGAATCATGGCTTTTTTGCCTCGACTTTGATGTCCGACCATTTCTTTTTTATTTTTGGCCACGGTCCGAGGTTGTGAGGCTACAGCATTTACGGCGTCTGCAACCTTTTGCCACTCGAGTGCCTTTTTGGCATTAGTAATGCCCACACTGTGCCCTCCAAACAACATATTTCTCCTCTTTTCCACCTCGCCAACGATAACTTCTACTTCACATTGTGAAGTTACGTTTTTTTGATTTCCTCTCTGTGTTTGCTATGATTTCGCAATCCATGAATATTAACTTGTGGGCATTTCACGGACCATTTATGGGCACCATAGGTGACATGAAGCCGCAAAAGCTGCACTGCATTTAGAATTGATTGTGATTTATTAAGGGAAAACTGCGTAAGGATGTGCGTGCGCACGATTTTATAAATCCAAATATTTCTGTGCGTATGCACGTCCTATGTGTCATCCGTACGCCACTTCTGATGCAAATCCTACGCAAAGTGAGGCCCCTGTAGTTTTTCAACTACCTTAATAGTTAGTAAGGTAGTTGTTAAGTTTAGGATTAAGGGATGTAGAATATGGTCATGCAGAATAAGTAGGGGTGTGACAAGATCTTGTGCCACGAGATCTTGCGAGACTAAACTGTGACGAGATTTCCTGTCGAGGTGAAAAGCTGGCTCGCGTCATATTGTCATGACCTGGTCATGACGGAGTGTGAGGGTGAAGTTAGGATAGAATATGCCAACGCTATTCGTGGATAATAGTTGCTTCAATTCCATCAGCTCATCCAACATGAGTTGTTCGAGTCGACCATAGTGCGCAGCACTGATCACGTAACGAGAAGACTGACAGGACCGTGGCAAGGATTTGTTACGCAACAGAAGCGTCAGACAATTGTCTTAAAATGCTCGTTCAGAACCACCGTGTAATGAAGTGTCCACTGAAGGCAAGTGCGCAGAACTTTAAGAGTGCGTATTAGTACCTTAAAGGTACATATCAGTGCTTTAAGAGTGCGTATTAGTACCTTAAAGGTACATATAAGTACCTTTTCGGTTTTGTACCTTAGGGTACCGCCCCAGTGACAGCAATGTACCTTTTTTTCTGACAGTGTACCTATGATCAATTTGTGGGAAGGAGTTTAGTTAGGAGGTCAAAAGAAGCTTATGTGCAGTTCTAAGGTCTGAAGAGACATACAGGAAAGAAGCCAGTCATTTGAGTTTGTGCTTGTTGTCTTTTACTGCATATAATTCATAGTCAAAGTAGAACTAAAATGACATTACAAAATGATGAGTTAAAACATTTCAAATGCACCCGCAAACATCAAGGAATTCTTAAAAATACTATGTAAAAAATCTCGTCTTGTGCCTCGTCTCGTGAGATGTGTCTCATCACACCCCTAAGAATAAGGCATTAATATGTGCTTTATAAGCACTAATAAACAGCCAATATCCTAGTAATATGCATGCTAATAAGCAACTAGTTAATAGTGAGAATTGGACCCTAAACTATAGTGTTACCAAATTCTTCATTTAAATTTTGTTCACTTTTTTTGAGGGTGAAAGGGCAGTCCTGTCTCAACTGGTGCAAAATGTGAGATATACACCATACAGTGACATAGTTTCAATGACACAGTCATGCTAGTTTGAAGCAGTGAGAGAGTGGGTAGATTGTAAAAATGTAAAAATCGTGGTGCGACTTTAGACATGAATGGTGATTTTTGCTGCAGTGTTACTAGGCAGACAGTCTGCTCTATTAGGCCACTGATTAAATAAACTGTGAACATAAACAAGATGAGATGCTGTGCAATGCTGTCCAAGCCAGTCATCTCTATGTTTTGTGCAGGACCAATTATTTGTCCATACTGTGCACAACCCATATGTTCATTTTTTTTTCTCTTTGCTGTTATATAAATGTTCCTCTATCACCCATGGACATTTATTAACATATTCTCATGCTGCATCCCTCAATCAGTGGCTGGTTTTCTCCCATCGGATCAGGAATCCTCCTCCCCCTTCTCTTTAACTCTCCCCTGCCCATGGGACTTCATAAATATCATTTCATCCAGTGGAGCCGCTGACATGGAGCAAAGGGCCGCCATAAATAATTCATCCTTAGTCCTGGCTCCCTGTTTAGGAATTCACAACACAAGATCTTTACTATGCAGGTTTGGAGCAGTTCATGATCCAAAGACCTCCCTCTCTCTCTCTCTCTCTCTCTCTCTCTCTCTCTCTCTCGCTCGAGTGTGTGTGTAAGTACTTCTGTGAATGTCTCAGTGTGTATCCTCTCCTCAGGTCCTTTCCAATATTTTATGTACACCTTTGGTCTTTGCACACACACAAAAAAACCTTGATCTTTGCCGTATTTTTTCTTCTGCCTGGCTGTGCTTATTTCTTTCTTCTTTGCTTAGTACTTTTTTTGTGGCAGAAATGTAAAATAGATTTGATTTGTAATATCTCTCGCTGCCTCAAAAGCGCTAGTTTTTCATTATTTATTCAGAATCTCTTAAGTCTTTAAGATTCAAATATTTCCCTAGATAGTTTTATACTATTAGTCTTAAAAGGCTTGCAGAATATCGTCAACATTAATCTCTTTTATATGCCTTTTTGTACTGGCACCTTTTTAATGAATAAGGGAAGGTCTCCTGTGTTACTGAAGTGATCTCATTTCTGTAGTAGTTTTGTATCAGTGTGTACTTTGCACAGCATGCTAACACAAGTTATCGGATTACATTTTCAAGTAGGGGAGACTGGGTATAGTTGTAACACGGGGAGAGTTGTAACACTTCCAATTCCACGAATCCCAGATAAGATAGGAGTCATATGACAGTTTCAGTTTCCTCTGGCTTCCTTTACGATCCCACATGGAGGTTTTCCAGTCTGTGTTGCTATCTCTCCTGAAGCTACAGCAGAAAATCTAATTCTGAGGTAAGACAAGATAATATTTTGTTTAGTACTTCTACCATTGTAGATAATGTTGTATGAGTTATATCAGGTCAAAGTTTAGTTTCTCTAGTAAAGAATGGTGTTTCAACCTCCTGCTAATTAAACAATGGGTGACAGTGGCGGAGTAGGTTGTAACGTGTGTTTTGAAACAACCATCCACTTACATACAACTAAGAACATTTTTGTGTTTTTAATAATTCTACAGAATACCTATGTTTGTTAATTTTCACATACACATACTCAAACACACACACACACACACACACACACACACACACACACACACACACCCCCATATGAATGTGCACATACAGACATGCACAAACAAACGCACACGTGCATGCACAAACACACATTATGCACATACACTCCCCATATTCACACATATTTTATTGTTGCAGCCATTCATTTAAAATAAAACTGTTGTTGTGGCCTTAGTTTTTGTGCATTTTGTCTACCTGTTACAACTTACCCCAGTATGTGTTACAGTAGTGGGGTAGGTTGTAACAAAGGACCAATTTGTATTTGTCGTCATCTCACAAAGTCTGTGATATAGTTGGAGAAGTTTAAATTGTGTTGTAAACAACTGAGAAAGAAAACAGATGCGTGTCATTTATATTAGGTCCGTGCATTTGTCTTAAAGGGACAGCAGCCTAATGCACCCGCAGAGCAAATTACATTGCATTAATTAATTATATTAGTTATATTTAATTTATTTTACATTTATTATTCATTATGACCATTCATTTACCTGAAAAACATAAAGCACTGCTTATTTCAATATTATCTTTCGTCTATTGTATTTATCTATGCTTGTAATTTGTTGATTTTCTATGCAGATTCACTCCCTGTAAAAATCACTTGCACAAAAACAGATTCAGTATTCCTCAAAATGACTAAAAACAGTGAAATGCAAACTCAGAAGATTATGCAAACCTGCACTATTTAAATATAACACAAATATACTTTATGCATTTAATCTCACTTTATTTAGCAATGTCTTTGCTACTGACCTTCAATGATCCAATTCAATATTGCGAATAAGCAAAAATGACTTTACATCACATGGCACATCACAGCTGAAAGGTTTGTTTGTGCGGCGCCCTCTACTGTACAGGTGTGAATTTGCATTTCCTTCAGCCTAATGCTGCGTTCACACCGAACGCGAATTGAGCATCTGGAGCGAGTGATTTCCTTGTTAAGTCAGTATAAAGACGCGTTGATGCGCGTCTGGAGGTCCTGCAGTGTGTTAGACAGGATTTCGAAAAAGAGGCGAATTGAGTGTCTAGATTTTATTTGGTGCTTTTTGTGCATTCACGCATTTGAAGTGAATTTGAACTGATATTGGCTGTGAGCTGTCAACTCGGAATGTTGCGGTTGAACTTGGAATGTTCCGACTGACCTCAGAATGTTACGGCTGAACTTGGAATGTTGCGGTTGAACTTGGAATGTTCCGACTGACCTCAGAATGTTACGGTTGAACTCGGAATGTTGCGGTTGAACTTGGAATGTTCCGACTGACCTCAGAATGTTACGGCTGAACTCGGAATATTGCGGTTGAACTCAGAATGTTCTGACTGACCTCAGAATGTTACGATTGACCTCGGAAAGTTGGGGCCGACCTCGGAATGTTGTGGCCGACCTCGGAATGTTGTGGCCGACCTCGGAATGTTGGGGCCGACCTCGGAATGTTGTAGCTGAACTCGGAATGTTGCAGCCGACCTCGTAATGTTGCGACTGATCTCAGAATGTTGCGTCTGACCTCGTAATGTTGCGGCTGACCTCGTAATGTTGCAGCTGAACTCGTAATGTTGCGACTGAACTCGGAATGTTGCGGCTGAACTCGTAATGTTCCAACTGACCTCAGAATGTTACGGCTGACCTCGGAATGTTGAAGCGAATTTGCGTCTGACGCCCGAGATGAAAAATCTGAACTTTAGCAACTGTTTGCGCCCGCGTTAACCAATCAGGAGCCTGCCTGCTGCTGTCACGTGGTGAAGTGACGTGATAAACGGGGGCAGGCCCGCCCGGAGTCACTCATTCAACATGGAGGGACGACTGATATTGGCTGTGAGCAGTCATACGGAGCTATTTCGCTTCAAACGCTCGCTTTATACGCTTGAACATTTTGAATCCACTCCAAAGCTAATTGGACACGCGAGTGGATTCAAAATGTTGAAGCATCCAACTAGACCCGATAGAAGCAAACTTGATGCTCAATTCGCATTCGGTGTGAATGCAGTGTAAGGCTTATTCAGTGAAAGGCCCTTTAGATTTGCCAAAAATAGAACATTTGAGTTTAAAAAAAACTAAGCAATCCCAGTCCAGGTGAGAAAAAACTATGCAAAAGTAACGTAACACATTACATTCCATAAAAAGTAACTAAGTAGTGCAATTAGTTACTTTTTTAAAGGGAGTAACACAATATTGTAACACATTACTTTTAAAAGTAACCAACACTGCAGATGACTAATATTTGCAGAGTACATCACGATCATTTGTAAAACTGCCTTCATCTATAATGCAGTATAAAGGTATTCAAAATGTACATCATAATGCATTATATCTTTTCATATATAATTGTAACCGAAGTTAAAATGCATTATAATATTCACAGATTCCTTGTTACATCTGAAATTGGTTGTTTGTCGAGTTATTTCTAAAGGTGTGTTATAACTGTGGTTACAATTATTCATGAGACCATAGGATGCATTACAATGCATAATTAATGCATTAAAAATACTTGTATAATGCATTATGTATAAAGGCTTTAAGTATTACAGCTGTTTCATTTTGAATGTAATGAATGTACTTGAATATACATTTTTATAGAAAATAATTGTATTTATTTTTGAGATGATAACTGGAAGCCATAAGCTGAATTAAAGATGCATTGATTTTGAAGCCTTATGATGACAGTTTAGCACACAAACTCTTTGACAAATTGAATCTATATACTCTTTCACATATTATAAAACAATACTAGGCGTTATACTTTGTTGCTCATTCCATTCTGATCATATATTCCATGGCTTTCTGGTTATTAGTGCAGTGCATTACTATGGTATTGATTGTTGGTTATTAATGTAACTTTCATGAGTTAGATTTCCGGAAGAATCACCCGAGCTGAAGTTAGTGGAATGCTGAGAGGAATTCTGGGTAGGATAAAACATAAGCTTAGTGAAGCAGAGTTAGTTGAAACAAGACAAAACAGCACTCCTGAAACAGAAGGAAACCTATTTTTATCATAGAGGATAATTCAATCATGATTTGCATGATCCCATACGAGATTTGTTTGAAGTTATTGTTTCTGTTAGAGAAACACAGAAAGCCTGAAAGCATTTTGAATTGGCTTACAGATGAATTGTTGTTTCTTCCTCTCTTGCCATTGCATAAATGCAAGTAAATGCTATTTGAATAATGTCTTAGCATGAATGTTTTCTCAATAGAGACCATTGCTGACATTTCCACACAATGCTGGTACAGAGTTTCATGCGATCTGACAGCGAGGCTTTGCTCCTGAGGCACTGTCGGTTGTCTTTGTACAAATTGGTGTCAGTCTTAGCAGTTTAGTTTGGCCAGTAGACAAAGTCTCTCCGTGAAGAGCATTAGTGCTGCTGACTGCCCTGTGTGGACGGCACTGCTGTTTTCTTCCTGGCTTCGCTGCTTTACAGTGGCTTTGTTTCACAGACATACTGTCTTAATCCACTACCAGACGAGTGCTCTGGCTTAAAGGGATAGTTCAACTAAACAAACCCCCTGATAATTCTGTCATCATTTCCTCATCCTTATGTCACTCTAAATCATCTTCTGTTGGCCCCAACAGAGACCTTATGCAGATTGTTCACACTGCTCTTTTCCATGCAGTAAAAGTGACCTGTTGTCATGTTCAAAAATGAACTAAAAGCCCCATGAAGTGGCCTGGACTACTCATCAGGGGCGCATTTCCTCAGAGGAGGCAAGGGGAAAAATGTGATGAGAAAATATCCACAGTACAAAAATAAAACGATGCATACATTACAAAATATGGCATTAAAAAGTATATAAATCACTAAAGTTTTAAAGTCACTATCCAATAGCAACTCGTGGGTGGGTATTGGACGGGTGAACCGCTAATATCGGATGTAATGGGTGGAATAGGCATGGGCGGACTGCGGGTTGAATAGTCAAGACAAGCTGATATTCAGCTGCCTACAAACGGTCCCTCTGAAGAAGGTTTCTATTTATAATGCGTTTTCAACGTTTACTGCACTTTTTTTCTCCAAATTGCAAACTTGCCACAGCCACCAGGGAATACTGAATTCATGAAAGGGGTGTACGTGGTTTGCAACAATGCTTAGGTAGGTGGTACATGTCAAAGTAACTTCCACATGGATGGCAGGACCCAAGGTTTCCCATCTTAACTTCTTGAGCAATTTGAGCTACAGTAGCTCGTCTGTTTGATCGGACCACACGGGCCAGACTTCGCTCACCACGTGCATCAATGAGCCTTGGCCGCCCATGACCCTGTGGCCGGTTCTCCACTGTTCCTTCCTTGGAGCACTTTTGATAGATCCTGACCACTGCAGACCAGGAACACCCCACAAGAGCTGCAGTTTTGGAGATGTTCTGACCCAGTCGTCTAGCCATCACAATTTGGCCCTTGTCAAACTCGCTCAAATCCTTATGCTTGCCCATTTTTCCTGCTTCTAACACATCAACTTTGAGGACAAAATGTTCACTTGCTGCCTAATATATCCCACCCACTAACAGGAGCCGTGATGAAGATCATCAGTGTTATTCACTTCACCTGTCAGTGGTCATAATGTTATGCCTGATCGGTGTATAAACTCAGTTCTGAGAAAAAAAGTCAAAATTGCAGTATTTTTCTCGCAATTGCGAGTTATAAAGTCAGAATTCCGAGATATAATTGCAATTCTGACTTAATATCTCACAATTTTGAGAAGTCAGAATTGCATTCTCTATTTCTCGCAATTGCGAACTTATCATTTATCATCTCGAATTCAGAATTGCGAGATATAAACAATGCATTTTCTGTGCACATTCCACATCTGCAAATCAATCTAAATAGCTAAATAGTGTGTGTGTGTGTGTGTGTGTGTATGTGTATATATATATATATATATCAATAAGTTATGATAACGTTTTTACATTGCTTTAGCTCATCAAAGCAATTTTCAACTTGTACAATCGTTATACAAGATTCAACTAAAGATTCATCAATTTAATGTCATTTAAGTTGAAATGACTTCCAAGTTGATTGTACTTTAAAAATTAAGGCAGCAATTTTTGCTAGTATTTAGTAGTATGTAGTATTAATTAGAGGATTAATTGATGTACCACTGCTTTATAAAATCTGAAACTACTTAAAACACAAGGGTAATGGTATTTTTAGTTAAATGTGAAATTAAATCAGTTCAGCATGTTCCTCGTGTAGTAATCAAACTCGTATAACCACATGTGCACCAAATGCATGTTTATGGTTTTGACTGCGTTATAATTTTTAAAGTATGCTCTGGAAAAATATTGTTCATTTTTGTGACTTTATTCCCACCCCCATGGATCAATATGTATTTAATTGATTATCTTTTCCCTCTTGTAGTTCTTTTGAAATGCAATACAAAGGCCTCCTTGTGCATGAATAATGACTGTGTTTATTTCAGCCTTATTTGGCTTGAAATTGTGCCTGAGAGAGTCCATAAAAAGGGCTAAATTGATTTTAAATGATATGTATTGGACAGTTAATTAATACGGCTAATTGACTGTGTGAGGGGCCATCATGCTGTTTCACTCAGCGCTGTACAGATGCTGCCTCAGGAACTGACGGCCCCACACAGTCGTGTTTTTATTGATTGTTTCTCGCACCCTTTGCCCCATAACAGTTGTCCAAGGCCGCAATAAATAATTAGCCTGTATCTGCTATACTTATAGCCTAAACATGCACCTTGCAGCCCGTGATTTACCCAGGGGAGGGTGTTGGCGAATGAAGGCACCCCTCAATGGCTAAATGTCCCCCCTCCCACCCCACTGTTCAGTGGTAGAGGGCGGAGAGATGGGTGTAATCAGTCAGAGCCTCCACTCCCCCCCATCAGTGACTATCCCACCCATGTATGGAGAATGAAGATAAATGCTGCTGGGGATGGGGATCAGGCTGGTCTTTTATGAGCCCCTGGAACTGTGACAGAGATATCTGCCCTAGAATACCTCCACTCGGGCCTGACTAATATAATTTCTCATTACTTATAATTTATTACATGGCTTTCTGGATACTTGATTCTGATTGGTCAATCACAGCAGTCAGTATTTTTGGATAATGACCACCTAACTGTTCTTTTAACGTAAGAGCCGAATGTGCAAGGCTTCCGGTGTTCCACTTCCAGTTATTTTTGCTGTACAAAAACAGTCCCTTATGCTGCTTGATGTTGCAATTTGGTATTTATAATCATATTATGTAATGAATAATATACATCCAGCCTATTGTTATAGCAAAATAAACCCTGACACGGTGATCAGGACAAGAACAGGTCCTAGCATGCAGCTTTCGTTTGCTAGAAACTAACAAACAAGGCGATTTAAGGGATAATGTACAGTGATAATGTACAGTTGTCACTTATTACACAACTTTTTACCACATAAATAATAACAGTGACATGAAATATACATTTATTTTACCTCAGCATGTTCCAGCTGAACTCAGAATGTTGCGGCTGAACTCTGAATGTTCCGACTGACCTCAGAATGTTACGGTTGAACTCGGAATGTTGCGGTTGAACTCGGAATGTTCCGACTGACCTCAGAATGTTACGGCTGAACTCGGAATGTTGCGGTTGAACTCGGAATGTTGCGGCTGAACTCGGAATGTTGCGGTTGAACTCGGAATGTTGCGGCTGAACTCGGAATGTTGCGGTTGAACTCGGAATGTTGCGGCTGAACTCGGAATGTTCCGACTGACCTCGGAAGGTTGTGGCTGAACTCGGAATGTTACGACTGACCTCGTAATGTTGCGACTGATTTCAGAATGTTGCGTCTGACCTCGGAATGTTGCGTCTGACCTCGTAATGTTGCGGCTGAACTCGGAATGTTGCGGCTGAACTTCGGAATGTTCCGACTTCCGACTGACCTCGGAAGGTTGTGGCTGAACTCGGAATGTTACGACTGACCTCGTAATGTTGCGACTGATTTCAGAATGTTGCGTCTGACCTCGGAATGTTGCGTCTGACCTCGGAATGTTGCGTCTGACCTCGTAATGTTGCGGCTGAACTCGGAATGTTGCGGCTGAACTCGGAATGTTCCGACTGACCTCGGAAGGTTGTGGCTGAACTCGGAATGTTACGACTGACCTCGTAATGTTGCGACTGACCTCAGAATGTTGCGGCTGACCTCGGAATGTTGCGGCTGAACTCGGAATGTTGCGGCTGAACTCGGAATGTTCCGACTGACCTCAGAATGTTACGGTTGAACTCGGAATGTTGCGGTTGAACTCAGAATGTTCCGACTGACCTCAGAATGTTGCGGTTGAACTCGGAATGTTACGACTGAACTCGGAATGTTGTAGCTGAACTCGGAATGTTGCAGCCAACCTCGGAATGTTGCGACTGATTTCAGAATGTTTGGGCCGACCTCAGAATGTTGTGGCCGACCTCGGAATGTTGTAGCTGAACTCGGAATGTTGTGGCCGACCTCGGAATGTTGCGGCCGAACTCGGAATGTTGCGGCTGAACTCGGAATGTTGCGGCTGAACTCGGAATGTTGCGGCTGAACTCAGAATGTTACGACTGAACTCGGAATGTTGTAGCTGAACTCGGAATGTTGCAGCCGACCTCGGAATGTTGCGACTGATTTCAGAATGTTTGGGCCGACCTCGGAATGTTGTGGCCGACCTCGGAATGTTGCGGCTGACCTCGGAATGTTGCGGCTGAACTCGGAATGTTGCGGCTGAACTCAGAATGTTGCGACTGACCTCGGAATGTTGCAGCTGAACTTGGAATGTTGTGTCTGACCTCCTCAGAATGTTGCGGCTGAACTCTGAATAATGCGGCTGACCTCGGAATGTTGCGGCTGAACTGGGAATGTTGCGGCTGACCTCGGGAATGTTGCGGGATATTTCGACTTAATTTTTGGAAGGAAGTAGATGTGTTGTCCATTTTTTTACAGTGTATGTGAAAAATAAGATGGATTGCTGCATATTGTGTGTTGTTTCTGTACTCACCGACAGAACTTGCAATTTTTGCCTGGTGGACAACAAAATGAGTGAAACATTTCATGGCCTATTGCACTGGCGGAGGGACACAACTAAGATACAGAGACTTGACAGTGAAGTCTTTTCATTTGGGCCAGTAAGCAAACCAGTCCGAGCGCCTTAGCAATGCCATGGAAATAAATTGCTTGTTGCTGTTTTTGCTCTGAAAGCCTCGATGCAGTGAGTGATTCTGGTTCTGTGCATGTGATTCTAGATTTTAGATTGAAGTCTTTCAGCAATAGTCCTCAGGTACAATCCAACAAACGGTTATTGTGGCCTTTGTGCCACTCGAGTGCCACATTTTTTTATTTTGGCATTCTTTTAGTCTTTTTCTATAGCTGTTTCTTTTCATCGGTACACAATGCACAGCCTCTTCTGGAAGTGCCTTTGTTGAAGAGATTTTGCCTGGTTGTCAGAATGAATGTAGAATAACAATGCACCTTGAACCTTTGGAGAAAGCAAGCGTGTCGTTTCTATCCAGGGCCTTTGTGCAGTGTAAGAACATTTGTGTGAGTGTGTGTGTGTGTGTGTGTGGCGTAGAGGGGGGTGTCAGACATGCATGAATGTGCACATGATGTCAGAGTGTTTGGACAGAGCTCGTATGCGTTCACTCAGGCTGTTCGCTGTTAGCGGGTAACTCCTCCCCTGTCACCAGAACGCCATGTCTGGACAATGTCAAATCCACTGTGAATGTTCTTTGTTCCTGTGGCCACCAGATCTGTATTTTGGCCCCTCTGGCGATCTTGGTAATGTCTC
The DNA here is from genome assembly GCA_018749465.1 of Paracanthobrama guichenoti. Classification (NCBI taxonomy): domain Eukaryota; kingdom Metazoa; phylum Chordata; class Actinopteri; order Cypriniformes; family Gobionidae; genus Paracanthobrama; species Paracanthobrama guichenoti. The sequence continues at coordinate 55,929,674 of CM031949.1, read as the reverse complement.
AATTAATACTTGTCCCAGACGGCCTCAATGTCCCACTCTCGTGTTTGCAGTCATACACAGTTTTCTGCAGTTAGTTTCACGAATAACTCCGAAAAGCACTGTAGAAATAAATTGAATTATGCTAAGTAGCATAATTGGTAGTGTCTAAAAGTCAGTGTGAAATAATGCTTGCAACGTCCCAAGTCTCAGGGCCTGTTTAAACCTGGTCACTTAATGTGTTTTTACTCATTGGATAGCTATCTCATTTGCTAAAACGGATCCATTTACACTTGGCCACATAAATGTGACCCTGGAGCACAAAACCAGTCCTGCGTCTCACGGGTATATTTGTGGCAATAGCCAACAATACATTGTATAGGTCAAAATTATACATTTTTCTTTTATGCCAAAAATCATTAGGATATTAAGTAAAGATCATGTTCCATGAAGATATTTTGTACATTTCCTACCTTAAATATATTTAAAAATGTATTATTAGTAGTAATATGCATTGCTAAGGACTTCATTTGGACAACTTTAAAGGAGATTTTCTCATTATTTCGATTTTTTTTTTTGCACCCTCAGATTCCAGATTTTCAAATATTGTCCTATCCTAACAAACCACACATCAATGGAAAGCTTATTCAGCTTTCAGATGATGTATAAATCTCAATTTCAAAACATTGACCCGTTTTGTGGTCCAGGGTCCAAAAATGTGTCTCAGCAAAATGAATACAAAAGACCAGTTGTTGTTTCTAAAAGTAGGTGAGTTATAGAGATTGCTATGTCCCTGGTCTCAGATTTATTATCTTTTTCTGTTTGTTATAAACTACATTTATTACAAAAATGAATGATTCAAGTTTCAGAAGTCTCTTTAACTGTCTCATTTCAAAGGCTGCGTCCTCGGCCGCATATGTCATTGAGGCTGTCTAATTCCAGAAATTTACACTTCACAAGGAATAATGGTCCGTTCAAATCCTTGATGACATATGCAGCAAAAAAAAAAAAAAGAAAAAAAAGAATGTTCAAACTGTAACAGCAGTGATGACACGTTGCAGTATTTGCATATGAATTGTGATTGGTTCTCTTTGTTGTGTTTAGTTATACTGAATTATGATTAGTCTCTTTATTCTACCATCTATTTAACAATGTTTATAGACTGTAAAGAGCGATTCTCATGCACAGCTTTCAAACACTGGTATTTCTTAGAGGATGTGCAAATCTTTGTCGTTGGCATATTTTACATTGTCAACTTTACTGCCTCTCTTCTTCTCCCAGCAATCTGCATGTGCGTCTCCTCATTGAAAAGGAAAGCATGAGTATATTTTGTCATAGATGTGCCAGTGATTGGGATCTCTGAGAAGAGCATCTATGATCCGCATACATGCCCGATACCTCAACAGGAAGCAATCAGTTCCACACCAGAAATTTTAACCCCTGCTGCTTTGTCATTCAAAAATGAGATGCAAATAAGTGTGCTTTGGGAATTCAGGACCAGAAGTCATGAAAGGCAGCGGACCGAGAAGGATGCCCGACAGACTAACAGACTTCTCTGCTGGGAGCAACAAGCTCCGCCGGAGGTGCTACACAATGGCACATTTCATTGACACATCACTGCCAGTCGAGTTTCACAGGGCCCTGTGGTGATCTGTTGACTGGAGATGCTTAGTATTTACGTTATGGGTCAGTCCGCCTGGGACAGCTGTGGCACTGTTGGTTACTGTCCAGGTTTAGATTACACAATATTCTTATCCGTTACTATAGTCATTGTCAAATAATGCGATTTTGACTCCTAAAGTCTTGTGGATAAGAAACATGTGAGACTACACATTGCTTCCATCCAGACCAATCATCATTTGCTGTCTTTTAAAGGGATAGTTCACACAAAAATTAAAATTATCCTATAATTTACTCACCCTCAAGCCATCCTAGGTGTATATGACTTTCTTCTTTCTGCCGAACACAATCGGAGTTATATAAAAAAATGTCCTGGCTCTTCCAGACTTTATAATGGGAGTGAATGGTACCTTGTTTTTTGTCCCCAAAAAAGGGCATCCATCCATCATAAAAGTAATCCATACGGCTCCAGGGGGTTAATAAAGGCCTTCTGAATTGAAGCCATGCGTTTTGGTAAAAAAAAAATAAATTATAAACTATAATCACTGGCTTCCGGTAATGGCTGTAGGCGAGTCTAGTTCCTGCAGAAGAGACCTCTAAACCGACATATGAAATTTTAACATTCCAAGACATTTTGGACAATTTCATGCTCCCAACTTTGTGGGAACAGTTTGGGGATAGCCCCTTCCTGTTCCAACATGACTGCGACAATTGACATCTATTGTTTATAATAAAATGGTTATAATAAACAATAAGTAGGTATATCCAAACTTATTTGTGACTGGTAGCATTTAATTTTATTTTTGTCTCTGAAGTCCACTTAAGTGGACATATTAGTTAAATCACCAAAAACACCTGGTCATTTTAGTCATATCTATCTTTTTGACTGTTTTTTCCATTGTACCTTTAAGACCTTTGTTATGATTGACTGCTATATAGTACATCAAGCTCTTTTACCTTGGCCAAGCAAAGAAATTCTTTTTCTCAAATACTGTATACATATTTCCAAATATTTCACCTTTGACGTGGCAAAACCAGTCCATCCGTTTACCATAGATATGGGTGGATGTACCCCACCTGACATAAGTCAACATGAAGTCATAATTGACCAGATTTACTCTCTTAATACATGTTCTTTATTCTGTATGATTAATCGGTGTGTGCTATTCCAAAGAAAAATATTGTTCGTTTTCAGAAGCATTTATCAAATGATTTGTTCTGCCTCTGAAACGGCTTAGGCTCATGTCCTGACATGCATTGCTTGTTGAGTCTGGAAAAGAGTCTGGACTCCATCACATTACGGAGTTAAAATGGTTTGCAAACCACTTTTCAAAAACCACTTTTCAAAAAATTTCCTAGTGTTTTCAAGTGGGACAGTGTGCACTCAATGGCTCGTGGAGTGATGTATTAACTGGCTGATCAGAGCTGAGCTGAAGTGGTCCGATCCGGAAGTAGGACAGGCTGTATGGCTCCCGCTGACAGAGATGAAGACGTCTAGCGGAGGTTTGCTCTGTGCAGACATGTTTATTTTGCTCTGCTATTAACTGAGACTCTCAGAGGAGCTACAAGACAAGGCTGTTATCCGTCTCCATCAGCATTGTTTAGAAAGCAGGACACTTTCACTAGCTTTGATTATATAGTAGAGCTGCACAATTCTGGATAAAAAGAGAATCACAAATTATTTGTTTCAAACTGATTCTGAACTGACAACTAAACAAAATAACGTAAATCACTACAGGTTGTGACAAGGTATTTAATATGAATTAATCTTTTTTTTTTTAAACAGTCGAATTAATGATTCAATGACTCTCTCATAAAGACTTGTTTCATTACTGGATGAATCAGCGTTTTTTAACGAATCTCTTGAATGAATGATTCAATGACAAATACATTTTTTAACAGTCGCTTGTCTCCACCTACTGGCATAACAATGTAATTGACGCTATCGTTATTTGGAGTGCCAAGTTACTTTCAAAAGGTGAGTAAATGATGACAATTTCATTTTTGGATGAGCTATTCCTTTTAATAGACACAGGCAAATCATTGAGTTTTTGAATCAAGATCACAGTCTAGACTCTATGGGCCTAGACTCTATCGCAATGCGATGCCAGGTGCGACGCAAGTGTTTTTTGGTAGTTTCAGCCCAATGCAGTTATCGTTTTCACGTCTGTTGTTTAAATAGCAAACGAACTCGCGCCATCTGTTCGCCCATGGTTGTGCTGGTCTGAAAATCAGGTGTGCTCAGGCACATTGTTGGCGTGTTGCTATTTTGAAGAACTGAAAATGACTGCACCATTGACCAACAAAAACCTGGTCTAAAGTCAGTAGCGCAGTATTTTGTGTGCTATTTAAAGGGTGTGTTAGTAATATGCACCTATAGGCGGGTGCACAATGTGCGTACATTCTGCTTATTACACACACAGGGATGCACAGCAGCACACACACATTTTTAAATATTAAAAATAAAAGGATTCCTCTCTGGAGAAGCGTTCAGTCTTTCCACTCGTATTTAAATAGTGAATCCTCCATGGTGCGAGTGCAACTGGCTTTTAAAGGAATGGGAGATGAGACTCTGATTGGTTTATTGCACGTCACGCCCAAAACACACCCATGACTCATTAAGAGACTAGGGATAATGCTTTTAGACCATGGGGCGGGCGCACCGTTTCTGTCGTTAAACTAGCAAAAGTGGATTCAGACAGGCCATATGTGCAGCTGCACCATGCACTTCAGAATCAGCGTTTTTAACGAATCTCTTGAATGAATGATTCAGTAACAAACATTTTTTAACAGTCACTTGTTGCCAACTACTGGCATAACAATGTAATTGATACAATCATTATTTGAAGTGCCAAGCTATTTTCAAAAGGTGAGTATATGGTGATACTAATTTTTGGGTGAACTATCCGTTTAATAGATTCCAAATTTAGGAATAAGGTTGAGTGAGTTTTTGAATCGAAATAGCAATCTAGATTCTATATCTATATGATTTAAAGAGATAGTCCACCCAAATGTCGTTCTAAACCTTTCTTCTTCTGAAAATAAAATATGATATTTTGAAGAATGTACAGTTTCGGTTCCCATTGACTTCTATTGTGTGGACCAAAAATACAATGGAAGTCAATTGGAACCGAAACTGTTTGGTTACCAACGTTCTTCCAAATATCTTGTTACATGTTCCACAGAAGAAAGAAAGGACATGAGGCTGAGCAAATGATAGAATTTTCATTTTTGGGTGTACTGTCCCTTTAAGGCATCAGCACAAACAAAGCAGGATGTAAAGGGGTTTGTTTGGTGAGCATGCAGTTTTGAATTTGGTTTCAGTGCACTGAATTGAATTTTTGTTCTCATATTATCTTGTAACTATAATCTTCTAAAAACCACTGGGAACAGAGCTGCGGATTTGACCGTTCAGAACCTCCTCCCTCCAATTTAGAGCTTTTGGAGAAAGATCTGGCCTACATGAGACCTGTAATTAAACTGAAACACGACACTCCCTGGAAAGTCTTTTCAGCGGGGGAGTAGGTTGCACAAGTCGTAGTGTTTTTTCTTCTCCTATTTGTCTCAGGAAACATGCCTTGAACACTTTCAAATGCTAGACTTTGTGCATTTTTTTTTTTTGCATGCGATGCGATGCGAAGTGTTTGTGTGCCTGTCAGAGTAGCATTCCACACTCATTTTCTCTCGCTCTTTGTGTAACACGTGTCTGTGGGAGGACAGCTTCATACCTGCACAATAGACGAAATGTGCAAATAGTCACAGCTCACTAGAGCGTAACACTGTTATTAGAGCTGCTCTCAGGTGCTAAACGGCCTTTGTTATTGAAGAACACAGGAAGACACTCTCTTATAGCCTCAGTGTGGCTCGTCTGTATCACAGCAATATACCTTTCTTGGATTACTAAGTTAAAAATACTCGCCATGATCTCAAATTTAGCCAGAGAGCTTTTTCTTATGAGGCTGAGTGATACTCTGCCTTCAGTTAATAATGGATTCTTCTTGTGGTCAGGGAAAAATGATTTTTTTCTTCACAGCAGAGGATCAAGGAAGGAAATTAATGTGAGGGATGTGTGGTTTTATGTCCCTTCATACTATATGAGTGAATCAGATCTGACTTTGTAGTTCAAATGAATGAAGCTGCTCTCATATGTGGCAGAATAACCTTGAACTAGGGCTTCTTTATATGTAATTATATTAAATAATAATTCAAATAAAATCATTTATATCAAATGATTTATAAACTACCGTTCAAAACCAGTGCTGCCTTTTTTTTTTTTTTTTTTTTTGATCGAAGAAGCTAATATTCTTAAATATGATATTACATTATGATATTTTAAATAGCTGTTTTCTTTTTTAAAAGATTTTTAAAATGTAATTTATTCCTGAGATGGCAACGCTGATTTTTCAGCACCATTACTTATTATTCTTCAGATATCATTCTAATAAGCTAAACATTTTCCCCTATTATTATTATTAATAGGGAATTATTATTACAGCTGAAAACTACGGAGCGCCGCACATGACATGCAGGGGGAAAAAAATGTATATCGTGGCCATGAATTAAAATTTCGTTCCCACAACTTGCTAATACGTCAGCAGGTTTTACTAATTCATTCCATCATTTTAAGTCAATTGTGCATACAAAATAATCATTCGTAATAATTTGCTTGTTTTATTCGAAACAAGTGAACAAATTAGTTCAACGTGGCCACGATCTACTAAAACAAGGGGAAAAATTCTTAATGTGATAGCCACTTTAATGTATTCTTGCCAATTACTCACACTAAACTTTTGATCAGTAGTGTATAGTGTGTGTGTGTGTGTGTGTGTGTGTTTGTGCGTGTGTGTGTGTGAATAGGGTTTAAAATTGTATGTTTTGTGCTTTTTTGTTTTAAAGCAACACTGTGTAATAGTTATGAGGATCTATTGACAGAATTGCAATATAATATACATAACTGTTTTCAGTGGTGGATAAAGACCTTACATAATGAGCCGTTATGTTTTTATGACCTTAGAATGAGCCGTTTCTATCTACACACACCGCGGGTCCCTTACAGTGAAATCGCCATCATTTTGTGCCGTCATGTTTCTACAGTGGCCCTAAACGGACAAACTTCTCTACAAAGTGCTAGCTACTCTCTGCTGTCTCAGACGACATCTTTGTCCTGTGTCGGCCACTGTAGCTTCTCTATGTGCTTCGAAAGGGAGGGGTGAGCGGTGGTGGCCGGTTGCACTTCGCAACCTCACCACTAGATGCTAAAATTTACACAGTGCAGTGCACCTTTAAAACACAGAACTTTTGCTAGGGTTATGCCTGGCGTCCACACTACTCCAGAGTTTTCTCCGACTTTTGGAAACGCTGTGTAGACCCTGTTTTAGTTTAAAAACTCTGGGTTGGGTTTCAGTGTAGACTGACCAAAACTGAGACTTTTGAAAACGAAGGCGTAGCTGCCCACATTATGGACGAGAATTGTTCGCACTGGTGTAAACAGGGCCTTAATTTGTTATTAGCTTGTTAACCAGCCACAAAGTTCCAGAAATCAGCCTGATGAAGCTGGTATGACCAAGTGGTTGGTGGTCCAAGATGGTCTTCCAAAGCACAAATGTTTTTCAACAGGGGAATCATCAACAATGTGGTACTTTTTCTTATATCATTATCATGCTCTGTTCCTTTAAAGTCCCTCAGTAGTCAATAATTCTATCCCTTAAAAGTCATCTTTGATCACCAAAATGACACATTTTAAGTTTTTTTCCCTGTGAAAAAAAATTCTTCATGCCTTAAAATAGCTTGAATGTAATTCTACACCCTTGCTTCATTTAGTATACGCGGATTCATGAATATGCAAATTAGCCCCACACCAGCTCAGAGACTCACTCTGTCAACTTACTGAGGTAAACGCTGCACAATGTCGGACACATAACGGTAATTTATATGATTAGCTTTTTGCTTGACTACGTTATCAAACGGCTAATAATGTGCTGCTAATGTTACACAAACCATGTTCCCGTTTGCCATCGCAGTCTTCCTTCAGTATCAGTCAGAAACGCTTTGAACATCATAGAATGTCACTGGAGAAAGGCATATAGTTCATCATAACATTGTAATAGCTATATATCATATACATAATTCACCTGCTATATTGCTAAATCTACCCGATTTTTCATATCAACAGAAAAATATACTGTGATAATCAGCTTCTCTTGAGACTCGCCTGCTTCAGAGAATAGTTAATGATATGCTAAGCCCCGCCCCCTCATGATGTGATTGGTTACAAGGTAGTTTGTGACATAAGAAACATCAGCAATGCAGTTTTAAAGAGAAAATACTCACCAGTGGTGTTGACTTTGCACATGGTTTGTCTTAAAGCATATTAAAAACCACATAGACATAGAAACAACATTTAAAAACTTGATTTTCACCACAGGAGGACTTTAACACAGTTCATCAGAAGCCCCATGACACCTGTACATTTGTTTCTCTGTGAAAAGGTGGCCTGCAAGTGTCCTCAAAAGCTTTCCGGCCTCTTTTGTTTTAGTTTGAATGCGATGTGTACTAAAACAGTCTGATTATTGGCAGTGTGAGAGCTTTTCTGTGAATGTCTTTGTTTGGGCCCACCTTAGTGAGAGTGTTTCTGGCAGACGGCCAAGCCACGCCCACCAGACATCACCCACCTGTGTGAGCGAGGGGGGTGCAAGCCTGTCAGTCACGGCGCACGTCTTTGTTCATTTATGCCTCAAGGTTTTAAAACAGTCAAAACTATGCGCTCTAAATTTGGAAAATGCTGGATGAGGTACTGATTTGTGCCCATTTGGAGCGAAGCCCTGGGTCTGCCGGAGGCAGGAGAGCGGTGGGGGATGTAGTGTTAAGGGGTTAGGCAGAGGGGTCTCTCTGGGACCCAGCACGCTCATTACTGCGAGGAGTCCATCACTGACAGCAGGTCACCATGGCAACGGTTGGTATGTGATTCCCACAACAATGCCAAACCTTCCCCCAACCTCCCTCACCATTTTCCCCAATCTGCACATGAAATTCTCTCTCTGTCCATCTCTCCCATTGCTGTCTTGCTATATTACAGTATTGTTGGCCAAGGACAGAGTTGAGGGTGTTTTTGACAGCTCGGATAGTGGTGATACTGGTGGTAGGACTGCATGCATTTGCATGTGTGCGTTGCATGGAAGTGTTCGGCGCAGACTTACAGGGCAGTAATTGTGTGTGCGAGATTGTTCCAGGATAATTGTGCAATGATGGATGGCGCTGCTCTGGATTGAAGCCACGCCTGCCCTCATAAGAGAGACGGTTGTATGTCTGAAGATGAAGAGAGATTGCATGTTTGTGTGTTGGGGGTTGGAGGAAAAAGGTATGGGTTTGATCTGCAACAGGATGATCACTGGTTGGCCTGATCTTGACAAATGTACTAATTAGGCCTAAATGTAAAATAACACTATAATGTTCACTATATAAATGAACTCTTTCCCCGCCAGTGTTTTTGATGATTTTCACAAAAGTTTCATGACCCCAATGACCCTGGCTTATCCACCTGGTGTGCTGTTGGCGGGTTTAACACCATGACGGATAGAGAAGGATGGATCGATGCCCGTTGATCACGCCTCTTGTGGTCTGATTGGTTGAAGGACTATCCAATTGTGTACAGAGTCATTTGAACTATGCCCGTTGATCACGCCTCTTGTGCAGTAGAAAATACAGAGCAGACTCCCCAGACCAATGTTCAATCTTAAATTGAGCTTGGTCTGGTGATAGCAAGACAAGCCGGGACTGGTATTTTGACACAATTTTGTATGTGTGTGCCCGTTCAAGCACATGGAGATGTGAAAGAGGAATCATTTTGGTGTTTGTGTGATATCTGAAACGTGCCTTTAATGGCGAAATTTAATTTAATACTACCATTTATTGCCATGACAGTAGCTGTGTCTGAAAGCGCATACTGTCTAGCACTACATTTGATGAGGAATGTACTAAAAAATGACTATGTACAATACCAGTCAAAAGTTCAGAGTCATTAAGATGACCAGTAGTATAGTATGAATAAAATTGTGGCTTTTTGCCTACGTTTTCATTAATGCTACTTTTCACATTGTTTTTTTTCTTTATTACCTTTTTTGTAATCGAAGCAAAATCGTTCTTGCAAGGAATCTCGCTTGCAGAACAGTGTTATTCATGAAATTTACACAATCCCTCTTGCTCTATTTGTTTAATAAATGTTTTGGCTGGTTTTATAGTACTTCCAGCTGGGGACTCTATTCTTTTGTTTATATTTGGCTGGTTGATATAACCGTGGTGTTGGACTAAACTGACACCTAGTGGTGTGGATGAACGCATCATGCAAAACCAAGGGGTTCCAGTTACTGATGCCATTTCTGCACTCGCAGTTCCCCATGATTTATTTATTCCTAAAGCTAACATGTTGAATAATACAAGGGTAATTTAGTAAGTGATTAGTCTTCGACTGGTCATGCAATCTCGACATGACGGCCCACATGATGCGACCCTTTTCTTTTAGAATTAAGCTATTGTGCTTACTTCTATGGCAATGGCATTGGAGTAAATGTGATGGTTAAACTGAAACAGACTTGGATCAGACTTTTTTATTAGGATTTGACTGGAGTATTCATCTCGTATGATGTGTCCATGATTTTAAACATATTTAACAGAAGTACTGCTAATTAATTTAAGTGTACAGCTTTTTTAATGTGGGAAAAATGACTTTATGCATCTTTAAATTCCACTTTGTCAGATTTTCCTCCTAAATCAGTGCAGTTACCTATTAAACAGACCCCCATTCATCCAGATTCAGACTACTGCTAAAACTTTATAAATGACCTCACGTTAATTAATTCCCTTTACCATTACACATCACTGCTAGGGAACGCGGATAATGATGCAATTTAACCAATAGCGCTTAAGCTCAAGAAGCTGAGAAGCCAACCTAAATTTAAAGGGGACCTATTATGCCCCTTTTCACAAGATGTAATATAAGTCTCAGGTGTCCCCAGAATGTGTCAGTGAAGTTTCAGCACAAAATACCCCACAGATCATTTACTATATCATGTTGTAAATGCCCATTTTTGAGTGGAAGGACCCAAAAACATGCTGTTTTTCATGCATGTATCTTTGAATGCAAATGAGCTGCTGCTCCCTGCCCACTTTCCAGAAGAGGGCGGAGACTGTACAGATCGTGCCTCGGATTCTCTGCCAAAAACTAAATTATCTGTTTGGTTTTGATAATCATCTCCATCGCGCTCATGTTCGCCTGACATCGCAGTTCTTCATCATCATGTAAATTAATGATCTGCATGAGTTTTAAAGCCATATCAGGCTAAACTTCTGATTTATGGTTTTCTGAGCGCACAGAAAGCATCAGACGGCGTGTCACGTGAGTATTAAACTAAGTTCTCTTTCACGTCTTATTTCACTTAAACTGTCAAATACACAAAGTTCACATAAACAGTCGGTTATGTCTGTGAACGTAAACATCAGGGAAAGAAATTGCATGTGTATATTAGATCTGTGTATTAAAGTGACAACAGTGTAATATACAGTACCTGTTTATGCTGATAACATTAATTAAGCAACAAAAGAAAAACAGAAACTCACTTGCTGCTCTCGACTGAATAACTTTAGTAGCTTTAATAAAAATACCTTTCTTACTTGAATGATCTGGCGAGGAGATAAACATGGTGTACTGTGTACAGCTCACGGAGGGCGGGGTCTATGCTATTAGGGCGGAGTCTGTCAGTATTTGTGGGTGGGGCCTACACATTTATGGCATCACAAAAACTACAATCTGCAAACGGCTTGTTCTGAAACACTCCTTATGATTTATGGGGATTAAAAAAGAGGAGTGTGTGGCTTTTTACCATTTATAGGGTGGTTCTGTACACACACTGCTGATACAAATTTATTAGTAAATATAAATGTGAGTAACTCTAAATGCAAGTAAATCTTCCCCTCGTGAGCAAAACCATCTGAAGATTTATGCACTAATGCCAGTCTATTGCGCCTGCAGGGCCACAGCGCTGTCTGAGGTCAGGGACATGTAATGATACCATATGCTCCCGAGGGGCCATGATGCTGCATTTGCAGAGGATGTACAGGAAGTGACATGTTGGCCCTCCAGTCCCATGCTGCTGTTGACTAGCCCCCTAGTGAGCTGACACCTGCTTGCTCACACACTTCCAGCCGTTCTCTTGAGATTTCCAAGAAAATGAGGCTCTGCCTCACCCAGATTTGACGTTATTATCCTCTGCTTTGATACCATGGGCTTTGCTCTTTTGTATCTCACTGTTGCAGCCTCATATATGCAGTTCCTCTTGATTCAGGCATGAATGGAGAGAAAGAGGCTTTTTTGGAAAGTGTGAGGTGGTGAAAATCCTGCCGTGTGTTTTAAACGCATCCAAGATTCTAGACTCTTGCATTGTGTGTATGTAGGATGTGGATAGACGGCCCCGTCTTGCCGAGAAGGGGTTATGTTAATATGATTAAAGCGGATTACAGTGTTCATCTGCAGATCAAAGGAGCCGAACCAATTAGCACCCCCACCTTTAACACTGCCGACGACCAAGTCAGAACACAGCCGCGAGAGCCAAGACGGGTGCATTTTTATTCAGCGATTTGAAGAAAGAAATTTCAAGGAACTCTTAATCTCTCGCTCTGAATGTTTTTCCTTTCATTGGTTTGTGTTGTCTCAAAATGAGAAGGGATGACAAAACAGTACTGAAAAATTGTCTGTCATAATCATCTGGGTGCTTCAACAAAGGTGCCCCCTGAATTGACATGAAAAGGTGTTGTGGAGTCAGCCCAGCATGCTGTCAGGACTGAATCAAGACATTCAAATCCTCCCGTCACCCTCTCCAGCTTTCACTGATTTATTCACTTCTCAGAGAGCTGGAATGGCCTTTGTTCAGTCAGTGTAAGGAGCGTAGGCCATTCAAAGGACGGTTTGAGAACCCTGTGGCCCTGGCTGTATCATTCTGCTGTTGCTGTTGAACACGAGCAAGCTTGTGTTCTCTCTGAGCAGAAAGATTTTTCATTGGAGACTTAGGGTGTTCACACACTTGGCAGGTTTTGTTCAATTACTCTGGGTACTCTGGAGCGATTGCTCTGTTAGTGCGGTTCATTTGAATAAGCGTGAACGCTGCAATCCGGACCCTGGTGCGCATTCAAACAAATGGACAGAGATACTGGCTAGATACTGAATATTAATCACTCAAAACTCTACTTAAAAGGTTTGTTCACCTTTTGTCATTAATGGTGAAATCCAACCTCTCCATAGAGAATATAATTAACACTTTCAAGACCAAGAAAGGTAGTAAAGTGAATTGTTAAAATAGTCCATGTGACTCCAGTGGTTTAACCTTAACGTTATGAAGCGACGAGAATATATTTTTTTGTGCAAATATAAATAATAACTAGTGGTTGACCGATATATTGCCAAGGCGATATATATTGGACGTTTTTTGGGGCTTTTTTTTTTTTAAATATCGACATTGTCCGATAAGTGTTTTTTTTTTTTTTTGGCTAATGTGTCGGAAGTGGGACTTTTATTTTGTCAGCACTAGAGCACACAGCGCTCCAATTCTTAGAAAGTAAGCCGTATATAGAAAAGTATTATAGCATTTGCTTTTATACTATTAGTAGAAAAGGGCAAACACTATAATACATTCTCATGTCATTTCAACTGTATGTAAAATGAGTGTTTGCTTCTCTTTATTTAAAAAATATGACTCCCACTCCCAGTGTGCACAAATTTACCAGATTACTGAGATTACCCTGTTGGTTACAGTGGTTGGTTACTGGTTTAACGATGGGAAAAACGATCTGCCAACCCCTTGTAAAAATTTACAGCAGCTGTGGTTAACAGAACTTTACTGTAAAATATACGGTAGCAACATTTTAGGTTTTACAGATTTAAGTTAAATTTAGGAGGACAATAGTAATATATAGAAGGTGCACAGTGTTATTCACACAAACACTAAACACCATCATGGTAACACACATGAAAATTTAAAAATGCAATAAACATTAATTTAACAACATTAAATGTCACATAAAACCCTTATGTACATAACTGATTAGAAAAAACTAAGAAGAAACAGTTATTTCAACAAAAAAATACATCACGTATAATAAACCAACGTAACGTGCAATAAACCAATCAGAGTCTCATCTCCCATTCCCTTTAAAAGCCAGTTGCGCTCACACCATGGCGGATTCACTGTTTACATGGAGAGCGGAAAGACTGAACGCTTCTCCAGAGAGGAGTGTACGCACGTGCATTGTGCACCTGCCTATAGGCGCATATTACTAACACACCCTTTAAATAACACAAAAAAATACTGTGCTGTTGACTTTAGAGCATGTTTTTGTTGGTCAATGGCGCAGTCATTTTCAGTTCCTCAAAATAGCAACATGCCAACAATGCATCTGAACACACCTGGTTTTCAGACCAGACGCCCATGGGTGAACAGATGGGCACGAGTGCATTTGCTATTTAAACAATGTGGCACTGGATGTGAAAATGATAACTGTGTCGGGCTGAAATTAGCAAACAACACTTGTGTCGCACCTGGTGTTGCATTTCGCCAGATGTATGATAGGGCCCTCAGTCTTTTGAAGCAAATCCCAGAAAAACAGCAGCAAAACTAGCAGTGTCTAATAGCTTGTTGCACTGTGGGACCAGGGCCATGCTCTCTCACTCTGACCTCATCAGATCAGCACAAAAAGGCTGTCGCTGGCTCTGCTGTTTGTCTGAAATCCCAGGCTTTAGTTCATGTAAATTGAATGAGTGTGATTCATAGGCACTGCTGCATGTTTATGTGGCTCTGGAGTGAAGCAGGCACACAGTTTTACTCCATCACCAGGTCTGTGTGTGTGTAAACAAGCAGGGGACGAGTGTAGTCGGCACGCAGACGCCGCGCCTATCGCTAACCTGCTGCAGGTCCGCATGAATAATTAATCGCACTCTCTTAGCGTGATGGAGGAGACGTTGAGGCCTGGGGGAAAGCACTCCAGCTGTGAAAAGAGGCTGTCTTGATTAAATATAAAAATTGTTTGTTGCCGTTAATAGTATTGTTGTTTTTTCCACTCCACGTTGCTTTTGCATTGCCATTACAGATTTGTCCTTTTGTTATTTCCTCCTGAATTACAGAGAAGAGACATGAATTTCTCTCTATAAACTTGAATAGCCTCTCCTCGTGGGTTACTGGCACAAGACAAACACAGCATACGTTGCGCTTGCTCTGTGTTAGAGGCAGGCATTTTAAATAGCTCTCCTCTCCACCAATCAGAAACAGTGTATTTATATATTCACGAGAGTGGAGAGCCATGAAAGCAGATGCACACAACATAAAAATAGGCTTGTAAAGGGTATGAAGGGTTCACGGCCAGAGAACCCTTGTGTTTAGAGGGAAGGGCTCTGTGAAAACACAAATAATTACCCGGCTTCAGCCAGAGTGTCTCATTTCCAGACACACACACACAAATGAACAGGCAAACACAGCTGCGGGGAACTGTGTGTGTGACCTTCCCCTCGTTTTCCAGCTTTGAAGAGGCTGGCACAGCCCAAACTGGCAGCCATGCTGGGGTGACACTCTATTTTCCTGTCCAAACCACGCTCCTCTCTGTCCTCCTTTCACTACTGTATGTTTACCTCGTGCTACTGAAGTCTGTGCTGTTTGAGTTAATCATGCCTATGAGAAAGTACATGGGATTACCATACAAAAAAGTCATGTTTTAGACGCATGATTGCAAAATGACTTGCTGTGGACAGTTGGCCAGTGCTAGATTTGGGTTCAGTGATATGAAAAAAAAAAAATTGTATTTTAGCATTAATAATATATAGTTTTTATTCATATTTTGAATGAGCTCTTTTTATTTTCATTTTTTTATGTACTAAATAGTTTTTATTTATTTTTATTTCAGTAATTTTGGTACTAGTTTAAGTTTTAATAAATGTCTTTGGTTACGCTTTATTTTAAGGTGTCATTGTTACAGTGTAATTATATATTTGAGTTCTGAGTACATGTACTTACTATAGGGTTGGGGTTCTGTTAGTTGCAAGTAATTATGCATATTTTACTGTTATTTCTATGGTAAAAACATGTAACATATGTAACAATGACACTAAAATAAAGTGTTACCATGTTTTTTTAATAGTTTTAGTTAATGATAACATTGATATTGACTTCCAAAGGTACTTTTTGTTATGTTTTCTCATTTGCCACAATCATTGAATGTATATGAATTCAGTTTTATATTTTTGGCCATAAAGTCAAAATTGTCAGGGTGACAACTGTCATATTATCATAAAATAAATTAAATTAAATTAAAAGCAAATCATAAAAATAAAAAAATGCAATAAAATAACATAAATAATAATGAAATTAAATAAATACAATTATATAAAAATAAAATACATAAAATAAACAAATAATAAAATAAATAAATAATAATAAAATAAAATAATGCCATTTATTGACAACAACAACAACAACAAAACCTTAAATAGATTCATGCAAAATATTTTATTATTTCTTAGGAATATATTTTAAATATATACAGTACTGTGCAGAAGTCTTGGGCACGTTGGTATTTTCACATGAAAAATGTTTTTAAGCCAGTTATTAATATCTTTTACTGTAGTGTGTCAGTAGGAAATATCAGTTTACATTTCCAAACATTCATTTTGCAATTAATTGTAATAATCCAGGGAGATTTTATTTAATTTTTATGTAATGCACAAGAAGTCTGCCAGCAGCCGCTGTGATCCGATCTCCCCATCATCGAGTCAAAACTGAGAACAAACTGAGACGGACTCAATCCAGAAGAACTGAGGCAGCGTCTCCCGGACACTTGAGGAAACCTTCCTGCAGAACGACAGCACTGAGAAAAGATTAGGCACGTGTCAGAATGCTGTCAAAAATAATAACATAAATCGCTTTTATTTATGAGTGAACGTCTATGAACTAAATCAAATGGATGTTTGGGGTGAGCACCCTTTGCGTTTAACACGGCTTTAGTCACCTCATCTATTCCTACAGCTGTTCCTGTGGTTCTGCAGGAAGGGTTTGGAGACGCTGCCTCAGTTCTTCTGGATTGAGTCCATCTCAGTTTGTTCTGTTTCTTCATGTGATCACAGACGGACCCGATGAAGATGAGATCAGATCAGACTATTGTCAGACTCTTTATGCATACAAAAATCCCACTGGATTATTCAAATTAACGGCAATTAATTTATAAATGTAAACTGATATTTCCTCCTGACACACTACAGCAAAAGATATAAATAACTGGCTTAAACACACTTTTTGTGTGTAAAAATACTAGCGAGCCGAAGACTTTTGCACAGTACTGTACATGCGTTTATTGTCAGTCTGACACAACTGTCATGTTATCATAATGGAAAATAAAATGAAATAATATAAATAAATAAATAAATGAAAAGAAAACTTAAGTAGTTTCATGCAAAATATTTTATTATTTCTTATAATATTTTTAAATATTTAAAATATTTTTGTCTGCCAAATCAGTCATCTGGTGCGATCAACATGCAGGAAAAAAAGGAAATGATATGATTGAGACGACCCCCAACAGACCCTTATGAATATATGAAGGTCGATATGTCTCATTAGTCAGAAAATGTGCTTTTTTCTATAGTATGACAAGGCGATGTTAGTTCAGGTTCATTCTCCTGGATGCCTGCCGCTGTATTTGTGGACCGTGTCCTTCAAGGTGGGATGAATTGGCCTTGCCGACTTTGATAAGGCGTCTTTAGATCTTAGCAGGAAATGGATTTATTGAGCGAAGCTCCTATGCATTGATGGACAGTTTGGATTGCTCTGCACATGCAGAAGAGATGTGGCTATCAGCGCTTAATGAATACGGAGAAATGGAAAGCTGTCAAATGACTCCCTATGTTCTGCTATCACTACATCTGCCTTTTGAATGGGGAAATAAGCAGAACTGGGAGTGCCTTGCATTTCAGCTGTCTTCGCATTTATTGGTTTGATTAAATGTTGCTGAAGGCACATGAAAGTCCTTGCACAGCAGCAGATGTAACCCTTTCCAATAGAATATTATTAATTATTCATCGTATCCACCCTATATATGATGTATGGAGAATATTAAATACCTCTAGCCTCTATTTATAGATTTTTATGCTTTCAACAGGACTGCGTCTTCCAGGTTGCAGATATTGTGAAGGGGGGAATGGTTAGTGCTGTGACACATCGAGCCTTGGTGCTCATGTGGACAATTCGAGTTTAAATCCGGCTTGCAACTTTTTCCCCATTCCTCTTTTTTTCCCCTCCCCATCATTTTTTGGTCTGTTGCTCACTGTATCAATCCATAAAAGTGTCAAAAAAGATTCATCACACCGACTGTAATCATGATATCTCCGGTATTGCGCAGACTCAACACAGTTCCACAGGCATCTCTGTGTGTCTTGTGTAGATATTCTTGACTAGGTTTTGAGCTTTTGTGCATGTCATGGCCTGAAGATAAGACTGCTTTTTGATGGCATTTGTGTCGAGAGCTTCAGCATGTTCCTTCCTGTGTTTATGAGAGAGGCACTGAGATGACAACGAGTAGATAGAGGAAAGATAGGATCCCTCATCTCTGTCACTTCAAGTAAACCCCCCTCCAGCGTGCAAACACGCAGCCATGTTTCTGACAAGACTTGACATTTCTGTTATACGAACTGTATCTGGATGCTAATAACAAATAAAGAGCTCTAATTCTCTGTGCATTCAGCTTTAACATTGGTGCAGGCTTTTAAAATCAAACAAACTATATTGATGAAACACGTTTTTGTCTACGTAGTCAAATGGCCTATATCTGAATACAGATTTACCAGTTGGCTGTCAGGCGGTTTTAAAGGCACCAAGACCAATATTTGGTGCGAAAATTCAGAGCGATTAACATTTTAATTTAGAATGAAATGCTGCTAACACGTCTGTTCAGACAAATGCAAAAATTCTCCAAGAGGTGTTCAAATCTCTAATCGAATGCAAAGAAAACTGGGCAGCCAATAAGAGTCACGATTTGGTGGTCACATGATGGCTCACAATGATGGTGCTTGCAAACTGAATATTTTGATAAGCAAAGGAAGAATACAGAAACATAGTTTTAAAATTTTCAGCGTATAAAATAGTTTCTAGTATGCCTATTAAGACCTTGATCAGCTGGTTCAGGTGTGTTTAATTGGGGTCGGCAGGGCAGTGGCCCTCCAGGATTGGACACCCCTGAAGTTGACCATCATGGCCCAGTTGGTTAGGAGTATTTGACCACTATGGATGAGTAAGAAACAAGCTACCTCATTCCTAACAGCTCGACCACCTTAAAAGGGGTTAAACAGGTTTTCCCAGCATGCCTATAGCACAATGGTTGAACAGCTCTGTGGCATGAATCCATCCCTCCATACAGAACAAAGGCAAACAAAGGCCTGTAATGGGGAACAGAAGAGAATCGACATGCCGGACCTGGAGAGGGGGAAAAAAAAATCCATTCCTGGGAATCTCAGTGGAACGGCAGGCCTGGCTCGTAACCAGTGGAACTGGGGAAGATAGCATCAGCGCAAATAGCTCTAACTAATTATGGCTGCTCTACTTGGGTTCAGTTTACCTTATCTTAGCAGTCGTGCTTGACTTTCGGACACTTAGCCTCCTTCTTTTGCAACTTCCAGGAGGAAAGGAGCTGCTGCAGCTTGGGATAATGGTGCCATCAAAGAAAGTTTACGAAATGATTACACAGGAATTCATGTGCCGTGTTTATTTGTTCCCCGCGGCTCACTGAGTTCTCTATTAAAATGCACAGTTCCAGGCATTCTGTTATTTCCTAATGGAAGAATGCCACTTTATTACATAGTTTTAATGCAACTTTTTGTCCAGAATATTTTTTGCTTAATGCATTAGGGTACTTTAGCCACCACTATATATACCTTATTGCTTAGAGACAAATACGGGCCAATGCAATCATTGATTTTTTTTTTTTTTTTTTTTTTTTTTTTTTTTGTCCAACATGGATTGACTTTTAGTGGAAGAACATACATTTGTATTTCATGGAGTTACCCTGCATGTTTATGTGCCATGGTTCTGGCGATGGCTCTCCTGAATGACTCTGCCATGAGAGATTAGATCAGGAGCTTGTCTCAGGAGTTTAGAGTTGTTAGTTTTAGAATCGCTCTCTAATTAAAAAGGTTTAAGAGGATCTACTGCTCACTGGCTCTGGTAATGAAGGACTACATGGTGCCAAATAGAAAAATAACCTGTTCTGAGCTTGTGTGTGTGTGAGCGAGAGAGAGAGAGAGAGAGAGAGAGAGAGAGAGAGAGAGAGAGAGAGAGAGAGAGAGAGAGAGAGAGAGAGAGTGAGTGTGTGTGTGTGTGTGTGTGTGTGTGTGTGTGTGTGTGTGTGTGTGTGTGTGAGAGAGAGAGAGTGAGAGAGAGAGAGAGAGAGAGAGAGAGAGTGTCTGTGAGTGAGTGAGTGTGAGTGTGTGAGTGTGTGTGTGTGTGTGTGTGTGTGTGTGTGTGTGTGTGTGTGTGTGTGTGTGTGTGTGTGTGTGTGTGTGAGTGCCAAACAACAAAACATTTTGTTGGTTGCAGTGTGTAAATTTCAGTGGCATCTAGTGGTGAGGTTGTGAATTGCAACCACCCACCGCTCACCCCTCCCTTTTGAAACACATAGAGAAGCTACGGTGGCCAACGCAGGACAAAAATGTCGTCGTATGAAACAGCAGAGAGTAGCTAGCGCTCTGTAGAGACATTTGTCCGTTTAGGGCCACTGTAAAAACATGACGGCACAAAATGATGCCGATTTCACTGTAAGGGACCCGCGGTGTGTGTAGATAGAAACGGCTCATTCTAAGGTCATAAAAACATAACGGCTCATTATGTAAGGTCTTTATCCACCACTGAAAACAGTTATGTATATTATATTGCATTTCTGTCAATAGATCCTTATAAATACAACACACTGCACAGTGTGAGGGAAAGAGAGGGAAAGATTTTTTGAAATGCATTAATACAGTAAAACAAAAATACAGAAAAAATTGTATTACAGTTTAAAATAACTGTTTTCTATTTGAATATATTGTAAAATGTAATTTATTTCTGTGATGCAAAGCTGGATTTTCTGGAGCAGTGCAGTCTTCATTATCATAATCAACGTGCTGATTTGCTGCTCAGGAAATATTTCCGATTATTATCAGTGTTGAAAATAGTTGTGCTGCTTTGTTTATGGAAATCGTGATACATATTGTTTGTATCTGTATACTTTGATCAGAAAGCTCAAACATCAAACAGTGTTGAAATGGAAATCTGAAATAGAAATCTGTTTTAATGTTATAAATGTCTTTACTGTCATTTTGGATCAATTTAATGTATCCTTGCTGATATTGTGCAAATATTTGTTATGCAGTTTTGTGCTTTTATGGTAGCAAAGTCAGACATGCATATAGAGACAGACTCAGACATCAAATGAAGTGTTGGAATTGACCCCTAACTAAACGGACAGACCATCCTAACAGCGTCTTCTAGCCGGCCTATCGCTCTGCAGAGAGAGAAAGAACTGAACGCAGTACGAGTTGATTTCCTGGTTTTTGAAATCCGATGCTCCTCAGTGCTTGACTTTGCAAAGCTCTGCTGGAGTATATTGATTTTTCTGGTGTGCATGTGAGGGAGGAAAACGGAAAAAAACGCTGTATTGTATTGCATTAAAAAAAATCCATAGTATATCTAATTACGACCACTTCATTTTCTTTACTATTAGCACAGAAAGATAAATGTTTCTGTCCCTCCTGTATTATTTGCTCATCTGCCTCGGGCCACTGGAGATGAAGAGCACAGCACAAGCTTTCTGGTTAGCAAAGTGCAACGCATCACTTTCCCTGTGATATGCTTGTAGAGACACGGCCATTCTATCATTCCAGTGACAAACAGAACAATGAAGTTTCTCAATGGATGAGCAAAAGGCTTCTGCTAACAGAGAACCTGATATATAGTACCTGTCAAAAGTTTGGAAACATTACCATTTAAAAAAACAAACAATTTTTTAAAGAAGTTTTTGAGCATTTCTTATTATTATCAATGTTGTAAACAGTTGTGCTGCTTTAATATTTTTGTGAAAACGGATACTTTTTTTGTATGAGAATTGAAAGTGCACTACATTGACCGAGAACACAGATGGACGCGGATGTGCACTGCCTTTGATTTTGACCGTTTAAATTACTTACGCACATACGCTTTTGTTCGTGCGGCAAGCAGACCGTGTACGTGGACTATTCTGATGATGAGAATATGTCTGTGAGACAAGGGAAGTATGCTTTCGGCATGATCCCTATAGTGAGGATTGAGTGGACAGCCCATCATCAGGTCACTGCACTCCCTACAAACCCCCCTCAGTGTCTGGAGGTCCTGCCTCAAGCAGTGCCATTATTTATTGATAGAATTTGCCTATCCTGGTGGGTCACATTGCTGTAAATTCATCTGGTTCACTCTTAGGGTGTGTTCACATTTGGCATATTTGGTTTGATTAAAACGAACCGGTGCGATTTCTCTGTTAATGTGGTTAATTTGAATAAGGCTCTGTTTACACCTGGTATTAAGATGCGTTTCGTTCAATCGGATCACAAGTAGACGAGGGAGACACATTCCCGTTTACACCTGGTGTTTTAATCTGTCTCTTTTGACCACTTCTGTCCTGATTTCTTTGAGGGGAGAGTCTATGGGCAGGTAAATGTATGGGCCTTTTCAGATGTTTTGATCTAATGGACATTATAAGCTCACGCTATTTACATATGAACACCAGAGACGACAGAAAAACACACATCAGCTTTAGTTTCTGCTCTGACAGCCGCAAGACCAGCCGAACGCTGTGAGTGTGTTAAAAATCAGGAATGGTGAGAGAGCATTGTGCTTGGTACATTTTTCGTCTATAACCCAAATTTGGGTCTCCAGCCAACAAAGTTTAAATCCCGTCTGGCTAGCGCTCTTCTCATAATGTTCACGCATTAGGTCAGTAGACAGAGAGAAGACGGTCTTTTGTGGCTGTCTGAACACATTCGACCACATGAGCGTCTACACTATGAAAGCAATCCGGTCAAATGTGTTTTCCACTACCTCTGGAAGTGACAAGCTCAAAACATTATAGACCTGTTTACGCTTGTATTTAGTGTCGTGCACTTGTGATCCGATCGACCAAAACATATCTTAATACCAGGTGTAAACAGGGCCTATCCGAACCCCAAGCAAGCGGACCGAGAGCGCTGAAAAGATGGGTCTCACTCCGCTTCCAAACAAACTCTGGAGCAGTTTGACTGAAATATGAATGCAACACAGACCAAAGACATGTAAACAAACCAAAAAGCAAATCATCTTTTCAGCACTCTCGTTTCTCTTGTTTGATGCGCTCCAGGGTTCAAATGAACCACACAAACAGAGCAATCGCACCAGGGCTCGTTTTAATCAACCTAAACATGCCAAGTGTGAACACACCCTAAATGTTTTCTTTTTGGTCCGAACCAAGGGAACCAAACTACAGGTGTGAAGTTGTGAACACACCCTTAATGTAGTTATGTGTCACATAATGCATTTAAACTGATAGTTGCACACAAGCCTCAGTGTTTAACACATTCGCTTGATGTCCCAAAAAGTGAGAATTCATATTAGGTACAATGCGTGCATCAGATTGTTCTTGTTTTTTTTTAACAGTGTTCAAGCCAATGCTGCATGGTTGTGTCTCTTGTGACAGTCTGTTTCATCTCATTTGCTTCCACACCTGGTGGAGAGTAAAAGATGAAGGTTTTGAGAGTATTTTTTTTTGACTGTGTCCTTGTGATTCACGAGCGAGCTGGCCGGCTTTGATGATTGAGGGAAATCGAGTTCCAATCAGCGTGGTTAATTACTATGTCCAACTGAGGTGAGAGGTGCGACATGCAGCGAGGCATTTCTGCAGCCGGGAAATTACCTGTGTGCTCCGGGGATTCACTATCTGTTAGAGACAGCTCGCCGACTCCCAATATCAGATTCGTATCATCTTATTTTCATTCATATGCTGCTGGAAGGCTTTTCTGCTGCACATGGACTTCCCTGCCCTTCCCCCGTTTCTTTAGCTGCACCTTTGTGGGGTTTCCATCTGCATGTGTCTGTACCTTCAGATCCATTAGGGCTGTGACACACCAAGTCGACGTTTGTGAGCGTCTGTCAGCTAGATTTTGCGATGTGTTCCACACGTCAGCTCTAGTCAGGTCCCGTCGGTGACAGCTCAGCCAATTCAGTATGTTGAATCAGTGTCGGGCCGTCAGATAGAGAAATCACTCTGATTGGCTGTTCAGTTTAGCGAACAAGAATAAAAGCGAAATTGATGACAAAGCAAAGAAACCTACCTGAGCGTTCCGATATTTTGTTTTGTGGCACATCCCTAAGTCCACAGGGCCGTAGGGTATCCCAATTGTCATTTTATGATTTATGCTTCACCAGTGCAAACTCCACTGTGGACTATTACCCAATTGCCCAAGTGGCAAAGTGTAGACTCGGAGGGGAAACACATGAGCTGAGGTTGCAATTTGGGACAGGGCCTAAATTGGGTCTCTTGTGCATTTTCACATGAAGAGCACTATTTTTGCACTATAGTTTATATATATATATATATATATATATATATATATATATATATATATATATATATATATATATATATTATATTATTTGGATGTCATATCTAATATACACTCACCTAAAGGATTATTAGGAACACCATACTAATACTGTGTTTGACCCCCTTTCGCCTTCAGAACTGCCTTAATTCTACGTGGCATTGATTCAACAAGGTGCTGAAAGCATTCTTTAGAAATGTTGGCCCATATTGATAGGATAGCATCTTGCAGTTGATGGAGATTTGTGGGATGCACATCCAGGGCACGAAGCTCCTGTTCCACCACATCCCAAAGATGCTCTATTGGGTTGAGATCTGGTGACTGTGGGGGCCATTTTAGTACAGTGAACTCATTGTCCTGTTCAAGAAACCAATTTAAAATGATTCGAGCTTTGTGACATGGTGCATTATCCTGCTGGAAGTAGCCATCAGAGAATGGGTACATGGTGGTCATAAAGGGATGGACATGGTCAGAAACAATGCTCAGGTAGGCCGTGGCATTTAAACGATGCCCAATTGGCACTAAGGGGCCTAAAGTGTGCCAAGAAAACATCCCCCACACCATTACACCACCACCACCAGCCTGCCCAGTGGTAACAAGGCATGATGAATCCATGTTCTCATTCTGTTTACGCCAAATTCTGACTCTACCATCTGAATGTCTCAACAGAAATCGAAACTCATCAGACCAGGCAACATTTTTCCAGTCTTCAACTGTCCAATTTTGGTGATCTTGTGCAAATTGTAGCCTCTTTTTCCTATTTGTAATGGAGATGAGTGGTACCCGGTGGGGTCTTCTGCTGTTGTAGCCCATCCACCTCAAGGTTGTGCGTGTTGTGGCTTCACAAATGCTTTGCTGCATACCTCGGTTGTAACAAGTGGTTATTTCAGTCAGAGTTGCTCTTCTGTCAGCTTGAATCAGTCGGCCCATTCTCCTCTGACCTCTAGCATCAACAAGGCATTTTCGCCCACAGGACTGCCGCATACTGGATGTTTTTCCCTTTTCACACCATTCTTTGTAAATCCTAGAAATGGTTGTGTGTGAAAATCCCAGTAACTGAGCAGATTGTGAATTACTCAGACCGGCCCGTCTGGCACCAACAACCATGCCGCGCTTAAAATTGCTTCAATCACCTTTCTTTCCCATTCTGACATTCAGTTTGGAGTTCAGGAGATTGTCTTGACCAGGACCACACCCCTAAATGCATTGAAGCAACTGCCATGTGATTGGTTGATTAGATAATTGCATTCATGAGAAATTGAATTAGATTTATTACTTAGATTACATAGATTAATTACTTAATTTGTGTTCCACAGAAGGAAAATCACAAGGGATTGACTTTTGGGTCGGTAAATGATGACAGAATTTTCATTTTTGGGTGAAACATGCTTTCAACTTAAAGGAATATTTCACCCAAAATTTGGTTAGGTTTAGTCCACCTGTATGACTTTCTTTCTTCTGTGGAACATTAAAGAAGGGTGAGTAAATGATGGCAGAATTAAAATATTGGAGTGAACTATTCCTCATATTTACATATAATTTATAAAGGAATTGTTTAATTATATATATTTGTATATGTGTAGTAGTGCAGTGGTCAGGATCTATCAAAAGTGGTCCAAGGAAGGAACAGTGGTGAACCGGAGACAGGGTTATGGGCGGCCAAGGCTCATTGATGCACGTGGGGAGCGAAGGCTGGCCCGTGTGGCCCGTGCTGGCCTACTGGAGCTCAAATTGCTCAAGAAGTTAATGCTGGTTCTGATAGAAAGGTGTCAGAATACACAGAGCATCTCAGTTTGTCACGTATGGGGCTGCATAGCCACTGACCAGTCAGGGTGCCCATGCTGACCCCTGTCCACCGCCGACAGCACCAACAGTGAACACGTGGCTTACCTGGGGAACACATGGCACCAGGATGCATTATGGGAAGAAGGCAAGCCGGCGGAGGCAGTGTGATGCTTTGGGCAATGTTCTGCTGGGAAACCTTGGGTCCTGCCATCCATGTGGATGTTACTTTGACACGTACCACCTACCTAAGCATTGTTGCAGACCATTCATGTACAGCCTTTCATGGAAACTGTATTCCCTGGTGGCTGTGGCTCTTCCAGCAGGAAAATTCCCCCCGTCACAAAGCAAAAACATATATTAAAAATGTTGGGTCAAAAACTTAATTTAAAAATGTAACCTAACGCTTGGTTTGTCTATATATATTTGACCCAAATTTGTGTTAGAAACCACTACAGCAAAAGAAAGGTGTTGTCTTTTGTTTCGCGGGTCTATCAGAGTCAAAATTAATTCGGCTAAACATCTCATAATTCTACTAAGTACGGTAGCAGAGGGACAGAATTGGCTTATGCTTGTGCTCAGGATTTTTTAATCCTTGGAAATGCTCCCTGGCAGGAGGAAGAAGGGTAGCTTGAGGTGTTTTGAGTTGTGAAAATTGTATCCTTTCGCCTCTGTTCTGCCAGCTGAGCATGTGCCAAACTAATAAAGCCGGCATGGAGGCCTACCAATCATTTTGTACAGCCGTTACACCTTGGACCCTTGTTGAGAGGGCAAAGCCACTATCTGAGCATCCAGACTGTGGGGTGAGGGGCTGCCGTTGGCCAGGGGTCCTGAGTGGGAGAGCAGCCTTTGTTCCTAGTGGATGAAGTGGGCATCTGTGGAACACAAAAAAGGAAGTGAGTGAGTGCTGAAGACAATACAGAAGACCGCATTCTCCTGGCGGTCCTTTATTCTGTGGTGACAGTGACCTTTAAAAATGGCTCATCTTCCCACCCCACTATTATCAGTGTAGTCTATCCTTTCTAAGATTTGAGAAGAGCTCAGTTTTTAAATAGACCTCTACAGCAAAACAATAAAACATGACTCATTTAAATGGGTCAATAAACCCTAAAAGATACTTCCGATAAGCCGAACCCGAAAGGATAAGCCGACTCTGTACCAGAGAGCAAATCTTCTACCAATCTTCATCATAACTAGGTGATATTTACTCTATGTAGTGCATCACCTCTATGTAATACAAAAAAATATTGTAAGACATAATTTTTAGCCAATAATCAATAGAATTAATAGAGATTTTTATTTCCCATTGAGAAAATCAATTCTATTTTTAGACAATTAAACACATTTTCTTCCAAATTCTCATTACGGTAATTCGTCCGCATGTAATTCATGTTTATAATTTAATTATATTATTTATAGCGTTACATATTGTACAAATTATAGTAAAAGCAATACTGTAGTAAAATGATTTTTATCATAAATCAAATTGCATAAATCAAAAGCAGTACAAGAAATAACCACGATATACACATGTATAAATTTTTTATATATTTTAAATACAGAAATAACAATCTTTAACATTGAATTTAATTTATGTAACACAATTATTATTTAAAAAAGTAATTAAAAATAAAATAAATAATATATATTATGTATTGCATTAAATATTATATCAATTAAAACAATACTGCAATAAATTTTTTTAATCAAAAATAGCATTATTTATTTATTTTAAATCAGCATAAATCAAAAGCAATAAAAGAAATGTGTTCAGGTATATAAATGTATTATTTTTAATACATTTTTAAATAATACAAAAATGTTATTTAATTATTATTTTTTTAAATTATTTATATTATTTAAAAATGTGTTTGTTGCATTAATTGATCTGTGAAAATATGCTTTAAATTATTTTTCTTGCTATTTTTTCCATTGATTTTTGGGGTGAAATGTGATCTAGGCATGTGGTTAACTGGTTTCATGAAATTCACAGATTTGCCACTAATATCTTAAGATGGTAAATTTTTCAGCATTTCATTCTGAGGTGCCCTTAAGGAACAGTGCTTAATCTGAGTAATATGAGTGTAATATGAGAATGAGGCTCAGATTCAGATTTCAGCATGAAGCATAAAGCATACACGGAGAGAACGGTTTATTAGACTGGTTTAATATGTGAGATCTCCACAGGGAAGTCCAAACCAAAGTTACTCATCCTTGAGTCAGTTCTCTGACTCTCAGAGCAGATCTCTGCTGATTCCTCGCTGTGTTCTGCAGTGACAGATGGGGAAGAAATGATGCTGGAAGATGAAGGCAAGCCTGGGGAGAAGCAGACAAACTGGAGGTGGACAGACATGAAAGGAAAGGCATTGCAGTTGGACTAATGAGCCTGAAAGGGAATGACAAAGAACTGATAGAGTCTAGGAGAGTCGAGGAAGCTGCTTGATATGTTGGGAATAATATCTGTACCTGCATGTGGCTGGCTGTTTTCCAGAGCGCAAACGGTTTTTGCTCCAAGTATATTTATTTAGTTGAAGGTCAAAGAGCTCAGAAGCCCCTTCTACTCAATAATGTAAAGCCGCAGGGTATTTTCCCCATTGTGGACAAACTAGAAACAGAAATTCTGGCAAAAGGCTTCCTCAAATGTAATTTCCAGATGTGATCCCGTTGATTAATAATGAAACTGATATTTTAACTTATTACGCTTCTTTCCATGTGGTGTAATACAATTACCTGTTTTAGTTTAGTCTCAAAAGCTGCTTTGTATTAATTTAATGCAAGCTCTTTTATTCTGGGGTTTTGTTTTGATTATATGTTTTTGTGGAGTTCCCATAATGCTTTCTGGAAATGACCCGAGCCTCATTAAGAGGTGATCTGGAGGGAAAGTGGTCTTTCGTTGAGAATGGAGGTTGTGTACAGGACCTGATTGGCACAGCTCAGTCTTTGTGTGAGAGCCAATGGAGACCATGTGGCTTCCTGTTGGGAAGAAACCAGGTACAGGGGATCTTTGTTTTGGAAGAACTTCTCTACTGTATGTCCCTAACTAAGAGCACACTTCTCATAATATAACATAAGAATATTAAGATACAGTGCCCTCCACTAATATTGGCACCCTTGGTAAATATAAGCAAAGGGGCTTATCCTTTTGAGCTTTCATTCAAAAATAAAAATCACAAAATTCTAACCTTTCACTGAAGTAAAACTCACATGAAATAAATGCATGTTAGCCACAATTATTGGCACCCCTAGTAAAATACCTCTGAAGTATATTCCCATTTATATTTACATTTTTTTAGCACACCAGGATGACTAGGAACATTTGTCCAGCCATGACTTCCTGTGCCACAGGTGCCAAATGTGATCCTGGACCATATATTTATGGCAGGAAATTTACAAAAATATCTTCATGAAACATGATCTTCACTTAATATCCTTATGATTTTAGGCATAAAAGAAAAATGGATAGTTTTGACCTATACAGTTTATTGTTGGCTATTGCCACAAATATACCCGTGAGACTTATGACTGGTTTTGTGCTCCAGGGTCACAAATATGAGGAAACACAAGGCCAAATTCCCTTAATCGTCATCACAATGAGTACAACCAAAGAATATAGTTCTGATGTGCAGCAAAAGATTCTTGAGTTTCACAAAATTTGGTTGTAAAAAAATAGCTAACGCATTGAAAATTCCCCTTATAATTAAGAATTTCCAATCAACTTAAGATGTTAGGAATCTGCCTGGAAGAGGACGTGTGTCTATATCGTCCTAATGCACGGCATTTGAGTGGACGGAGACTCTCCAAGGATCACAGATGGAGAATCGCAGATATTAGTTGAGCCTTGGGGTCACCGCACCTATATCACCACATGTTGTTTGGGAGGGTTTCAAGAAAAATCCTCCTCGCTCATTCAGAAACAAACCGACGTAACAAAAAAGCTACATATCATCCAGCATATTCATACACGGCTAGAACTTCAGACAGGACCTGGATCTGTGGTCAGATGAAACTAAAATAAGAGCTTTTTGGTAGCAAACCCACCAGATGGCTTTGGTGCAAACAGGGATAAAAAGCCCCCCATGCCCACGGTTAAATACACCAATGGATCTTTAATGTTGATGGCCTATTTTTTTTTGCTGGACATCTTGTTCAGACACATGGTATCATGGATTCTAGCACATACCAACAAATAAAAAAAATCTAAACTGATGGCCTCTGCTAGAAATCTTATAATGGGCCGTGGTTGGATCTTCCATCAGGACAATGATCCAAAACAAACATCAAAATCAACACACAAATGTCACTGAGCAGAAAAAGAAGCTTCTGCCATGGCTGTCCCAGTTCCCTGACCTGAACCCTATAGAGAATTAGTGGGGAGAACCGAAGAGAAGAAGCACCAACATGGATCTGGGAATTTGAAGGATCTGGAGAGATGCTGTATGAAGGAATAGTCTCTGATCTCCAAACTCATCAGGCATTATAGAAGAAGACTCAGAGCTGTTATCTTGGGAAAAGGACTTTGCAATAATTGGGTGCCAATAATTGTGGCCAACATGCATTTATTTCGTAATGTGAGTTTCCCCCCACTTTCAATTCTTTTACATCAGTGAGAGGTTAGTAATTTGTGCAATTATTTTCACAGCTGCCTTTGCTCATATCACTGTCAGAAAAAAAGGTACAGTGCTGTCACTGGGGCGGTACCCTAAGGTACAAAACCGAAAAGGTACTTATATGTACCTTTAAGGTACTAATACACACTCTTAAAGCACTGATATGTACCTTTAAGGTACTAATACACACTCTTAAAGCACTGATATGTACCTTTAAGGTACTAATACACACTCTTAAAGTACTGATATGTACCTTTAAGGTATTAATACGCACTCTTAAAGTACCGATATGTACCTTTAAGGTACCGATACGCTCTCTTAAAGTACTGATATGTACCTTTAAGGTATTAATACGCTCTCTTAAAGTACTGATATGAACCTTTAAGGTATTAATACGCACTCTTAAAGTACAGATATGAACCTTTAAGGTATTAATACGCACTCTTAAAGCACTGATATGAACCTTTAAGGTATTAATACGCACTCTTAAAGTACCGATATGTACATTTAAGGTACCGATACGCTCTCTTAAAGTACCGATATGTACCTTTAAGGTATTAATACGCTCTCTTAAAGTACTGATATGAACCTTTAAGGTATTAATACGCACTCTTAAAGCACTGATATGAACCTTTAAGGTATTAATACGCACTCTTAAAGTACCGATATGTACCTTTTAAGGTACCGATACGCTCTCTTAAAGTACTGATATGTACCTTTAAGGTATTAATACGCTCTCTTAAAGTACAGATATGAACCTTTAAGGTATTAATACGCACTCTTAAAGCACTGATATGAACCTTTAAGGTATTAATACGCACTCTAAAGTACCGATATGTACCTTTAAGGTACCGATACGCTCTCTTAAAGTACTGATATGTACCTTTAAGGTATTAATACGCTCTCTTAAAGTACTGATATGAACCTTTAAGGTATTAATACGCACTCTTAAAGTACAGATATGAACCTTTAAGGTATTAATACGCTCTCTTAAAGTACTGATATGAACCTTTAAGGTATTAATACGCACTCTTAAAGTACCGATATGTACTTTTAAGGTACCGATACGCTCTCTTAAAGTACTGATGTACCTTTAAGGTATTAATACGCACTCTTAAAGCACTGATATGAACCTTTAAGGTATTAATACGCACTCTTAAAGCACTGATATGAACCTTTAAGGTATTAATACGCACTCTTAAAGCACTGATATGTACCTTTAAGGTATTAATACGCACTCTTAAAGTAC
The DNA here is from genome assembly GCA_018749465.1 of Paracanthobrama guichenoti. NCBI lineage: Eukaryota > Metazoa > Chordata > Actinopteri > Cypriniformes > Gobionidae > Paracanthobrama > Paracanthobrama guichenoti. The sequence goes on along the minus strand of CM031949.1, from coordinate 55,897,777 downwards.
AGATATGTACCTTTTTAAGATACTAATATGCACCATTTAGGGGTGAGTAAGGTACAAAGATGTACCTTTTCACTTTTGTACCTTAGGGTACCGCCCCAGTGACAGCACTGTACCTTTTGTTTCTGAGAGTGTATGTACCAAGGGTGCCAATATTAGTGGAGGGCACAGTATCTTTAATGTTAGCTTTCCTGACCTGAGACCTCTATTAAAAATTATTTATAGTCGCAGTTATACTTGGTGATTATGAAGAGCTCTCTATATCTATCTTACTCATCTGTCCTCGACATTCAGAGGCGAATGTCTTTGAATGAGGCACAAGACAAACTGTTTTTTTCTTCCATATCTGCCTGACTTCAGAAATTTCTACTGACTGGAGCTGTAGATCTAAAGTGCTCTTTGGATGTGGAATAAAATGGATTTCACAGGTCTAGTAGGGACTGGGGTAACGGCTCATACTTATCAAACAGACAACCTCATTTTCTCTTGGTTCCCTGCACTGTGGACTGCAGAACACATTTTGAAGTCCATTGCTCAGTGAAAAGTAGAATAGATTAGACTGTCTGTAATATGCTTTCAAAGATCACTCTATTTAGTCACTAACAAAAACATGTGATGGTACAACTATGTGTTTTGGACAATAAATGGTATTCTTTAGTACATGCGCATTAATTGGCATATCCAAACTGTTTTGGGATAGAAATCCATATATCAATATTAACATATTTCCTGTTAGCATGAGGCAAAATTTGTATCTATTGTGCCACATACTGGGCTTGACGAGTTCAAACTCATTGAGGGTAACCATTTTAGAAATATCCCAGCAGGGATGGTCAAGGTTGTTCTTTCTCTTTTTTCATTATTCATCAGTAATATGACAATATTCCTGTGGAAATCCAATATTCTTCTGACCTGCTTAGTATTTAAAATGATTCACAGCTGAAAAGTCCTTGTATCTAATCTGAATTTCAAGTGACTCTAAAGTGATTGTGTAATTGGTCTTTGCTGCACTGTGTTTTGAGGCCATTAAATGATAAATACGGTGCTGACTTTTAAATCTTGAGCATAAATATTTGCAAACTGAATAAGACTTATTACAAGCGCCACTGATATTTGCATGTTTGTGCAAATTCCTTGTAATATCCTATACTTAGAAACAATAAACTATACTGAGAGATGCACCAATATAGACATTGTTGGGAAATACAGATATTTAATTCATGGCTGATATCCAATATCATAAATTTGATCACTTTAAGTAAAATAATGTGCTTTAGTGAAATTAAAACATAATGTACAGATGAAAGAAAATCATATCTGATTAATACCCTTGAAAGGAAATAAAAATTGGAATTGTCCCAATTAAAAAGTAATAATACTAATAATTTTGCATCCTTTGACCTATAAACCACCCTCTCTCAAAAAACAAAAAAAAGTACAAAATTTTACTATTTAAGGTACAAGTAGCCATCACTGGGGTGGTACCCTTAAGGGTACGTTTTTGTACCTCTAAGTCAGGGGTAGGCAAGTTCGGTCCTAGAGAGCTGATGTCCTGCAGAGTTTAGCTCCAACCCTACTAAGCCACCACAGTATAAAACGCATGGCTCCCAGCATGCATTGCAGCATTAAGTATGTCACCATTGTTGAGATTCATATGCTGATTCTTGAGATCTGTGTGCATCTTTTTTTCCCCCCTAGAATGTATTTAAAAATCAAAATTCAGAATGTCTGATCTGTGGCAAGAACGTATTGTTGGTGAATATTATTTATTAACATTTTCAATCAGTGATGAGTTTAGTCAAAACATTTTCTTCATGACAATTTTTGTTTTTGTCTTATTTTGATTTGTACAGATTATGTGTTTTGTTAACACTGTAACAAAAACCACAAACTCACATAAAAGCCAAGAGTCGAACTGCTCAACTAAAAGAAACACTGATCACCATAATGGTGACCAAACATTTTCAATAAAACATCAAACCTCTGTTAATTCTCAATAAGAGCTTCTATAGATGTCTTTCAGGGTTGGAGCCAAACTCTGCAGGACAATGAACTTGCCTACCCCTGCTCTAAGTAGAGGAAAACAATGGTATATTTGCACCCTAAGGACCAATTGTGTAACTTTAAAGGTACAGTTATACGTTTTGTTCCCCAAGGAACAAAATTGTACCTCCACTGTACCTTTTTTTTCTGAGAGTGCACTGAGTAGCCCAGGCGATTTATTAAAATTCAACCTTAAATTTTACTAAAAAACTAAAAATCCAGACTAGACTGGTTTATTCAGTTTAACCACTTAATATTCCTATATTCATATAGCCTGAGGTAGCAGCACAATTGTTTGTATCTTGAAGTAGTTTTGTCCCTGATATTACTCATAGATGTGTAGCAGCGCTTTAAAAAGTTAATGAACTATGAAAATTGTTGAAAAGTGAAGAACATGAGTGTGGTGTCAGTCTCAGCTATACTATGGGACTCTGGGATGCAATGTCTGAGCAGCAGCAGATGGTCATGAGTTGCAGCTCATGGTGAAGTGGTAGCTGGAGGAGCCGTATTGCACACCTCCTCTGTGCATGAACCAAACAGCCGCTAACATGCTAATGATTAAGTATGCTGATCTTCTGATGCTCTGCTGTGGGCTGGAATCCCCTTCACACCAGTGGAATACAGGCCTCTCCATCTGTGAGATCTCCCTTCATTACTGTGTAGTGTTCTACTACTCTTATTAGAAAGTACTATGGCGGTAATATGGTATAATGATAGTTTGGGATGGTAATTGCATGGCACTTTGATTTATTTCCCTTGTTGCACACCAGAAACTTTCTGTATGTCTCACTGCTAATGGCATCAGCACTGATATGAACTATAGGTTTCTGGTGCCTGGAATTGTAAATGTTTAAATTAACCATCTCACTCAAGTTTTTATGATGATAATATAAACTGAAGCACTACACCTAGTGAAAGTACTGACATCTAGACACCACTGTACACCTCAGTTTATTGGAGGTGTCTGTTATAAACACTATGAATTATTTGCTGAAAGCTATATAACAGTTACCTCTGGACTATGGAGTGTTTGTGTCCAGAAAGTGCATCTATCTTACAGGAATTAATCCAATCCAGATGTGTTTATGCTGGAACCACCATTGCCTCACATCAGTCTTAAGGAAACTATTCAAGGAAATCTTAACATTTGCCAGAGTGCAATTATCTAGTATAGCAGGAGAACAGTTCAGCCAACAAAAGCAGATGTTGTAAAGCTCTCTGTGGCGTTTCTATAGAAGTCCAAATGCGAGTCAGCACATAGACATAAGTGTTTAGTTCCAGGAGACCTTTCTAAGTGGGCAGAGGGTTGACCACAATTACTACCCACAGACCCTGAAACTGACCAACACCCCCAAACTCCATTACAGGACCGTGTTGGAAACATGCCTTCACTTTGTGAATGGGCCATAGAATAGGCCCAAGAATCCCCAGTACTAAAGTGGGCTATAGTTACTTCCAAATGTCTGTGCCTTTAAACAATATGTTATTATTCAAGTAGGTAGCTAAAAACTTCAACAGTTCAGCTAAATTCATCTTCATAGGGTGAATTTCAAACAGCATTTTTGCGGCCTAAAAGGCACTGCGGGAAGGGGACTTTGCACGAAAGTGAGCAACTTAACTCCTTCCCAAAGTGCCCTCCCTCAAGGTTGTTAGTTAAGGGTTCATACAATGGCCAAGTGTATTCCAAATATCCACATATTAGGGGCTTTCGCACCGGGTAGTTATAGGATCTAGCCACCAGGGCAGCTCCTGAGAAGTAAATGCTCCTCTATGGTAATTTTCCTGGTTGCATTCGCACTGCCAGCAGGAACTTTGAAGTTACGTAAGCCACGCTAGTTGACTTTTATTTTGACGGCACTGGGAACGCCAGAGTCTGGACACACAGTGGTCCCATTTGCCGTCTTCATTAGTTTACGATCTGTTTAACATTCCTGTGTAATACATTATTAGATAGATCTGTTATACTAAGAAAGTAGACTATGTGAAAAAGTATTAGCATTTGCCATGTGGTTGATGCCCAATGTTGCTTGCTGAGCAGAAATATATAATCATGTTTCGCTTGGTCCCCTTGGAAGTCACATTGTTTTCTCCTTAGCGTAAAGGTTGAGATGTCCATCTATCACTGTTTTCCATGTTTGTAGAGTTAGTTCATCGAGTAAATATATACGCTATAATCTCTGTGTACATGGCTTTTTAAAAAAAATGGCGTTTGATGGTGTTTCGAGTGCGTTTTGGCCAATCGGCGCACACTTACGTCACTGGTAGTTCCTATTGTGCTGGGTTAGACCTTACTCTGAAGTATGAAAAGGTTAATCTGGTACGAAAGCCCGTAATGAGACAATTTCCCTGCTCCTTCCAACTTCAAGGGCTTGAGTAGGGCATAGGGATGCTCACTTCCAAACTGAATTTGACCTTACCATATGCTAATGGCCCTCTTGTGGCAATACTGAAAATGCAACATAGCTGGGTTGCACTAAGAATTGTGTTATGGCACATTTTGGAATGCTTCAAGAGTGCCTACACACTAGACTCCATAGACACCATGTACCTGGAGGACTACCTTCCATCAGACTTCAAGTAGCCGAGTTGGTTTCAAATCAAGCTGGAAAGCAACAAAGTGGATTTAGATGGTACAACTGGACCCATCTCTCTTAAGTTCTCATTAGGCAATGGATGCATATCTCAAAGTGAACTGTAGCTACTCCTAAAGCTCTCAACTTTTGGTTATAGTTCTGGAGTGTTACTTTCCCCAGTTGGAACATTTTGCAGGATTCTTGGAATAGTGTGACTTGACATCAGTGTGTATATTCACATTCCCATGGAAGTTGTAGAATATAAAATAAATTCTTTATCAACTACAGTGCATAGTCTGGCAGTATGTGATTTCAGCACAGCTTCAGTTTCAAAACCTAAGAGGGGATGTAAGGCGCCCCCATTAGCAGTGATCCCAGACATTAACCATCCAGTTAAAATGGCAGAATGATGACTTTTGGTTCTTGTGCTTGCCTAAGTCATGCCAGCTCTTTGTAGACTTGCCGTAAACCAGCCTCAAATGCTTCCAGCTATATTTAGCATTCAACTCATCACTTGGTGCAGTATTTAAAAAAGCCTTAAAAAGCTCATTATTCATTTCCCATCCAAGAAGTAAAGATGATTTAAGTTATTTATCCACACAAAGTCCTGATGACTCTCGGGGGCAAGATTTGAATAATTTATGAGGACAAATGCAAAGAAATTGTGCTTAGTTTGTGCTTCGTTCCAACCCCCATTTGCTTTTCGAGTGAGCAACATAAGATATTCAAATGTCTCGCGATGTCCAAGGGCTCTGCTGTTAATTTACGCTTATAATTAAAATGATTTATAATGCATTCGCACATTGCTATCCTCTTTACCTTGTCCTTTCTGGAAACTAGTAATAAAGTTTTGACATTTGAATGGATGTGTTTGGCTCTCAAATGCAAGAGTAAAAGAAACTGAGATGAACAAATGTTGAAATATATTAAATATTTGGAATAAAAAGCTCCGGCCCATGTTCATCCATGCAAATTTAATTTTATTAAGCAGTGATGCAAATACCTTCTGTTATTAAATTCCTAACCTCTAAACCCAAGGTTCAAACTAATTTCAGTTCATCATATTGTGTGATGATGAGAAATCCAGTGTTGATTTTGTCCTCTTCCTCCGTAGGATCAGCGGTGAGGAACTTCAGCCCATTCCAGTTCTCCACGGAGCCGTCAGATACGCTGGCGGTTCGGGGAGCGCCGGCGCTGCTCAACTGCTCAGTCCAGAGCGAGTCTCCTGCCAAGATCGAATGGAAGAAAGACGGCTCTTTCCTCAGCCTGGCCTCAGATGACCGCAGGCAGATCCTGGCCGACGGTTCTCTGCTCATCAGCTCAGTGGTGCACTCGAAACACAATAAACCCGATGAAGGGGTTTACCAGTGCGTGGCCACTATAGACAACCTGGGCACCATCGTTAGCCGTACAGCTAGACTCAATGTAGCAGGTAAGACACGTGGTTTGATGCACAGCATTCTCACAAACTATGGAATATATGCACCATATATTGACCTGTGTTGGGCAATGGTTCTCAACTGGTTTTGCCTCGAGACCAATGTTGTTATAAATGCTAGGACATAATGACAGTGAAAGAGTCTGCCCTGTCTTCATCCTTCAGCGTTATTGCCTGCGGTGGAGTTCAATAAGTCAGTCAGGGCATCCGCTGATGCAGCACCAATGTTGTAAATGTCTGAGAGCAGGTACGTTTGGCAGCACTGCGGCTTTGAGTTGAAATGAAAGTGACCTTGTTTCATTTGCAGGAGGCAAGCTGCAGGGATTATGAGGTGTTTGAGTTGGGTCTTACCCTGAAATTCAATTTGCTGTTGGAGGGGGAAAAAGGAATGCAATTAAGTTACATCAAGCCCTTACAGTCTTGCAGAGTTGACTGTGTAACCTCACTGAAATCTCTCTGAAGGAGTTCTCTGAAAAGTGAGAGACCAATGCTTATTTGAAGTAGTCTTTCCCACGTGGAAGTCTGTTTTGAGTGAACAAGCTCATTATTTCTCAAAAAGCTGACATGGAGTGCGAGCAGGAGATTTTCATTGGGCTTTTTAGTGAGGTATTCTCAGCTGTGCAACAGATTGGTCCAAAGCGTGTGGTTTACTGAGAGTCTGCACTGCTTAAATGGTGTTTCAACAGAAATCCCACCACTGATTTTTGGGATTTTCCCATAGAGATAAACTTCTTTAATATCGCAAATGTTTCTCCTAGAGAGCAATAGGATTTTTCCGTTTTCCTTAAAGAGACGATAGTAATCTTGCATACGTCTCCTCTAAAGAAAGGGTATTCGACCTTTTTAGGCCAAGGATCTTTTTGATGGCTAGAGACATTGAGCAGTGTTCAGTATTTTAATATTTACATACTTTATGATACTTTTGATACACATTGTAAGGCGATTTGACAGTATTTATAGAGTAATATACTTGTATTAATATTTATAATTATCTTTTATGTAGGAGGGCCAGTGGACCATTAAGCTGAATAGCTTCTTAACTTTAGTTTTGGTTGAATGAATGCATTTTAGAAAAAAAAAGGAAACAAAAAGTTCAAATTCAAACAATTACACTCCAATTTGGGTTGTTTTCAAGCCGTTTGTTTAACCCAGCATAATGAGTTGGTTCCTTTTTACTATAATACTAGCTTAAATCTCTCTTTATCTCACAACCACATGGACATGATTGTTCTCTCTTGTGCAGTTGATCCTATTTGACATTTCTCAACAAGACACCATTTCCTGGTTCCAGACCAGCAAGTCGAACAGAATTTTTCTGACTCAGAACAGCCTTGTCATACTCAAGTTCACATACATCTTGCAGAATGTTAATTATTTTAACAAAATAGGAGGGATCATACAAAATGCATGTTATTTTTTTTTATTTAGGACTGTCCTGAATAAGATATTTTACATAAAAGTAGTTTACAGGAGTTTCCATCTTGCGAAAACCCTGACCCAGGATCTGGGTAACACAAAAACTACCCAAACACTGGGTTGTCACGTCTGACCCAGGATCTGGGTAACACAAAAACTACCCAAACACTGGGTTGTCACGTCTGACCCAGGATCTGTGTAACACAAAAACTACCCAAACACTGGGTTGTTACGCCTGACCCAGAATCTGGGTTACACAAAAACTGCCCAAACACTGGGTTGTTACGTCTGACCCAGGATCTGGGTAAACACAAAAACTACCCAAACACTGGGTTGTTATGTCTGACCCAGGATCTGTGTAACACAAAAAATACCCAAACACTGGGTTGTTTACATCAGACCGAGGATCTGGGTAACATAAAAACTACCCAAACACTGGGTTGTTTACATCAGACCGAGGATCTGGGTTACACAAAAACCACCCAAACACTGGGTTGTTACGTCTGACCCAGGAACTGGGTTACACAAAAACTACCCAAACACTGGGGTCTGATGTTTGTAAACAGCACAGCAGTAATGAATTTATGAACTTCTTTATTTGCAAAATTGATAATATTAGGAAAAAAATTATAACCATCAGACAGAGCATTGTAGTGTCACTGAGGAACAATTACATTCATTCACTGCTATAGGAGAGGAAGAATTGGCTAAACTCGTTAAATCATCTAAATCAACAACATGTATGCTCGACCCTATACCGACTAAGTTACTAAAAGAGATGCTACCAGAGGTCATAGATCCTCTTCTTAATATCATTAATTCATCCTTGTCACTAGGATATGTACAGAAAACTTGTTGGCTATTATTAAACCAATTATTAAAAAAATGTAATAATTTGAGAATTACTCAATTATAGGCCAATCTTAAATCTACCCTTTATCCCAAGGTTTACTGTAGTCAGACGGATCTGGGCCGTATCCAGACAAGATGGTGGACCTGCGCCTGGACATAACCAACGCATCCCTGAAGTGTCTGCAGAGAGCGTGTCAAATAAACCCGCCCCGTAAATGCCGCATCGACACAACATCCTCATTAAACCCGTCTCCGACGTGACGACTCCAATCTTTCGAATAATCTTACGAATATCTATTTACCTAATATGAATTAAGACCTGCAATGTTGCCAGAATTATAATCATACACTGTTTGTTCGTCGGCCAGAGGAGAACTGGCGCCGAATCAAATTCTGTTGCATTGTTTTCCTGTTAACACTGTGAAGCTGCTTCGAAACAATCGGCATTGTAAAAAGTGCTATATAAATAAAGGTGACTTGACTTGACCCAGGAGCTGAATCTGGGTAACACAAAAACTACCCAAAATACGGAAAAATAACCCCAAAAGGCTCAACCCAGGATTTGGGTAGAAAAAATAACCCAAGATTTTTTTAGAGTGTAGTGAATGGTCAATTAATTCAAGATAAAGTTATCCGAGCTATGCTGTCCACATTCGTTGTATAACCCTTTAGTCTTGCTCTGTTTGAACAAATTGAATCATTAAATTTTTCAACGAGCACCTAACTTGTATTGCACATCTGTAACTATTTTATGTACATATGTACATCCATTGTAATTCTATATTAGGTAGAGTTTCTATTTTTCTACCTTCAAGGAATTTTAAGAAAAATATATGTGACTAAGTTGATATTTAAAAAACAAATAACAGAGAATTCCATCAAGTCTCTTAAGCTTGAGAGAGAAAACTCTGAGCCATTAAATTTGTGTGTGCTGGTTTGCTAACTGTGTGGCCTTTGACCCTTTGTCTGGAAGTCAAAGAGAGAAAGATCATCAATAAATCACATACAGCAGTACCATCATCTTCCACAATACGTGCATGCACTGGCAATGGATGTCTATGGAGAAACTACTGTATGCTTGCACTGGATGCATATTTGGTTGGTTTTTACAAAATGTAATTTTGATTTTTGGTACCCTAAAACAGGGTTTTTAAACCTGACCTGGTGCACCCACTGTACATTTAGTATGTCTCCATCATCTAACACACCTGATTCAACTCATTTGCTCCAGGACAGGTTTTGAAAACCCCTGCCCTAAAAAGAGCAGATTAATTTCGATTACCAGCACAAACAATGTCTGTGTTGTTTTGTTCTGTTTTCAGGTAAGCTAAATGAAAGTCGCCTTTCTTCACTTGCACTCCCTCATTTCATTCTCTTTGAAACCGTGAACCGTCTGCTGTGGCTGACAGGCGTGTAATAAAAAGGTTAATTGTTGCATCTTTGCTGTGGGCTATTACAATGCTATTGCACTGGGAACAGCTCTGCTGCCGCCACAACCTGCGAGACGTCAGTGCGACAGGCACTCAGACAAATGCGAGAGTAATCAACATGATGGATGGAAGAAAGCCGTGTCCGTTCTTCCATCGTCGTGTTTTCTTTCACTTTCCTCTTCTTTTTCTGCTTAACCACACATGCAAACAAATGCCCTTTTTGTGGCACTCAGACAGCGGCCATCACGTACGCATTCATTCAGAAGGGGATTAGCCACAGCCTTGGCTATTTGTATTCGTGGAGCGGCGGTTCGAGATGGCAGGGCAGAGAGCAAGACGTGGCTAATGGGAATTGTCTAGCTCGTGCCGCCTCACAGCTCGCCCCACACTTTGAACCCGAGTCCTCAAGGTGGGCTGGAGGCAGAGTCATGCAAGCTGCGAAGGAGAACACCTGAAATGAAAGACCTTGTTTGCATGCTCCACTGGTACTCTGCAATAATTTTCTGCATTTCTTCCTGTCTCTAAAAATGAGACAAAGCGTTGCTGTGTAGAATCATCCTTTGGTGGAGTTCTTTTGTTGAGGTGATTTTGCCAAGTAGGACATGTTCCTGGATTACCTTTCTTGTTGGTCCTTGCTAAGGACAAGGAGGTCTGTACTACCTGGAGAAAGCTATCTATTAGTATTTTGATTAATTTCAATGCCAGTTGCTTGACCGGCACATGACCCCTCTGAAACATGCTAAAAACTGACATCTTTGCTCTTGATCATGCCGTCATCTGCTGGTACTCCCTCATGTCATTGTTCAAGAGAGATTGAAACTGGATATGCATTAACTAACGGTACTCTCTTTTTTTTATCTCACAACCACACATACGTGATTGCTCTCTCTTGTGCAGTTGATCCTATTTCTCAACAAAACACTGTTTCCTGGTTCCAGACCAGCCGGCATTTAGGGCCAGAGTCAGATTTTTCTGTCTCAGAACAGCCTTTTCTGTGGTGGAAATGCACAGAACAGTTCAAGAACTAGTATGGAAACCACACCAGAACCACGTCGGTGATAAAATGGCCTCAGTGAAACAACTGTTTTCCCATAAATATACAGTCATGCTCAAAAGTTGTCTGTTGCTGTTTTTGTGTTTTGTGATGTTCCTTCTGGAGCATCAGTGACTGTTTGAGCCTTTTTAATAGTTGTGTTTGAGTCCCTTAATCGTCCTCAGTGTGAAAAGATGGAACTCAAAATCATACCGTCACTGCTGGAAAGGGTTCAAATATGCAAAAGATGCTGGAAAACTGAAAAATGTGCATTTTTCCAAAGAACGTTGGTCAGTTTAAATGATCAGGACAAACAAGAGACTCAAGAACAACATCACAAAACACACACACACAGCCACGGATCATCCAGGGAACGACACAGGATTAAGAATCAAGGGTGCATACACTTTTGAACAGGGTCATTTTTATAAATTCAGCCATTTTTTGGTAAACATCTTTTATGTAAAATATCTTGTTCAGGACAGAACTAAATAAAAAAATTCAAGATTCAAGATTCAAGAGTTTTATTTGTCACATACACTGTTATATACAGAATATACAACCGGCAGTGAAATGTAAACAGGTCCGCTCCATGGACAGTGCAAATTCACAGTTAAAAACACAAGGAGGAAATTATAATAGAAATAGGATAAAAAAGTACTATAAATATACATCTGTAGAATTATAAATAAATCAAGTCAAGTAGCAAAAAAATAAAGAAGTGGAATAAAATAAGTGAAGTAAATTGTGCAGTGAGTAAACTGTAGACTTATAAATATGTGGTTAACAAATGTATAAGAGTATATTGTGCAAACAGGTTTATAACAGGTTGTTACACAGTAACAACGAGAACAGAAAGTGCAGTGCAATGACAGTATATCGATGGTCACGTGATGTTAAGTGACTGAGTTCAGGAGTCTGATGGCCTGGGGGAAGAAGCTCCTCCTGAGTCTCTCAGTTTTGGCCATCAGGCTTCGGGAAGCGCTTACCAGATGGCAGCAGCGTGAAATGAGGGTTTGCAGGGTGATTAGAGTCCTTGATGATTTTAGTAGCTCTACCTTTGCAGCGTTTGGTGTAGACGTCCTGCAGAGACGGAGAGCTGACCCTGAGATACGCCGGATAAGCGCACGACTCTTTGCAGGGCTTTGCGGTCATGACTGGTGCTGTTCCCATACCACGCTGTGATGCACTGAGTTAATACACTTTCTATCGCCCCTAAATAGAAAGTTTTCAGGATAGCTGGTGAAACCCTGAATTTCCTCAGCTGGTGCAGGTGGTACAGTCTTTGCCTGGCTTTTTTCACCTGTGTCTGAATGTGAGCAGTCCAGGTCAGGTCCTCGGAGATGTTTACTCCCAGGTACTTGAAGCTGCTCACTCTCTCTACTGGTGACCCGCTGATCATGAGGGGGAGATGTCCGTTGCTGTCTCTTCCTGAAGTTCACAATCATTTCTTTGGTCTTGCCAACATTCAGAGAGAGACAGTTGTCCTGGCACCATGATGTTAGATGCTCCACCTCGTCCAAGTATGCCGTCTCGTTGTTGGAAATGAGGCCCAGGACAACAGTATCATCAGCAAATTTGATGATAGAGGTGGAGCTGTGTGTGGACAAACAGTCATGCGTGTAGAGCGAGTAGAGCAGGGGACTCAGGACACAGCCCCGTGGAGCTCCCACACTCAGGGTGATGGAGGAGGAGGTGGACTGGCCTATTCTCACCACCTGAGGCCTGCCAGTGAGGAAGTCCTCAATCCAGTGGCAGAGAGAAGAATTCAGGCCGAGATCCAGGAGTTTGGCGGTTAGCTTGATGGGAACTATGGTGTTAAAGGGTGAGCTATAGTCAATAAATAGCAGCCTTACGTAGTTCCCACTTTTGCTTTCGATGTAAGTGAGGGAGGAGTGGAGGACATGCGAGATGGCATCTTCAGTCGATCTATTGGGATGATAGGCAAACTGAAGAGGAAAGTGTCAGGAATGAAGGAGCAAATGGTGTTTTTAATGAGTCTCTCAAAGACCTTCATGACTATAGACGTGAGAGCCACTGGACGATAGTCATTTAGGCAAGAGGGTTTACTGTTCTTAGGGACAGGGATGATAGTGGATTTTTTGAAGGAGGTGGGGACCACAGATGTAGCGAGGGACTCATTAAAGATAGATGTAAACAACCCGGCGAGCTGATCAGCACAGGACCGCAGAACACGACCTGAAATACCATCCGCCCGCAGCTTTCCTGACGCCCACACGCTTGAGTGCCCTCCGAACTTCATCCTCCGAGACAGAGATCACGTGGTTGTTGCTGCTCTGAGTAATTTCCTCTAACGCGCCACTTGGCGGAGTCGCGTTGCCGCGGTTACAGTCAAAGCGAGCGTAGAAAGAGTTTAACTCATTCACAAGCGACGGATCAGCTCTCACCTCTACAGAGGATTTAGATCCAAAAGAGCAGATGGACCTGCCACATGCGCCGCGAGTCGCTGAGTTGGAAATGAGACTCCACTCGGTCTTTATAACGGAGCTTTGCGGCTTTAACTGCACATCTGAGAGCATAGCAGGACGATCTGTATTCAGTCATATTCCCCGATAGGAGACCGGCGTTGTGAGCGGCAGTGCGTGTGTTCACTGCAGCGCGGATTGAATTGTCCACCCACGGTTTCTGATTTGAGAAGGACGTTATTGTTATTGTTTGTGTGGCTTGCTCTGTAAGCGTGTTGATGAAGCAAAGCGCCACATCCGTGAACTCGCTGACTTCAGATGAACTCGCCCGGAACATGTCCTAGTCGACATTATCCAGAGCTGCCTGTAGCGCGGTCTCTGAATGGGGTGACCAGCGTTTAACTTCCCGCCTCACCGGGGGTTCCTGAACGAGCCTTTGTTTGTATTCGGGTGTGAGGAAAATGGCGGCATGATCCGATTTGCCGAAAGCTGGAAGTGACCGCGCTTTATAGGCGTTCTTAAACGGAGAGTAGCAATGATCCAGTGTGTTTGCTCCTCGTGTAGGACAGGAGACTTGCTGGTGAAAGTTTGGCAAGGCTTTCTTTAGGTTTGCTTTGTTAAAATCGCACGCGACGATGAACGCTGCATCGGGGTGTTTGTCTATGACGCCGCTGGCAACATCATGAAGGCCAGATAAAGCCAGCGCTGTCCTGTGGTGGAATGTAAACAGCGGTCGCAACGACCACAGAAAACTCCCTCGGCAGATAGAATGGGCGGCAAATGATTGTTAAATGTTCCAGATGAGGCGAGCAGGACCGCGAAAGAATGGTGATGTTCCTGGGGTCGTACCATTTCTTGTTGATCATGAAGCATACTCCACCGCCTTTGGATTTACCGGCCTCAGCTGTTCTGTCCATCTGAAAAACAGAAGTTCTCCGACGGCGTCACAGCTGTGTCCGGGACTGTGGGCGTGAGCCATGTTTCGGACAAACAATAGATGTTACAGTCTCTCATGTCCCGTTGAAAACTTATCCTGGCTCTAAGATCGTCCATCTTATTTTCCAAGGATTGGAAAATAACATGCATCTTGTATGATCCCTCTTATTTTGTTCAAATAATTAACATTTTGCAGATTTTGCAAGATTCTGTATCTGAAGTAGTTCAGATGGACCTTGGTTTGCTGAGTTCTTGTTCTCTGCATAGTCAGGGCATGCTTTGTGCCATACAAGCTGATCCGGGGTCAGGATGTGACACTAATCCAGGATCTTTCCTAACCCCGCCTGCATAGCCCTCGTTCACCCTTCTCCATCCCCGTCTTCCTGTGACCTCGAGTGGGGTTGTGCCGTTCTCCATGCTGTCTGCTGTTCTCTCAATCAATCAGTGTTTCATTTCACACTTCAGCCCTCTGCGGTCTGCACAGATCTCACCCGGCCCTGCTGGCTGCCGCCCAGCAATGAAATTCAAACAGCTATGAATTTCAAACACCACTGGAAACATTCATATTTCAGATGTTTCATGTTGTGCTGGTTCTGGTACAGTTGTACTGTTTTGGACAAGCTCTGTTGATGCTTATGTTTGGAAAAGTCTGAATTTACTCTTTAGGAAATGGTGCAACAGTTTCAGCCTGGAAACTCTGGTGTAAAATATTTAGCCCGGCATGATGACACAAACGTGATGTCACAATTGAAGAATGAAAGTGTGAATTATGAATGGTGTTGCCCTCTTTTTATCGTATTGATCCGAATATAAGACAATGGTTTTTTTTCTTAGAAATCTGAAAAAACAGGTTTTTTATATTCAGTGTCTAGACTTTTGCATGTCAATAATACACAGTAGGTGGCGCGAAATACGGTGCATCAGAGCGTAATGCTAGAAGATCAAAAATTAAAAATGCTAACAGTCAAAGAAAAGCTTACCGTCTAAGAGCCACATGTCCGTCATGTTTGCGTGCCTCGCTGACGGGACCGAACTTCCCCCATACATGATTATAAAAAGTAAGAAGGTACCCAGATTTTAGTACCCAGAACTACAATAAGATTTAATTTCTACTGTTAATGAAATTTTGGTAGTCGAGATGGTATTCTCTAAGAGATGGATAACCTGCTATATAATTCAGATGGGCTACAGGTTTTTTTGGGGGTTTTTTTAATGTGATTGTTGGTACATTTTACCAGTATTTACCATACTTTCAATGCAAAGATTAAAGTGTGAAAAAATATGCAATATGAAAAATAAAAGCATTTTCATTATAAAATACTAAGATTTGGTCTTCATAAAGCCTTTTCCCAAAAGGGGTTGTCTTATAATCAGGGTCGCCTTATATTCAGAACAATATGGTATTTGCTCTGGCCTTTTCCCACTTTCATTCATGAACAATGGAAGATCTGATAATGTGAGCCAAAAAACTTGCATTGACTGAATGCACACCATGGTAGAGCGCGTCAGAGCACATGAATTAAAATGCTAGGCTATGAAGAAGCATTGCCCTCTTCACTGGTTATTTGTCAGCTTTCAGTTTGAACACTGAAATGAATTGTAGATAATATCTCAGACAATGAATGCTGTCTGAAATTCATTGTGTGCTCATTTGAGTTTGAAATGCTTTATCAGTGCTGCTCCCCAGATAGGTGCCTTTCTCAGAACATGCCCCTACTGTTCCACTGACGTCTGTATCGGTTCAAGTGTGTGCTTGTGTATTTATATATGTCATTTGAAGGGTATTTTGGTGAAATGAATAGGCGTGGACAGCGATTATTGATCACATTTAGGAGCTTAGGTTTCATTCCTATACCTAAGTATAGGGACACGGAAACCTCCCAGAGAGTAATATTTACACAACATCCACACTCAGGAAGAGAACACAGATCCGTTGTTTCGTGGCAAAGTTTGGCACAGGATTCCTGTGACCTGAATTGTCATTCACTGTGAGCACTCAGGTCTGTCTCTGGATCAGCTCCACTGCCCGCGCTTGTGGCTTTCAGCTGTGCTGCCTGTGCGGTGCATTTTTAGCTTGTGTACAGGTCAACAACATTTGTCCTTGTTGCTGTGTTCCACCTCCCATACACATAAAAGCAGAGTCATGCAGAGGGAGTATAAAAGAGAGAAGATGGATCACTTGTAGAAAAATTAATGAAACCGCAGTACTCAATATGACGGCTGTAGAAAAAATTAACTTGCTAGTGCATTAGCTATGAGTAGACCAAACCAAATGCAGCTTTTTAGCATAATTTGAGCTATATTTTTATATTAATGATGCTATTATTGTCAGATTTGATACATACAAGTTTTGCAGTCTTTCCTTATTCAGGTACATAGGCGCTGTACTAGCTTGGCTAGAGAACAGCTGTCTGGGGGCATTTCCAGAATGGCCACAAAATTAACTGACTTGCCTTAAAGGGACATCGTTTGGCTTGGTCTATTGCATGTGTTGTACAATTCCCATTTGTTATTGTGTTGATCTTGGAATAGATCAATAATATTTAGCACAGGACCCAGAGCATATCTGAGAGATGGTGTTGGTACGTGGAGGAATTTGCTCTATTTTAAGGTCTGTTTTTGTTATCATCTAAAAGTCGATTTCAGTGCCGATGTGCTGACAGTTAGATGTCTACTGCATGGTAATGTGAGAGGATGAAAACAGCAGTGCAGCAACAAGCAAGAAGGCCAGTGGCTCCCAAAGGCACTCTGATTGTAAGATGTTGTGTTCAACATTACATTTTAGAGCCTCTGGATTTAATAATAATTCTGACGATACATGCATGTATAGCTGTAGTAAGAAGAAAAACATACAGTAGAAAATATCTACTTTAGAGAAGGTGAATGACAAGGTGATTTGGGCTGCAAACCCTTGCTAGATTGAGTGACTTTGATTAAACAGCGCAATGAATATCAAAGAAAAACATCAATCAATCAAATTAAGTATTAGTCTTTTTCATATGGTTGTTCTTTTTATAACAATGGCTTCAAAGCTAACACACTCTCTAAAAACCACAAATCTCACATTTTTATTTCACGAGGTCTGAGATGGTAGCAATGGATGACCAACATCGGATACATGTTTTTTTTTTTTTTTTTCTAGTTTATATTTCTTAGTTTTGATATTTTTAGTGATTGTGCTTTAATTATCATGATGTACTTTTAGCTTATACCAGTGCTTCTCAAGCCTCAAGTGTGCTGCAAAATATTTCACATTTTAGAAAATATATGCATTAAAAATGTTCAGTCACTTTCTACCACCAATATGGATCAACCATTTTGTTAATAATAATAATAATAATAATAAATAGCTGCAAGCAGTGATTAAGGGGCCCAGCCCTACAGAGATAACATAATGACCATCAGATCTACTCTAAGTAAAAGGCATTTGGAGACGATTTTAAGCAAAATGATTGAAAAAACACAAATAAAATCACTTTCAATGTGACATAAGTGCTTATTACTTTTGACCAATAGGTGGCGCTGACACCAAATTTATTTGGTGTTGTCAGTAATGGATGGCAATGGCACGCACCAATTTTGGAGTCAAAATGCCAAAGCCTTGCAGAGATACAGCCTCAGATGCTGTTTGGCATCATGCCATCAAATTCATTAGCCATTTTCGTACTGGGTAGTTCTAGGAACTTAGTTATAGGAAGTAGTCACCAGGGCGGGTCCCGAGAACTAAATGTTCCCCGAGGGCCATTTTCCTGGTTGCATTCGTACCGCCAGTATTCACGTTTGCCGTGTGGTTGATGTCCAGTGTTGCAGTATTGCTAAGCAGAAATACGTAATCATGTTTGGCTTGGTCCCCTCAAAGTCGCATCAGATTTTATCCTTAGCATAAAGGTTGAGACGGTCCTTCTATCACTGTTTTCCATGTTCATAAAGTTAGTTTGTGGAGTAAATATATAGGCTATAATCTCTGTGTACATGGCTTTTTTTTTTTTTTAAATGGCGGGTGCTGGTGTTTTGAGTGTGTTAGGCCAATCAGCGCATACTTACTTCTATTGTGCTGGGTTAGACTCTACTCTGAAGTAGGAGCTAATTTGGTTCCCCCAAAAGGCGTTCGTAGAACTAAAATTGTTCTGCCAAAAGGCGAGTACTTCCGCCATTAGTTCTATGATCTATGAAAAGGTTCCTCCAGTGTGAAAGCCCCTATTAAATAAAGCCCCAGTAAATGAAAGTGGTTTTGTCTGTCAACATGAAATCCATAACTTTGGCCAGCATAATCTGAAGACGATCCAAGAGCAGGTACCCTCAAGTCATGGTTGTCATAACACAATCCAAGTTTGATCTGAACACTGTTAAGCATTTCAGAGATATAACCTCAAAAGTTCAAAAGTTGTTAACATAAACATGAGTACAACTTTGGACAGTTGGTGGTGCTAGAGGGATTGAGTTAGAGACTCCAAAATGGCTGTCCTCTATCTGTGTGCCAAATCTCACAACTTCTTATTATACAGTTATATGGGCTGACATAGACTCGAGTAGAAGAAGAACACTAGCATCCCGCACCTACACTATAAAAAGACGCTAAAACTGTGTCTGATATTGGGCAATTGTTTACACATTTAACATTCAAAGAGCCAATGCCCCACAATATGTATGCTTTCAGATTAGTTCCTTAAAAAATCTTTAGAGAATTCTCATTCTGTATTTAGCGTTCGTGGTTAAACTCTCCCGTTTAGTGCTTTTACCTTTGGGATCTATTTATCACTCACCACTTAGCCATGGCTTCTTATAGATAAGTCTTCGGAAGTGAATCTGCATAACAAAGCAAATCTAGATGTACTTAGTTCATTGTTTGTACTCCCACAACACATTAAGATTCATTGTGCAGTGCTGTGGAGAGTGAGATTGGATGGTAGACGGTACGTCTTTACCGGAGCAGGACTCTTTGGCTCTTTCAACTCTGCGCTGAAGTGTCATTATGCCAAAGGCCTCTCATCTAAAAATTGGAGCTTACAAATCCTGATCGCTCCACTCCAGTTTCTACCCCAGGGGAAATCTGCTCTTCAACACCGCTCTGATTGAGACGGACACAAGCAACTCCATGCATGGCTGTCCTTCATCAGACTGACAGACCTTTGAACTGTATCCGTTTGGATTTTCGTTAGGATCGACACATTTGTTGAGAACATTGATAAGAAGTGACAGTCATGGAATGGACAGTGATTTATTTTGCCATCATCCTCAAATTTCGATTTTTCCATTCTTTTGGATTTTTCCATTTTTTTTTTTTTTTTGCGGTGTTGGCCAGCATAAGTATTCAAGCAAGGTGCTAAATGAAGCATGCCTATTACACTCCCTTGTAGCTCCCTGTTGGAGGTGGATCATTTTAGAGCCACAACACACCAAGCCGACGGTCGGCCAACATCAAACCATCGGTGAACTTCTGTTGGGCGTTGTGTTCCACATGTCGGCTCTTGGTGAGAGAGATCAGTCTGATTGGCTGTTCAGTTTAACAAGTCAGTGCACAGGAGTAACAGAGAAAGTAATGACAGCGAGCAAAGAGGTCAAGACGCCGCAGACAGAAGGCTGTTCTAATTTTACGTCATCTTATTGAATATTCCAATACGTAAATATTTTCATAACATCAAGGTCATGGGTTCGATTCCCAAGGAAAGCAAGAACTGACAAAATGTAAAAATGTAAAATGTAAAAATGTGTACCTTGAATGCAGTGTAAGTCGCTTTGGATAAAAGCGTCTGCCAAATGCATAAATGTAAATGTAAACATAAGCCGCCTGGAATAAAGAAAGTGATCAGCATGATTGATAAGCAAAATGGTAAGCGAGCGCTGCTTTGTTTATGGTTTGTATATCTGCAGTCCTAGTTCTGTTTTCCCTCTTTAAATGAGGAATATAGACTATTGATATGAGATTGAAATGCAACAACACAAGCCGCGTTTCCATTACCCTTCAAATTGCGCAAATTGATAATACGCCCAATGCAAACTGCAATGGAAACAGTTTTTCCACATTTACGGGTCACCTGGCTTACGTAAAAGTTTATAATCGGGTTCTTTATTAAACTCATTAAAGACAAAAGAATTATGGGAATACTGGATTCTAAACAACAAAGGAATGCCACAATTTATCAAGACCTTAAAACAGATATGAGGGAGAAACACCAGAAAACACCACGTGCCGTTCTCAAGTATAAGGGGCTTTCCTTGCCATTAATGCTTGGGTAACAGGCCTACGTCTCCTTTAAATAAGAAATAATGGCTAGTGCGATGGCTGGGATACGTGAACCAACCAACATCCGTCGCCATGATGTTTGGAATGACTTATCATGAGAGGAATAAGTCGCATTACATCGGTTAATGGAAACACCCTCATTTGTATCGCTGTTTAGCAAATATTGCAAAAGTTTTGCACAAATCTGTAATGGAAATGTGGCTACAGTCGACTTTCGCCGCTAGTTTTTTGATGTCGGCTTGCTGAAAAAAACAGCATATGCTGGTTAGGTATGTTTTGAAGCTGGGCAGCTGATCCTTTGCTGGTTTAAGCTGGTTTAAGCTGGTTCTTTGCTGGTCATGAGCTGGTTTAAGCTGGTTCTTTGCTGGTCATGAGCTGGTTTAAGATGGTTCTTTGCTGGTCATGAGCTGATTTAAGATGGTTCTTTGCTGGTCATGAGCTGGTTTAAGCTGGTTCTTTGCTGGTCATGAGCTGGTTTAAGATGGTTCTTTGCTGGTCATGAGCTGATTTAAGATGGTTCTTTGCTGGTCATGAGCTGGTTTAAGCTGGTTCTTTGCTGGTCATGAGCTGATTTAAGATGGTTCTTTGCTGGTCATGAGCTGATTTAAGATGGTTCTTTGCTGGTCATGAGCTGGTTTAAGATGGTTCTTTGCTGGTCATGAGCTGGTCAAGTGCTGGTCCTAAGCTTGTTCTAAGAAACTAGCTCCAGCTTAAGACCAGCTTATAACCAGCTCATGACCAGCAAAGGACCAGCTTAAACCATCTCAAACCAGCTGCCTAGCTTCAAAACATACTTAACCAGCATATGCTGGTCTACTCGAGTCTATGTCATGTTTTTTCAACAGGGTGGTGTGTCACAGGCTCTATAGATCGTTAGAAAGTTTCTTAATTTAATTTAACACCTTCTAAACTTCAGGCATGTCGTCAGTTTCTGTAAGACTTCAGTCTGTAGGTGGTAAGCTCCTGCTTAGCTCCCTTGTCAGAGCAGATCCAGGCACCGCGGTCGACCCTTCAGCCCCAGAATGCCATCTGTCTACAGCCAGCCGATTCTCAGCTTGCTTCCATGCAGTAGCACCCCCCACCACCACCACCACCACCACCACTGAATGTGCTTGCTTTTTAAACCCCTCATTATTAGAATATTTGGCTTATATCTGTGTTTTTCAGTTTCTAAACTCTCACTGTAGCCTTATTGATTTGTCTCTGCCGTCAGTGAAGTCAAAACAGTTTGAACTCGGGGTTGTTTATTCTGTTTAGTAGCCTTTAGCGGGAGGCTCATTTGTATTTGTGTCAACGCTTTGTCTCGATCCTGGCCGCGGTTTCAAAGTGTCACTCAAAACTAATAAAAGATGGGGAGGCAGTCGCCGTTGCCACGTTACAGGATTCTTGTCTTTCTCAGAGAGCAGCAGGGGAGTGAATGCTTGTAGAAGTAAAGTAGACAGACAATTCTCACTCTCTGAATGAAATAAATCCGGTTTCCGAGTTGGAAGTGCCTGCCGGGGAATGGCTCTTTGAGCAACTACAGCAGAATGATGAGAATGAGAGTTTAAGGTCCTTGTTTCATGAGTCTGCCCTGAACCCTGTGTGCAAGGGCCCTGGGGAACCTTGAGGAATTTCGCTGCCTGCTAACTAACTTCAGTCAGTATGTAGCGAGTGAAGTGTGTCCAGGATTAGACAGTGAACCCAGGTCAAAAGCAGCGTGTAAGTGTGTAGCAGTGTTGGGACGCTACTTTGAAGCAACCAAACTACAAGTTTCACGTATTTTAAGTTAGTTAAAGTGTGTAATTGCAGTGCCCCTAGCATCACCAAACTGAAATGTAAAAAAAATGGGTAACACTTTAGGGTCCAATTCTCACTATTAGCTAACTATTACTTATGCCTTAAACTCCTAATTACTGATTATTAATAGTTTAGGTATTGGGTAGGATTAAGGCATGCAGAATAAGGCATTAATATGTGCTTTATAAGTACTAATAAACAGCCAATATCCTAGTAACATGCATGCTAATAAGCAACTAAAGACCCTAAACTAAAGTGTTACCTAAAAAATATATTTTTTTAAACAGGTTTCTTGAACACTACCGTCACTCATAGATACACCCAGCACTCATGTCATTGGTTGAGCTGGTGTTGTCATCCCTTGTGAAAAAGAAGTGCATTTAATTGTATTGAATGTGCACTTGTAGTGTAATTCAAATCTTAAAAGTATATTTAAAAACTGTTCTTGCAGACAATATAGTATTAATGTGTAATTGTACTTAAAGAGAGTACACTTTCATGATTGTTTCTTCACACACTCAAGTGCACTTAAAAGTGCACTTATTTGTGTTGCCTAACACACTAAAATACATGCAGCTAATATACTTGATTATAAGCTAATATATTTAAATGTACTAAATTGCAACTTTTGATGATTTGACAGCACTAATATATATATATATATATATATATATATATATATATATATATATATATATATATATATATATATATATATATATATACACTCACCTAAAGGATTATTAGGAACACCTGTTCAATTTCTCATTAATGCAATTATCTAATCAACCAATCACACGGCAGTTGCTTCAATGCATTTAGGGGTGTGGTCCTGGTCAAGACAATCTCCTGAACTCCAAACTGAATGTCAGAATGGGGAAGAAAGGTGATTTAAGCAATTTTAAGCGTGGCATGGTTGTTGGTGCCAGACGGGCCGGTCTGAGTATTTCACAATCTGCTCAGTTACTGGGATTTTCACGCACAACCATTTCTAGGGTTTACAAAGAATGGTGTGAAAAGGGAAAAACATCCAGCATGCGGCAGTCCTGTGGGCGAAAATGCCTTGTTGATGCTAGAGGTCAGAGGAGAATGGGCCGACTGATTCAAGCTGATAGAAGAGCAACTCTGACTGAAATAACCACTCGTTACAACTGAGGTATGCAGCAAAGCATTTGTGAAGCCACAACACGCACAACCTTGAGGCGGATGGGCTACAACAGCAGAAGACCCCACCGGGTACCACTTATCTCCACTACAAATAGGAAAAAGAGGCTACAATTTGCACAAGCTCACCAAAATTGGACAGTTGAAGGCTGGAAAAATGTTGACAGGTCTGATGAGTCTCGATTTCTGTTGAGACATTCAGATGATAGAGTCAGAATTTGGCGTAAACAGAATGAGAACATGGATCCATCATGCCTTGTTACCACTGTGCAGGCTGGTGGTGGTGGTGTAATGGTGTGGGGGATGTTTTCTTGGCACACTTTAGGCCTTAGTGCCAATTGGGCATCGTTTAAATGCCACGGCCTACCTGAGCATTGTTTCTGACCATGTCCATTCCTTTATGACCACCATGTACCCATTCTCTGATGGCTACTTCCAGCAGGAAAATGTCACAAAGCTTGAATCATTTCAAAATGGTTTCTTGAACATGACAATGAGTTCACTGTACTAAAATGGCCCCCACAGTCACCAGATCTCAACCCAATAGAGCATCTTTGAGATGTGGTGGAACGGGAGCTTCGTGCCCTGGATGTGCATCCCACAAATCTCCATCAACTGCAAGATGCTATCCTATCAATATGGGCCAACATTTCTAAAGAATGCTTTCAGCACCTTGTTGAATCAATGCCACGTAGAATTAAGGCAGTTCTGAAGGTGAAAGGGGGTCAAACACAGTATTAGTATGGTGTTCCTAATAATCCTTTAGGTGAGTGTGTGTGTGTGTGTGTATATGTATATATATATATATATATATATATATATACACTGATGATCTCTTCATCACGGCTCCTGTTAGTGGGTGGGATATATTAGGCAGCAAGTGAACATTTTGTCCTCAAAGTTGATGTGTTAGAAGCACGAAAAATGGGCAAGCGTAAGGATTTGAGCGAGTTTGACAAGGGCCAAATTGTGATGGCTAGACAACTGGGTCAGAGCATCTCCAAAACTGCAGCTCTTGTGGGGTGTTCCTGGTCTGCAGTGGTCAGGATCTATCAAAAGTGCTCCAAGGAAGAAACAGTGGAGAACCGGCCACAGGGTCATGGGCGGCCAAGGCTCATTGATGCACGTGGGGAGCGAAGGCTGACCCGTGTGGTCCGATCAAACAGACGAGCTACTGGAGCTCAAACTGCTCAAGAAGTTAATGCTGGTTCTGATAGAAAGATGTCAGAATACACAGAGCATCTCAGTTTGTTGTGTATGGGGCGGCTGACCCCTGTCCACCACCGAAAGCACCAACAGTGGGCAATTATATGAAAATTCTCATATAATACAATTAATTTGATTTAAAAAAAATGAACCTGAACCTGAATTGAGTGATTCACTAAAATCAGACTTCCTAAACAATACTAGATAGTTTTTTTCCTCTCAGCTCACTCGGCTCTAAATCTGCATGTACAATACCGTGTGACAAAAACTGTGCAATGCGTAAAAAGTGATCAGCATTAGACCACACCACTAGAAGTTGCATGGTACCACATACAAGTTACGGTATTTTGAAAGAATACTGAGCTAGTAACAGTGACTAGACTACTCTTACTCAGTTACTCTCCAGCACTGGTGTGTGTGTATGTAGTATGAGTATATAGGCTGTATAGGAGAGGTGTGAGAGGACATGTTTTCACGGCTCCGAGGGGCCCCTGCAGCTGCAGCTTCACACCTCACAGAAGGAACCTGTTCAGACTGGTCAGATATGAAGCAACAACACTAGAGGGCCTGTTTCAGTGTCAGTGGAGCTGCCATCACTGGGACTGGAGAGGGGCTTTATCACCAGCTACTGTCAGTCACAGGCTGTCTCACACTCTGAAATCAACCATGCAGGCTGACTAATGTATGTGGGCTCTCTGTGACACCAGGATCTACTACAACCTCCTCTCTTAGAGGCACATTCACTCCAGGAACGGTAACTATGAAAATAACTATATTAGCATTCACACAAGCGGCCGATATCGTTATGTTTATTATTAGTGCGCACTACAATTTTGTTGTCTGTCGCTTTAAATGGTTGAGCTCTTTAAAGAAGGATGGATTCTGATTGGCTCTCAATGTTTTTATTGTTCATCAGCTGGAAAAATACTCATTCTGATAGTGATTCCAACAATATTGCTGTAGTTGTGATGTGGACTCTGCTATTCTTTTATATTTAGAATGATTTTCGGATC
Source organism: Paracanthobrama guichenoti (assembly GCA_018749465.1). Lineage (NCBI taxonomy): Eukaryota > Metazoa > Chordata > Actinopteri > Cypriniformes > Gobionidae > Paracanthobrama > Paracanthobrama guichenoti. The sequence goes on along the minus strand of CM031949.1, from coordinate 55,872,227 downwards.
ATTATAGTTATAGTAACAGTTATAGTCCTTGGTATGAACGGGCCTTAATTCTTGACTCAAGATTGGAAAAAGTTCTATTTCCTAAGTGAAATTACCATCCATCCATCCATCCATCCATCCATCCATCCATCCATCCATTGTTTTATCTATCATCCATCCAATTTTTCTATCTATTGTTCTATCATCCATCCATCCATCCATCATTCTATTGTTCTATCTATCATTCTAGCCACCAATCCATCCATTCATCCATCCAGTCTGTCATTATATCGTTCTATCTATCGTTCTACCATCCATCCATCCATCCATCCATCCATCCATCCATCCATCCATCCATCCATCCATCCATCATCATTTATCTATCATTCATCCAATTTTTCTATCTATTGTTCCATCCATCCATCCAATCTATCATTCTATCTATCATTCTAGTCACCCATCTGTCCATTCATCCATCCAGTCTGTCCTTATATCGTTCTATCTATTGTCCATCCATCCATCCATCCATCCATCCATCCATCCATCCATCCATCCATCCATCCATCCATCCATCCATCCATCATTCTATTGTTCTATCTATCATTCTAGCCACCAATCCATCCAGTCTGTCATTATATTGTTCTGTCTATCATCCATCCATCCATCCATCCATCCATCATTTTATCTATCATTCATCCAATTTTTCTATCTATTGTTCCATCCATCCATCCATCATTCTATCTATCATTCTAGTCACCCATCTGTCCATTCATCCATCCAGTCTGTCATTATATCGTTCTATCTATTGTTCTTCCATCCATCCATCCATCCATCCATCCATCCATCCATCATTCTATTGTTCTAGCTATCATTCTAGCCACCAATCCATCATTCATCCATCCAGTTTGTCATTATATTGTTCTGTCTATCATCCATCCATCCATCCATCCATCCATCATTTTATCTATCATTCATCCAATTTTTCTATCTATTGTTCCATCCATCCATCCATCCATCCATCCATCCATCCATCCATCCATCCATCCATCCATCATTCTATTGTTCTATCGATCATTCTAGCCACCAATCCATCCATTCATCCATCCAGTCTGTCATTATATCGTTCTGTCTATCGTTCTACCATCATCCATCCATCCATCCATCCATCCATCCATCCATCCATCCATCCATTTCTATCGTTCTATCTATCATTCTAGCCACCAATCCATCCATCCATCCATCCATCCATCCATCCATCCATCCATCCATCCATCCATCCATCCATCCATCCATCCATCCATCCATCCATCATTTTATGTATCACTCATCCAATTTTTCTATCTATTGTTCCATCCATCCATCCATCCATCCAATCTATCATTCTATCTATCATTCTAGTCACCCATCTGTCCATTCATCCATCCAGTCTGTCATTATATCGTTCTATCTATTGTTCATCCATCCATACATCCAAAAATAATTAAAAACACATGGAGGTTCATAACTGCAATAAACATGAATTATGTTCTGATTTTCTGATTTTACACAAACACATAGACAGGAAAAATCATCTGAAAGGACGGAATGCATTAATTATTTATTATTAAATCATACGTGTCATTATTTATATATAAATTAATGATTACTATAATTACATGTATTACATGACTGTTATTTAGATAAAAATTAAATTAACAGTTATTTGGTAAAATTATCCTGATTAAATAACTTAATCCAAGTGCATATAAATATGATTAAATATTAATAAAATAACACACACATTAACCACACACATATAAATAAATATATTTGAATAAATCTATCGATGTGTCTGTATAAACCTTATCCTCTTGACTCATGAATATTAATTAGATGATGAGCCCTAGCCATAAAATATTTATGTGGCTGGCTTTTTTTCTTCTTCGCACAGCAGCTGAAAATCTTGAATGGGATGATTAATTCGCAGAAAAATCATATTATAATGGTTGCTGTACCGCTGTGACCCAAACAAAAGAAATAAAGAACACTGCATGGGCAATTTGGAGAAATTTTATGAGAAAGATGAGTTGAAATCTCTCACTATAGATTTGCAGACACATTTTCAAACTTTTTTTAATTGCTATTTAGTGGAAACAATTGTGTTATTAGAGATCTCAGTTGTGATTTGTATTTCCTAAGGTTAGTCTCAAATGTCAAATGTAGACGTATGATTATGCGTGTGATAATGGCATTGAGAATGAAGCTGTCTGTGGCGCTGTGATTTGCCCTGAGGGAGAAGGAAAGAGAGCCCAGCATTCACGCAGCTCTTGGCTTTCGTACTCGTCTCGCACCCTCAGTTTTGCAGGTGTCCAGACTAAAGAGGCTTATTCTTCTCAGCTGAAGTGTAGAACAGAAAGGCGAGCTGGATGGCGGCTCCTCTGCTGTGTCTGTCACCTCTGGCTGCGTGTCCTGCCCTCCTTTCTCTCCGCTGTCTGGAGGCACGGATGCCCTGCTTTCCTTCTGCTGACTGCTTTCTCAGCTTTGGCCCATTCGCACGGCGCAGTCACCTCTCATATAAGTGCGATTGGCTGACGCTCACAATTACACTTGACAGATTATTGTTCTATGTGCCAATTTGCCATGAGCCATTAAGAAAGACGCATCCAACAAGTCACGAGCTGAGAAAGACAGCTGCTCCCAGTGAGCTCATTTTAGTGATTGGATGGCCTGGAGGGAAAAAATATCTCCATGTTATTTGGCCTGACTCTTGGCAACCAAACACACGTGCATCATCAAGAACACAGAACAAATCTACTATCTATCGATGCATCATCAAGAACACAGAACCTATCTCATCTATCTATCTATCGATCTATCTATCTATCTATCTCTATCTATCGATCTATCTATCTATCTATCTATCTATCTATCGATCTATCTATCTATCTATCTATCTATCTATCTATCTATCTATCTATCTATCTATCTATCTATCTATCTATCTATCTATCTATCTATCTATCTATCTATCTATCTATCTATCTATCTATCTATCTATCTATCTATCTATCTATCTATCTATCTATCTATCTATCTATCTATCTATCTATCTATCTATCTATCTATCTTTCCATCCGTCTGTCCATCCGTCTATCTATCCATCCATCCAGAAAATATTTCAAAATACATGGAGGTTCATAACTGCAAAAATCCCAAATAGTCATTTTTATGTCTTCATTATTTGTATTATTATTTTTATTTATTTATTTTTATTTATTTTTTTATTTTATTTTATTTTATATAAAATAATGATATAATTATTTCCATCTGTTTCCTGATCTCAGCATATTAAGGACAAGATCCACATATATTTATAATTATATAAATGGTTATAGCATTTATTTATTTATTGCAGTACTTAACTTTTTTTTTCTACACTTCACTTTTATAATTTTTTGTATAATTTGTTAAGACAAACATTTAAAATTATTTTATATATCTTATTTTTAATTTTATTGAATTAAAGTAATAATGCATACACTGTAAAATACATGAGAGATCTTGACTAATCAAATCGAATTATGCTTTTTACGCATTGACATATGTGTGTGTGTGTGTGTGTATAATATGTGTATAAAAATATATGGGCATTCATGACTATAAAAAATGACTAGCATTTTCTTCATTTGCTGGTCCAACACATGACTCAAATGACTTGGACCTGTGAATGTGGCACTAAACAAAACCACCCTCATCCGTTCTCTCATTCCATCTTCCTGTGCATCAAGAGCTTCCTGTGGAAGACAGACTGGCACAGAGCAGATCTGCAGATGCTCAGAGAGTCAGAGAGACAAACAGACACAAAGAGCAATGGCTCACTATTCCTTTTGTGCATCTCTCAGCAGCTGTCATTAATCAGGTTAGCTGGTGGGCTGTCTGCATCAGGCAGGTGATGAGGCCCTGCCCTGTCCTCATTGGCTAAAGTGTGCATGCAGACTTTGTGTGGACATCGGGCCCTGAAAGGCTTTGATTGGCAGGTCTGTTCAGAGTCTTGTTCAGCTGGCGCTGCAGAGCGTGCTCAGTCCAGCCCTGTAGAGGTACCGCTCCTCCCGTCTGCGATAACAGGGGAGACACAAGGTCCTGACAACACATTTATCTATGCTTTGTAATGCGATCAGCCTCTCCCTGCGGTGGTGCCGTCTCCCCTGGCAACGACCTCTTGTGAAGGTCAGTATAGCTGAGAAAAGGGAACAAGTCGATCAGGGTACAATATGTCACCGTGATAGTGTGAACCCAAAGTTTTGAGTTTCTTGCACTTGTGTTTTACAAAAAAACAAAACACACACACAAGATTAATAGTCCGACTCACTGCTCTTTTGAAGCATGATGTGATGTGAAGGAGTCTAATCAAATAGAAGAATTATCCTACAAAAGGGGGAAAAATAAATTTTTGACAAATAATATCTTTTATATTGATTCTTTCACCAGTACAGCATTGCAGATTAGATTTTTACAATCATTTATAATACACAGCATAACATAAAATAACATAACATAAAACATAAATGTGTGGCATGTAACGTAAAACATAAAATGTGTGGTATGTAACATAAAACATATAACAAAACAACATGTAACATAAAACATATAACAAAACAACATATAAATATAAAACATATAACATAACACATAACATATAACATAAAGCATATAACATAACAAAACAACATATAACATAACAAAACATATAACATAAAATATAACATAAAAGAAAACATAAAACAACATAACATAACACTTAACATAAACTATAACACAACATATAACAAAACATATAACAAATATAAAACAACATATAACAACATAAAACAACATATAACAACATAAAACATAACATATAAAGCACAACATATAACATAAAATAAAATATAATATATAACATAACACATATAACATATAACACATAACATATAATACATAACATATAACACAACACATAACATATATAATATATATAATACATAACATACAACACATGACATATAAAATAACACATAACATATAACAAATAACATATGGCATATGACACATAACACATATAACATAACATATTACACCTAACATAACATAAACATAACATCTGACATATAACACATAACATACACTCCTAAAGGATTATTAGGAACACCTGTTCAATTTCTCATGAATGCAATTATCTAATCAACCAATCACATGGCCGTTGCTTCAATGCATTTAGGGGTGTGGTCCTGGTCAAGACAATCTCCTGAACTCCAAACTGAATGTCAGAATGGGAAAGAAAGGGGATTTAAGCAATTTTGAGCGTGGCATGGTTGTTGGTGCCAGACGGGCCAGTCTGAGTATTTCACAATCTGCTCAGTTACTGGGATTTTCACGCACAACCATTTCTAGGGTTTACAAAGAATGGTGTGAAAAGGGAAAAACATCCAGTATGCGGCAGTCCTGTGGGCGAAAATGCCTTGTTGATGGTCAGAGGAGAATGGGCCGACTGATTCAAGCTGATAGAAGAGCAACTTTGACTGAAATAACCACTCGTTACAACCGAGGTATGCAGCAAAGCATTTGTGAAGCCACAACATGCACAACCTTGAGGCGGATGGGCTACAACAGCAGAAGACCCCACCGGGTACCACTCATCTCCACTACAAATAGGAAAAAGAGGCTACAATTTGCACAAGCTCATCAAAATTGGACAGTTGAAGACTGGAAAAATGTTGCCTGGTCTGATAAGTCTCGATTTCTGTTGAGACATTCAGATCGTAGAGTCAGAATTTGGCGTAAACAGAATGAGAACATGGATCCATCATGCCTTGTTACCACTGTGCAGGCTGGTGGTGGTGGTGTAATGGTGTGGGGGATGTTTTCTTGGCACACTTTAGGCCCCTTAGTGCCAATTGGGCATCGTTTAAATGCCACGGCCTACCTGAGCATTGTTTCTGACCATGTCCATCCCTTTATGACCACCATGTACCCATTCTCTGATGGCTACTTCCAGCAGGATAATGCACCATGTCACAAAGCTCGAATCATTTCAAATTGGTTTCTTGAACATGACAATGAGTTCACTGTACTAAAATGGCCCCACAGTCACCAGATCTCAACCCAATAGAGCATCTTTGGGATGTGGTGGAACGGGAGCGTCGTGCCCTGGATGTGCATCCCACAAATCTCCATCAACTGCAAGATGCTATCCTATCAATATGGGCCAACATTTCTAAAGAATGCTTTCAGCACCTTGTTGAATCAATGCCACGTAGAATTAAGGCAGTTCTGAAGGTGAAAGGGGGTCAAACACAGTATTAGTATGGTGTTCCTAATAATCCTTTAGGTGAGTGTATAACATATAACATCACAACACAACACAACACAACATGTAACATGTAACATAACACATAATATCTGACATATAACACATAACACATAACATATAACATATAACACAAACACATAACATATAACACATAACATAAAAACAACATCTAATATCTCATTTGTTTCACCAAAACAGAAATATATAATATAATATAATATAATATAATATAATATAATATAATATAATATAATATAATATAATATAATATAATATAATATAATATAATATAATATAATATACATGGGGTTTCATGGATGCAAAAATAACAAAACAAAAATCATTAATCAAATTCTGCTTTTTCAAGACAATAATAAAATCTCTTTTATATATGAACTGTTTTTACCAAGACAGTAATGAAATTAAATGTATATAAAAAAAATTATATATAAAATAATAATATAATTTCAAATAAAAATACCAATTTTTTTTTTTTTTTTTTTACATTTCAAAATACCAAAGTCTGCAATCATTTCAATATAATATTTCATTGCATTTTTCCAAGACTAAATTATCTGAGCTACTATTCACTCCGGGTCAACAATTTGTGTGTATTATTATTTCTCCTGTATATTTATAAGAAACATCTGACGGAGGAAGAGCAATGAAAGCCCACTGAGAGCAGCACACACACTTCATACTTCTACAACACAATAAATAATAAAGGGTTCCAACACCAATAATTATTAGTGTGTTTTTCCTGTCTGTGTGGTTGCTATTCAAGACATGTCTTAAGGGCATAAAGGACTGATGTGTGTGTGTGTTCATGAGCTCATCTGTATGCAAATTCAACATCAAACAGAGGCCCCTCCCCTTTAGCAGAACGGGTCAAACCCGCTGACACCTCTTACTGATGATACATTAAAAAACAACACATTTAACAATATCATTTATTATGCATTTGATTAATGTTTGGATTATTAGAAGATATCTTTATATATCTTTAGAGAAGCACTTTGCAGAATGTTAAACATAATCAGGCCTATCTTTCCCGTGATTGGTCCACTCTTGAGCTGAATCCCTGCTGGCCGCTGTGGACAGGAGCTGTAATACACTGTCCATCTCTCTGCTTCCCTCCTGCCATCTAGTCTCCATGACTGAAAATCATTTCTTTTGCAATTACCTCCACGGCACTGTGAAATGAAATGTCATCCTGTTTGGTGGTGCTGGGCTTTCTGAAACTCTGGTGTGGTGACCGTGTTGCAGCTGATCACAGGAGCTATCAACAGAACATTTGACAAGAGACCGGAGGATTTAATGCAGACCTGTCACTGATGTTTCCTTTCAATAAATGTCATCTGAGCTGTTTGAGCGAGATCACCTGACCATAAGGGTGGTCGAATGGAGCGAATATTTAATATTTTATCTCCATTAATCTCCATTGACTTGATAAAGGCAGTGATAAAATGGTTCAGAGTAACTGTCAATATCGATAATCTGATGTTCTCTCTTTCTCTCTCGCTCCGCTGGCTTTTTTCTGCTTTTCTGGATCATCATCAGATTTTATAAAATAAAATAAATACAAATAAAAAAATAAAATAAAGTACAATTTAATATTTTTATTTTATATAATATATTTTATATATATTTTTATTTTATTTGACTACTTTATGTGAAATAAATAAAAATTAATTTTATTTTATATAAAGTAAAATAAAATTATATAAAATAAATAAATATTTTATTTTACTTTATAAAATAAATAAAGAAGTAAAATAATATAATGTAATGTAATATATCGGCTTTATACTTACACGTATATTTTCTACATTTTAGAATAAGATAGTTATAGTATGCAAATGCAGGCGGTTTACAGTCAAAGTTTGACCTCTGTATGAACCTGCTGTCTCACTGTGAATTTGTGTGTCAGTCAGTGGCAGCAGAGGGGAATATATACAGTACGCTGGTGATATCTCACATTGATGCAGTGCTAATGTATCAGATGGGAAGTGAAGTTTTATTGTGTTAGACTTCTGATGAGGCAGCCTCATGGGTCAGCGCTGCTCGTTCACTAATGTGTGTGTCCGTCAGCAGCCGGCCGCTTCTGGGAAACCAGCTCCAAATATAATATAACCCGCGGGCATACACTGACATTCACCTCTATAGTTAGAAAAGATGAAGAGCTCGGTAGTTAAAAGGAAATAAATGAACCTGTGGTAAACGCACATTATTTCAACTCATAAATACTTTTGTTCTCACAATCTTTTTTGGTAACTGGTAGGTAGGGCTGCACAATTTGGGGAACAAATCTAATTGCATTTTTTCTGATATATATCGTTATTGCAAAAACAGTTTGTGATTTACATATCAATAAGGATATAATAATAATAAATATAGCTGCAAGCAGCAATTATCAGGCACAAGCACACAATAAGTCATGCCAACAATTAGCAATTAAAGACATATTGAGATCATTTTAGGCAAAATGGCTAAAAAAAAATCCTTAGTAAACATTAGTAATTTGATTTAATGATTTATCACGTTTGACCAATAGGTGGCGCTGTGACCAAACTGATGTGGTGCAGTCAGAGTGAGGTGACAATGACACATGCAAAGTTTGGAGTCAATATGCCAACGCATTGCAGCGATACAGCCTCAGAGCCATTTTGGCATCATGCCTCAAATTTGTTGCTCCTTTATACAAAAATGGTTTTGTCTATCCACACGAAATCTGTAACTTTTTGTCGGCAGGGTCTGAAGATGATACGATTCGATTTTGGTGAAAATCGGACAAACGGTCTAGGAGGAGTTTGTAGGTTTTGAAAGTAGGTTTTGAAAGAAAATCAAAATGGCGGACAAGAAGTTTGGCCAAATATGGCAAAATTGGTATCTATGTTCTCGGCATGACCCAAGGCTAATTTACTCAAAAGTTATTAGCATTTGAACAAAATTTCATTATAACGTTTGACCACAAGGTGGCGCTATCCCGGAACTTTGAGTAAGGTCAGGGCATGCTGCCGAAGACACATACCAAGTTTCGTAACAATATGCCAATGAGTTCATAAAATATGCCATTTTACGACTAAATTCTACAAACCTGATTCCAAAAAAGTTGGGACACTGTACAAATTGTGAATAAAAACAGAATCCAATGATGTGGAAGTTTCACATTTCAATATTTTATTCAGAATACAACATAGATGACATATCAAATGTTTAAACTGAGAAAATTTATAATTTTAAGGGAAAAATAAGTTGATTTTAAATTTTATGGCATCAACACATCTCAAAAAAGTTGGGACAAGGCCATGTTTCCCACTGTGTGGCATCCCCTCTTCTTTTTCTAACAGTCTGCAAACGTCTTTTTTGACCTATAGAGTTTTAGCCGGCAACGGCGAATGGCACGGTGGATTGTGTTCACCAACAATGTTTTCTGGAAGTATTCCTGAGCCCATGTTGTGATTTCCATTACAGTAGCATTCCTGTATGTGATGCAGTGCCGTCTAAGGGCCGGAGATCACGGGCATCCAGTATGGTTTTCCGGCCTTGACCCTTACGCACAGAGATTGTTCCAGATTCTCTGAATCTTTGGATGATATTATGCACTGTAGATGATGAGAACTTCAAACTCTTTGCAGTGTTTCTCTGAGAAACTCCTTTCTGATATTGCTCCAGTATGTTTGGCCGCAGCATTGGGGGAATTGGTGATCCTCTGCCCATCTTGACTTCTGAGAGACACTGCCACTCTGAGAGGCTCTTTTTATACCCAATCATGTTGCCAATTGACCTAATAAGTTGCAAATTGGTCCTCCAGCTGTTCCTTATATGTACATTTAACTTTTCTGGCCTCTTATTGCTCCCTGTCCCAACTTTTTTGGAATGTGTAGCTCTCATGAAATCCAGAATGAGCCAATATTTGGCATGACATTTCAAAATGTCTCACTTTCAACATTTGATATGTTATCTATATTCTATTGGGAATAAAATATAAGTTCATGAGATTTGTAAATTATTGCATTCTTTTTTTATTCACAATTTGTACAGTGTCCCAACTTTTTTGGAATCAGGTTTGTAAATGGTTGACGCCCAAAATGGCTAATTTGGGAAAATTGGGCATCGTTTGACACTGCATGCAGTGATTGTGATTTTTGGCTAAACCAATCAGAAATGTCCCTTTTTCATATCTCCTGACCACTAGATGGCACTGCACTGAAACTATGCTGGTGCCCTTAGGTCATGGTTGCCATAACACGCAAGTTTGGTCAGAATTCGCTAAAGCGTTGCAGAGATATAACCGCACGCTCATTTTGACGTGCTCTTCGTTAAATTCATTTGCTCGTTATTCGAGAACAGTTTGACGAATCAACTTGAATTCCATAACGTTTTGTCAGCATGGTCTAAAGATGAGCTGGTTAAATTTTCGTGAAAATCAGAGCAGCGGAAAAGTATGTTTTTCGCAAAAATTTAAATGTCTGCAAAATTTTAATGGCGGAAAATGACGCCGTAGGGTGCAATAGAATCGTCTTGACCCCGAGGTTTCTAGCTGGTGCACCTGCTTTGAAAAACCGCTAAACCATCTTGGACCAGCAACAAACCAGCAATGATGGTCAAAAATCTGCTTGACCAACTTAAACTCATATGATCTGTTTTTTCAGTTGGGATATGGTGTGTGAAGATGGTAACAGTAGTCACAGCACAAACTCTGTCAGGTTTTAAAAGCATTTTCATGTATCATTGATTTGAGGAAGTTACATTAATATGTCTCCTTAACCATTTAGTGATTATGTATCACCATAAATTATGCCATATGTCATCACTCTTTATTTAGTATGTCATTATTTAGCCTATATTATCATGGCTTTGTGCAGTGAATTTAACTCCCATCTTAACTTGCATTGACTGAAGGAGCTACACTTTAAGTGTTTAACCAAACACAGAGGAGGTCTGGTTAGTTTTGGATTCAGCTGTTCTGGTTGACTCCATTTAAACTCATAATAGAAGATCTTGCAGACCACTATAAAATATGAATCTCTGCTTGTAAGACTCATGCAAGATTTACAGGCTGGGAAAGGTGACATGCGATTCTCCGTGTGACTCCTCCCTGAACTGGGTCATGTTATGGCTGGCAGTTTTCTCCTTTAGGTCCTTCTTAGACAGCACATGACATGACTGGAGCTCAAACTGCTTTCTAATTTGGACAGACGCCATGTTAAGATTGCACAAACCTCAATATGAATATTTCATGAGAGGAAAAAAGATGGGTGGTCAGCCTAAATCTCATCTTTTAGTGAAAGATGATGGAATGGAAGGTCATTCTCAATGAACAGTGCCATTTGTGTTGATTATTTTAATGATGACTGACTATTCTGCATAACAAAATTTAAATATTGAGCTTGACCAGGCCGATATACAGTAATTGCAAACATAAATACTAATAAAGACTGTAAGAGAAACTTTCTTTTATATGATATCAGAAATATCAAACCCTTATCTTTTAAGGGACAAATGTCAAATCATTGTCAAATTCTCAGAAAAGGCATAAAACACTTTAGTTTACTGTTCAATTCCCACTATTAATTAGTTGCTTATTATCATGCATATTACTCGGATATTGGCTGTTTATTAGTACTTATAAAATGCATATTAATGCCTCATTCTGCATCCCTTAATCCTAAACTTAACAACTACCTTACTAACTATTAATAAGCAGTAATTAGAAGTTTATTGAGGCAAAAGTCATATAGTTAATAGTGAGAATTGAACCCAAATTAAAAGTGTGACCATAATTATTATAACCAATGTGAAAATAACTACACTCTAAAAAATGCTGGGTTAAAAACAACCCAAGTTGGGTTGAAAATGGACTAACCCAGCGATTGGGTTGTTTTAACCCAGTAAATGGGTTGTTTTAACCCAGCAGTTGGGTTAAATGTTTGCTTAAAACAACTTCATCAACTTCAAATTTTTCAAATTCAAAACTGTACCAGTAGTAAGTAATGGTGATATATATCACACAGCGGGCACCACTTCCTGATAATAATGTGTACGGCTATGGGAGGTAAGCCTATTTATTTCCCCTCACTGAGGTGGGGCCTTTGCTTGGGTTATAAGCTACAACCTTTCTGTTTACTGCTGCTCAAAGCCACGCTGCTGTGAGGTTGGTCTCTTTGTTTTCATTCCAGACCTTCCCAACCCCAGATTTATCTCCTCATATCCAGCTTTAACAGCATCGGTAAATCGCGCTCAGCACGACTCGCTCTCCGCAGGCCTAAAAACCCTGTCGCAAAATGGAGGGAGCTGTTTGTCCGAGAGCCTGTAAATTTCTGGAGCTTTTTAAAGAGCTGCCTGCCGCCTCTAAGACCCAATAAAGACGAGTATCCAGAGAGTCGACTGAACCATGAACCCAGCGGGGGAGAGGAGACCTTATACCCGCTCAAATTCTTCTCTTGGTTTGACTGGAGTAAATGAAGTTGGGGGCCACTTCATGGTACACTAGGGGCTTTAAGGGGGCCCTGATTTGAGGTGGTTACTTTTCTCTGCAGGATTTTACCCTCGCTATGGCATTGTGTGGAATCTGCTATGTCTACATCAATCTGGATTTGTTTCAAAGCGCTCTCTGTCCACACTATAGCGTTTTCAGTCACTGAAACATCTTAACGTGCAGGGGTGATTCTATAATCACAGGGACATTTGGTGTCCAAAGTCAATATTTGTTTCTGCTTTTTTCAAATGGTTATATTTTTAATTATTTTAATAATTTGTTACACGGATCACAATATGTTACAGGCCATAACAATATCATATTTTCAAGTGTCTTATATAGTTGAAAATCATGATTTCTTGTTGTCCGAATTAGTCTCATGTGTCATTGTGTAATCAAAATATTTTATTTAACTTTTTCTTTTGGTAATTTTTCATTTATTTTATTTATAAAAGCCCTAAATAATAATTTTCCTAATTCTACAACATTAAATTGTTTAAAAATAAATTTTATCTAATAAAAATGTGAGACCATAAACCGTGCGTCAACTCTGTTACCGTGCCATACTTTACCGTTAAATTGGCGGAATTATCTCCCATAACTATGTGAGATACAGGAAATTATGTCACTGATAATATCTGAAGCACTGAACGGTGTGTGTGTGCTCTCTCTGAGATTAATTATTTTGTAAAACGTCAAAATTGTTACCACAATATCAAAAGGAAGACAGAATTTATCTCTGATCACACAATGGGTTGTTTAAAAGTCTTTTAATCATGATTTCATTCGTGCCATGTGATCTTATCATTTATGCTAGCAAGTGGAGTTTTTGGCTAAAAGTAAAAAAGTAAGTAACTTGTGTTTGGCGAGCACTGAATTATTACAATTGAATATGTTTTCAATAAGATACTGGGAAGAAATTCTATTAGTGAACAGTTTTTTCCAAATGCAAAATGTATCACTTGCATGTGTAAAACATTATAAAAGCTCACCGAGATGATACAGAGACCAAACGTAATAAAGGTCTCACACTAGCAATTTTGTCATCTTTGTGAGAATGTACCGTATATACCCGAATATAAGACGACCCTGAATATAAGACGACCCCCCCATTTTCCAGGCTTATTTTGGGGAAAAAAGGTGCGAACATTGCATTCTGTGACAGCTTTGCAATTATTAGACGATTCTGCGTCACTCACGACCATAAGTTTAAAGTTGGTGTCATAACTGTTTCGACGGTGTTGGTTTAGTTGACCAACTTTTGAAGCTCTTTTCTCAAAATGATCTCTTGACTTCTCCATGGCGGCACTTTCCTGTTTATTTCATTCATAACACTGTCACTAATCACGTAGCCTATCGTGTTGGCGCCCTCTACTGTTTCCCCCTGCTTTCTCCCTTTCCCCCGTGATTTTGTTTATATCGCGAATATAAGACGACCCCCACATTTTTCAGCCTATTTTTAGGACACAAACCTAGTCTTATATTCGGGTATATACGGTAATATGAGGATTGTGCGAAGTAACATTTATCATGAGCAACACTGTGAAAGTCAATAGCACATACCAGTATAGACATAGATATTTATCAGTATTCATGCGTCAAATGACTAAGCTTGTCATAGTTTTCAAATCTTCAAAAAGCAAAATTTTCGCAGGATAAAACTGCACTCTTAGTGTGGATGAATAGCCAATAGGGATGCACCAATATGAAAATTTTGGCCGATACCGATAACCGATAATTCTTTATATTTAAAAGCCGATGACCGATATATTGGCTGATAAATATAAATCCAAATTTTTATATAATTTTTGGGAGTCTGATTACAAAAACAAAAGTCTTACTATTAAAAGTCATGTCCCAAGCACACAATTATGATGTTCTCTTTATAATTTTATGTAGCCTACACTCTAAAAAATGCTGGGTTAAAAACAACCCAAGTTGGGTTGAAAATGGACTAACCCAGCGGTTGGGTTAAATGTTTGCTTAAAACAACCCAATCGCTGGGTTAAATGTTTGCTTAAAACAACCCAATCGCTGTGTGTTAGTCCATTTTCAACCCAACTTGGGTTGTTTTTAACCCAGCATTTTTTAGAGTGTAGATGGCGAACAGTGCGCATCTGAAGTGTCTCAGCTAAAGGAAATATTATTTATCAGCTTTAATATATCGGACAAATCTTATCAGGCCGATAACGATAACATTAAAAATGTTCATATATCGTCCGATATGTTATGGCGGCTGATATATCATGCATCCCTAATAGCCAAAGCAAATGTGTGCCTTAGTTGGACGTTCTCATCATCCGATCGATTGTTTGTTTTCTTGTGCCTCAGCGCTAATGGCCATGTTAGATTAGCGATTTGGTGATGTGCTGTTAAACAGTGGACAAACAGTGGCAGAGCTGTCCTGTCCAGTGAAATCACACGAGAGTCTGGCCAATAAACTCTAATGGCTCTGTCAGTCCCCATTTCAAGTGTGTCGCGTGTTCGTGTATACTGAGATTGATGCCTGGGTCAGGCCACCAGGACGGGATGTGTGTGCATGTGTGTTTGTGCACATTGAGTGTGTGTGTGCGGTCCCCTGTAGCATCCACACCAGTGTAATGAATCACTCAGCAAATGTTGCTCTTGGACTATCTGGCGGGAAAGGGCGAAACAGAGGAAGAATATAACAGCAGGGAGGATTCCCACTGCCACCAAAACACATTGCCTGAACCGTGCTCTAAACTATGAATATTTGCTTTACCGGACCCTGCTGAAAAGACCCGTTTAAACCAGCAGGAACTCCCATGCCGGTCCAAGTTGGTTTATGCTGGTTAGTGCTGGAATTTTCAACATCATTACTCCAGACTTCAGTGTCACATGATCCTTCAGAAATCTGCTGCTCAAGAAGCATTTACTATTATCATGTTGAAAACAGTTGAGCTGCTTCATATTTTCATGGAAACCGTGATCAATTTTTTATTGAGGATTCTTTGATGAACTGAAATTTAAAAATAACAACATTTAGATTTTTGGAACAATATTTACTTTCAATTTAGGGCATAATTCTGTATAAAAGTACTGTGTGTGTGTGTGTGTGTATATACATACCATAAAACTGTATAGTTTTATGGTATGTTTCTATACATAATTTCATGTCAGGTATCACTGCACTCTCTGCCTTCTCACATAATAAAGTAATCATTTCAGTGCATTTATTTATGTGCTAAATAGACATGTAGTGCATCTGATATAGTCGACCACTTTACATCAGGGTCCGGAGGGTTTTATTTTGCAATAATGACCAGCTTGCATTATCCCTTAAATATATTGTAAATATGTTATTCTGTAGCCATACAGAAGTGTATCTAACCATTCCTGGATTTTTGTCCATTTTTGAGATGGAGAAGCACTAGTGAAATCTCCCCAGAAAGTTTCCTTTAAGAGTATAAAAGCTGTTCTGTTGTAAAAGGCTGATTTTGTATATAGTTTATAAGGGGATTAGAAGCCCACAGCGTGCTCTGTGAAAGCTTTCTGTCTGCTGTTATAAAGCAGAGCCTGTGGAGATGAATGAATGCTGTTCTCTGTTCAGCCGCTGATAGCATCTCTCACTGCATGCTCTTTCACATTAAGAGAGAGCGAGAGCATGGCGTGTCTGTAACGGGCTAATGCCAGACAAAGAAATCCCCATCACGTTTCTCTCCTTGTCTCTCACAAAGATATGCTCGTGTGTACGATTCTTTATGTTCACCTGCATGAGCCTCTATTTTGAGCTTGAACGGTAATGCTGATGCTAAAGCTGCTCATTCTTCCTTCGCATGCACCGGCAGAGGTGTAAAGAGTACATGCCATACTTAAGTAGAGAGACCTTACAGCAAAGATGACAAATAAATGCTTCTTAAAAAAGTATGCTAAAGTCTACTTTGTCACAAGGGAGATATTAAAGAGATCTCATTTGTAATTTTGGACTGATGCGTAAAATGAGCAGTTTCCCTGTCCAATGAGAGATAAAGTGGAGTCAATTGCATTAGGCGGTGTTCAACGCTTTGCTCATCTTAATGTGAAGTGATGAACTTACTGCTTCAATGAGCTCAACTTCACTGCTTTAGTGTTAAAATCACGCGGAAGGCTTGAGGAACTTAGCTGATTTAAATATAGAACCGTCTTTTGCCTTTATAAAAAATAAAATAAAGCAAAATTAAATTAAAATAATAAGATAAAATAAAACAAATAATACAATTAAAATAATAAAATTAATAAAATATTAAAATACAATAATAAAATAAATTAAATTAAATTAAAATTGCAAAATAATATAATATATAATAACATTAAGTAAATGATAATAATTAAAAAAAAATAATAAAATAAAATAAAGTAGTAATTCATCCCTCCTGGAGTGTTTTTTTATCAGAAGTGTCCTGTTCAGTCCATGTTTTTTCATCTGCCTCTGTAAGCCATTCGCTTTCAGGTGTTATTTGAAATCTCATAGAGATGTTTCATTTACTTTTTCCAGCATGAGATGACGGCTGTGGAAAAAGGAGCAAGTTGGCATTAGATGTGAAATACATTTTCATTTGCAGATCTGGCAGTTATTTACAATACTTCTACATCAGTCCCATCTACCCAGATTCATAAGTTTTGCATTAGTAATGCACACTACTGTTCAAAAGCTTGAACATTAAGCATGAGCATTAATTCATTTTATTTTTTTAAATAAATAAATGTGACAAAAACACTCTATTTCAAATAAATGCTGTTCTTCTGAACTTTATATTCATCAGAGAATCCTTAAAAAAATAAAAATAATCAAAGTTTCTGCAAAAATATTGAATAAGTTGATGAAGCAGCAAACCGGCCTATCAGAATGATTTCTGGAGGATCATGTGACACTGGAGTAATTCAATCAATCCAAGTAAAATTCAGTCAAACTGCCCTTACAGTAGATACAAAACATTTATATATATATTTTTTTCACTAAATTAATTATATGCACCAATATAACAATCCAGTATATTATTAATAATAATAATAATAATAATAAACAGCAATATTTACATACAGTATACAGGTTTGCACTTCTTATTTAGAACCAAGTGCCATAAACAGAAAGTGTTAAGTACTTGTATAAGGTATAAGTAAAATGCCACACAGAGACATGATAATTTCATGATAATTATGAATCATAAGCAGTTGAAATACAGCCCCCGGTCCTAATGTAGAGTCATTTCTTTGGCTGAGGAGCAGAGAAAACTGTGACTTAGTAGTCTGTCAGCAGCACTTCCTGTTTCCAGACGAGGCTCCTGGCGGGTCCGGCGCTCGAGGGACGCAGGGGAACTGCAGGAAGTGTGAACACTTGTGTGCCATTGCATTTACAGATGTTTGAGGGTAAAATATTCAGATTTTTTTCGCCTCTAAAGAGCTGCTTATTGGAAACTCTGAGCATGAAAAGGAAGATAATTAACCGTTTAAAGTGAACATTAAATTAAAATTTATTTCAAAAGCTATGCTAATCTGTTTACTAAAGTGAACACCATGTCATATTGACTATTGACAGTTTCTGTTTATGACATTTGGTTGTCATTAAGTCAGTTTATACAAACTAGAAGAACGAGGATCTAACATCAGTGCAAACCTGTATATGATAATGAATTTATTAGGGATGCACCGACGTAAATCCCTAAATACACCCAAATCAGAGATGGTCTTATCATTGGGCGATACTGGTGATGGAATGATGGCGATACCATTGGAGAAAGTGTAACGGCTAACTTGGCTCATATGTGCCTTGATAACCAATCACATTACAGCCTTGATGTCATGGAGTTGTGCAACAGTCGATTAATGTTTGTGGATACCATAGAAATGAATGAGATGTGCCATAAACTGAATTGTGTATTATATTGTTTTCCTTCAGAAAATCAAACTATCGGTATTGGCAGATATCATTCTGAATAACCGGTGGAGAAATGTAGTATCGGTGCATGGCTAGAGTTTATTGTAATCATTCTAACTCCTTCCTCTCCGTCTCTGTTTTCAGGTATACCGCGGTACCTCAGTCAGCCGGAAGCAGCATCGGTGCGGGTGGGCGACAGTCACGTGTTGAACTGTGAGGCGAATCCGGATTTGGTGTCTTTTATTCACTGGGAGCGAAACAAAGAGCCAGTGGAGCTGGACCAGAGAGTGTTGGTGCTGCCCAGCGGTACTCTCGTCATCAGTAACGCCACAGAGGCGGACGCAGGTCTGTATCGCTGCGTGATCGAGAACGCCGGGCCCACCAAGACCAGTGAGGAAGCGCAGTTACAGATCCTGCCCGGTAATTATTACATACTGTCTCGAATCACAGACATAATGTTCTGAATTAAGTTATTTCCATGATTCTCTGGCCCAGTCTGTTGTGATCGGTCTACTCTGCTCTGATTTGTCAGATGGCCCAGTCTGTGGTGATTGATCTACTCTGCTCTGATTGGTCAGATGGCCCAGTCTGTTGTGATTGGTCTGCTCTGCTCTGATTGGTCAGATGGCCCAGTCTGTGGTGATTGGTCTACTCTGCTCTGATTGGTCAGACGGCCCAGTCTGTTGTGATTGGTCTGCTCTGCTCTGATTGGTCAGATGGCCCAGTCTGTTGTGATTGGTCTATTCTCCTCTGATTGGTCAGACGACCCAGTCTGTTGTGATTGGTCTACTCTGCTCTGATTGGTCAGACGGCCCAGTCTGTTGTGATTGGTCTACTCTGCTCTGATTGGTCAGATGGACCAGTCTGTTGTGATTGGTCTACTCTGCCCTGATTGGTCAGACGGCCCAGTCTGTTGTGATTGGTCTACTCTGCTCTGATTGGTCAGATGGATCAGTCTGTTGTGATTGGTCTACTCTCCTCTGGTTGGTCAGACGGCCCAGTCTGTTGTGATTGGTCTACTCTGCTCTGATTGGTCAGATGGATCAGTCTGTTGTGATTGGTCTACTCTCCTCTGGTTGGTCAGACGGCCCAATCTGTTGTGATTGGTCTACTCTGCTCTGATTGGTCAGATGGCCCAGTCTGTTGTGATTGGTCTACTCTGCTCTGATTGGTCAGATGGCCCAGTCTGTTGTGATTGTTCTACTCTGCTCTGATTGGTCAGATGGCCCAGTCTGTTGTGATTGTTCTACTCTGCTCTGATTGGTCAGACGGCCCAGTCTGTTGTGATTAAGCCTCTCTGCTCTGGTTGGTCAGATGGCCCAGTCTGTTGTGATTGGTCTACTCTGCTCTGATTGGTCAGATGGATCAGTCTGTTGTGATGATCTACTCTGTTCTGATTGGTCAGATGGCCCAGTCTGTTGTGATTGGTCTACTCTGCTCTGATTGGTCAGATGGCCCAGTCTGTTGTGATTGGTCTACTCTGCTCTGATTGGTCAGATGAGCCAGAGTCGTCATCCTTATCCTTTGGAAGTGCATGCAAAGTGGATCTATGATCTTTGAAGCATTGCTGGCCCTTTATATTCACAAACAGCTCTATTACACACTACGAATCTCAAGCATTTATTCATAACTCTTTATATCAAAAGTGTTTTTTTAATTCATGAGAAACATTAATTGAGTCAGGTTTGTCCAAAAAATTTTATCCTCCTTAAAAGAATAAAAGCCCTTAGGGGGAAAGGCCAATTACCCTGCATTCCTGATGATAAAAATGCAAGACATTGATTCGGATGTGATTTTTCATGCCCTGCTGAAACTCACACAATTGTGGGGAGAGAGAAAGTTTTAAAGGAAGCCTTCTGGAGCAGGACGGCCACATGTGGTGTTATCAAAGAGAACAATGTAATTTATGCTAAAGTTAAAGAGGATTGAGCTCCTTTGTGGCAGATACTCAGCAGGCAGATTTATTTTTCCAGGCAGTCATGAGCACCGAGTGAGATATTAGAGAACGTAAATCAGGCCTGAAGCACCGTCGCCTGCTGAGGTTATCACACCAAACATGGAGCAGGAGGCAACATGAGAGAGAAATAAAAACTCCTTTTGAATTTCCTTTTCCCCTGCCGAGATAAATAAACAGTGAGTATTAAAGAGAAAAACATTTCAAAGCTTAAGTCTAAAAGGTTAAGTGTATTCTGTCTATACAGTAAATGTTCAAAAAATAATAAAAGTGATTTGTTCCCAAGCTTCCCAAGGAGAGGCAATTTTAAAACATTTTTGTTTGTTTGAGTGTCATGACTTCAACTTATGGCTCAGCCAATAGCCTGAGTTTGGGGTGGGACTACCTGTTTGTCTGACCAATGGAAGCCAGAAGGAGGACAGCTTCTTTTTCTTAATCAGTGTTTTTGTCTGGTCTTCCAGTGAAAATGTTTAAACATCCTTAAAAAACAAGATAAGTTTTCTTAGAGAGAAACATTCTGTAAACTGCATTGAAAAATTGTCTGAAGAGAATATATTCTGATTTATGTTTTTCTGATATTTTTTCTTAGCCCACTTTTTAATCCTAAAAACAGCCTAAATTGTGTCAAATTCACACTTAAAGAGACCACTCATGTACTCAACTTCATGTGGTTGCAAACCTCTATGACTTACTTTCTTCTGTACCAAACGTTGGGAAACCAAACATCAACATATGATGTGTTGTTCGACATATGTAAGTCATACTATTTTGGAGTGACTTGAGGGTGAGAAACAAATAACCCTCAAAAAAGGTTTCCCAAAGAAGCAAGAAACATAAACTTAAAGTTGCTATGAAACTGAAGTTACAATAGTCTTTTCTTCCCTATTGTAATGTATGTCAGAGTGAAACGGCTTCACAAACAAGAGCAAATGTAGGGCGGGGCTTGATTTTGTCTGTGGGGAATTGATTGGATGGTTGTGGTTTGCTATTGGCCGATCTCATGTGAGTGACAGGTTGCCCCGCCCTCATCATCAGAGAAGAGATGAGCCGCACGATGGAGGGAAAGTTATTTTAATTCAAGATTACGAGGCACATGGATTTAAAACAATGATGTGCATGGATAAATTATTTATAATAAACGCTGGAGCATTCCATAAAAAACAACAACAATCATTCATTTTGATTTCATGGTGACTTTAATAGTGAACAGTGTTGGGTGTAATGCATTACTAAGTAATTAATTACTGTAATTTAATTTCTTTTTCCTTGAAAAGGTAAAGTAAGGATTTCTCTTAATCTTTCTGTACTTTAATTGTAGTTACCATCTACCATTTAACGTCTAATGTTAAAATGTACATTTTTTATAGGGAGAAGAAGAATTTATGCAATTTTATATTACTGAAAGAATTAAAAGAGCAGCGTCACGTCTATCCTCAATTTATATGGGATTTAGAAAGTAATTAGTAATAAGTAATAATTTTTAGATAGAGTAATTAGTACAGTAATCTAATTACTCTGTGGAAGATGTAATTAGTAGTTTCACAGATAGTGAAATATATTATCTGAAAAAACCTTCTGGTATTGAATAGAATTTTGCTTCTCATGTATATTTATTTTGTCTTAAGACTGTAAACTTTTACAGAAATTATTATTATTAATTATTATTTTGCTGTGTCAAGTGAGGCATATGGGCAGACACTGACTGCATTCACTTATCTGTCTGGTGCAGGATCCGAAGAGGAGAGGATGCTGGAGTTTCTCCTGGAGCCTCAACACGTGTCTAAGGTCATCGGGGAGAGCGTGCTGCTCCCCTGTGTGGTGACGGGATATCCCACAGCCTCCGTCACATGGACGCACAAAGACCAGCTCATTGAGGACAGGTAGGGATTTGAATCTCTGTTTGCATCATCAAACAGCATTTTTGTCTTCACTGATCTCTGAGGTGGATGGATACACTGCTATTAATAGATCCAGAGTCCTGCGCTCTAAATCAGACAGTGATTTCCACTAACAGGTCATTGATTCCTCTGTGTGTTGCTGCCAGTGTGACGAACATGAGCTTTGAGTCCCGCTGTGGCAGCAGTGTCCACTTTTAGGGATCGCTCTCCGTGTACGTCCGCTGTTCTGCTGGCATATGGCCCCGTCCCAGCTGCCCGAGTAAATAATTAGAGTGACGGCGCCCGCCTGAGAGGTGTAAATGCCAGTCAAAACTGCAAGCGTCTGCACCACACACACACACAGTCTCTCTCACACCTCTCTCCTGAGAAACACTGCCAGGCTGTTCACAGATTAGACCTGGGAAGCCACTTTTTCATGCTTCATTCTCATCAGCTGCTGGGTGTCCGAAGGGCACGTGTCGTCAGCCGATGATCTCAACACTGCATACTAACAAAAAAGATCTTGATACCAACAAGGTTTCCACAGCCATGGTAAACCTGGAAATATATGGGAATTTTAAAATTACCCAGAAAAGTCTGGAAAATGAATTCAAATAAATTGTAATATTTTTCACTATTGTGTTCAAATTAATTAAAAATAAAACACTAAAAGCTAAAAATCAGTTGTTTTAAATGCTACAAGTGAATTTGGGCACTATACATTAAAGCTGCAGTCTGTAAGTTTTGCCTCTGTGTCGCCATCTCTGTTTGAAACCTGCGATTGCAGTTATTTGCGGAATTATCATCTTTACGCGGGTTGTGCATCGGCACGGCTCCTCATGAGTGTGTGTGGCTGTCATTCGTTCACCGCACCGGTGTGGCTACTGTACATCGGAATCACAGATTCTACGTCTTGGGAGTAAGACCAAAATAAGAACTTTCCCCGCAAAATCTGAACAAGTATGTAACATGTCTGCCACTTTTGTTCAGACCAACCAAGGAAAAAAGCATTACTATAAATCGCACTACCACCTGTGATTAAATCTAACGATCACTTAGCTCATATCACGTCAAACCGTGCAAATTATTCTTGTTGTTTGTTCTTTATTCTTAAATTGTTAATGTTAACATCAGCATTGCGTGACTGTATTTAGTGTGTATTAGCGTTACCTGTAGATTTCAGTTTCTGTACAGTCTAATCTTTTGCTTTTGACTACGGGTGAATCTCCAGTTGTCACTGATGACTGTCGTTTGGTCCTTTCTGGATTACAATCCACCATCAAAATGATAATTATTCCAGCTGCTGTGAGAAAAGGCTATAAATGATCCGCCACCTGCAGCATCCTCACATGCAAGCCGGAGCTCCCCCTTTATGTATGCAGATGTAATGACACAAAGACATGCTCGAATTTACCGCGGAAAGCTACCAGTACCACTCAAATTATAACACATTATTACAAGCTTATCGTTGTGAATCGGGCTAAGGTAAGGAGATCGTTTTGAGGAGATCTGGCTGGTTATGTACTTGCTCAAAAATCGATTCTATCCAAAAAGAGTTATGGACTGCATCTTTAATTTTTTATGATATTTCTAAGATCACATTTAAAAGTGGTATTAAATGGTTAGTTCACCCAAAAATAGAAATTCTGTCATTAATTACTCGCCCTCACGTCGTTTCAAACCCGTAAGACATTCGTTCATTTTCAAAATGCATATAAAGGTATTTTCAAACCTGAGACCATTTGAAACCTGTCCCTCCACCAACACTTTAAAAGCTCGAAAAGTTCATAAAAACATAATCTTCATGAATCGAGCAATTAAATCCATGTCTTCTGAATGATGACATAATTGCTTTATATGATGAACAGATTTAATTGGTTAACAGCGCATCAAATGTGCTTGCTTGACATGTGAGAAGATCCCTTTAAATTATTCACATTTTTAAATATTGAGATTAAGTGATTGCTTGATTATGGCAAAGTTAATCTACATGCATAAATAGGGAAAATGGGCATGCACAATTAAAGAACGACTGGAAAAGTCAAAGAAACACCAAAAGGTTTTATACTTTTAGTACATTTCTCCATGTAAACTTCTCACAAATTGATTATAAACTAGATTTGTGAGTGGTGCTTTCCATGCTTTGCAAAACAAAAGAGAAAAGAAAGAAGTCCACTTTCTATGATATTTTTTTGCCTAGATATGAGATGTTCCTCCTTTAATGCCACTGGTACTTGTATTGTCCAGATTGCTTAGAAAAATATAACACCTCTCCTAAACAAAACACTCAGTTTGTGGTATCACACATTTCTATAGCACAAAATGTGCAGAACGAGTACAAAGTAATGTTCTTAGTTTAGTGGTTTGCTGAAATCCCTAACCGTTAACATGAGCAATTTTAATAGTGCTGCTTTCCTTAGTAAACACCACTAATAATTGCCTTCCAGTAAGTTTGTCATAACAATAATTACCACATGCATTGGCTTGAATGGAAGTATCCCCAGAGTTGCCATCCTCACAAGATGACTTCATTAATCAAACTATCTGCTTGTGGAACAAGGGCTGGGGTAATTTCAACACCAATTGCATTCTCAAACTTAGATGACTGGAAAAGATGTTTTTGCTCTTGAAAATTAAAAAGTGCCTATGAGATTAGACAGGGTTGGACTGTCAGTGAGTAATTGGGAATGCTGAATGGAAGAGCATTGGGGAATATTTGTGAGAACGTTCGTATTATCAGACGAGGCATTCAAGCCCCTTCTTGACACATCTGAGTTTATGAAAACGCTTTGCGTGCATCTCACCGCCTATAGGGATTAACCGCGGTAAACGGACGAGTCAGAGAGGCAGAACAAGAGAGAGCAGAGAGATGAAAGGGTACAGTGAGAGTGACTGTTGATTGCCTCATATTGGGGTCCGTATTAAGTGTGACTTCAATCCTCCGAATCTTAAGACACAATTTAAACGTCGTACAAAACGTATTCACGGTCCCTTTGATCATACTGCACAATATGCATCTCCAAATATTTCCATAGTACAGAAGCATTCAGTTCATATTGTGTGCATGAATATTTTATGATGTAAATGGGTCTACACATAAAATGAACTCTAATACTGAACAATTTATTTAGGCCATTTGTATAGTTTACCTTATGAATTGATTGTCCTGATGGAAAAACAGTGTCATTAATGTGGTTTTTGGGGTGATTCTATAATTGGAGGTACATTTGGTGTCCAAACTCGTCATTTAAAAAATAAAAAAAAGTTCTATTTTTAATTATTGTAATTATTTGTTATTTATTGTCATGGACCACAAGATGTTACAGGCCATAACATATATTTTCTGTAAAAAGTGTCTTGTATACACTCACCTAAAGGACTATTAGGAACACCTGTTCAATTTCTCAATGCAATTATCTAATCAACCAATCACATGGCAGTTGCTTCAATGCATTTAGGGGTGTGGTCCTGGACAAGACAATCTCCTGAACTCCAAACTGAATGTCAGAATGGGAAAGAAAGGTGATTTAAGCAATTTTGAGCGTGGCATGGTTGTTGGTGCCAGACGGGTCGGTCTGAGTATTTCACAATCTGCTCAGTTACTGGGATTTTCACGCACAACCATTTCTAGGGTTTACAAAGAATGGTGTGAAAAGGGAAAAACATCCAGTATGCGGCAGTCCTGTGGGCGAAAATGCCTTGTTGATGCTAGAGGTCAGAGGAGAATGGGCCGACTGATTCAAGCTGATAGAAGAGCAACGTTGACTGAAATAACCACTCGTTACAACCGAGGTATGCAGCAAAGCATTTGTGAAGCCACAACACGCACAACCTTGAGGCGGATGGGCTACAACAGCAGAAGACCCCACCGGGTACTACTCATCTCCACTACAAATAGGAAAAAGAGGCTACAATTTGCACAAGATCACCAAAATTGGACAGTTGAAGACTGGAAAAATGTTGCCTGGTCTGATGAGTCTAGATTTCTGTTGAGACATTCAGATGGTAGAGTCAGAATTTGGCGTAAACAGAATGAGAACATGGATCCATCATGCCTTGTTACCACTGTGCAGGCTGGGTGGTGGTGTAATAATGGTGTGGGGATGTTTTCTTGGCACACTTTAGGCCCCTTAGTGCCAATTGGGCATCGTTTAAATGCTACGGCCTACCTGAGCATTGTTTCTGACCATGTCCATCCCTTTATGACCACCATGTACCCATTCTCTGATGGCTACTTCCAGCAGGATAATGCACCATGTCACAAAGCTCGAATCATTTCAAATTGGTTTCTTGAACATGACAATGAGTTCACTGAACTAAAATGGCCCCCACAGTCACCAGATCTCAACCCAATAGAGCATCTTTGGGATGTGGTGGAACGGGAGCTTCGTGCCCTGGATCTGCATCTCACAAATCTCCATCAACTGCAAGATGCTATCCTATCAATATGGGCCAACATTTCTAAAGAATGCTTTCAGCACCTTGTTGAATCAATGCCACGTAGAATTAAGGCAGTTCTGAAGGTGAAAGGGGGTCAAACACAGTATTAGTATGGTGTTCCTAATAATCCTTTAGGTGAGTGTAGCTGGAAATCATGATTTCTTTTGTTGTCTGAATTAATGTCTCATGTGTCATTGTGTAATCAAAATATTTTATTTTACTTTTCTTTTGCTATTATTTTATTTATTTTATTTATAAAAGCCCTAAATAGTCCTATTCTTAATTCCACAACATTAAACTGTTGTAAAAATGTTATCTTATAAAAATGTGTCCATAAATCGTGCGTGAACTCTGTTACCGTGCCATACTTTACCGTTAAATTGGTGGAATTATCTCCCATAACTATGTGAGATACAGGAAATTATGTCACTGATAATATCTGAAGCACTGAACGGTGTGTGTGTGCCCTCTCTGAGAAAATATTTGAATCAAGTTATTTTGTAAAACATCAACATTTTTACCACAATATTAAAAGGAAGACAGAATTTGTCACTGATGGGTCGTTGAAAGAAAAAAAAACATTAAAAAAGTTTAAAAAAGAAGTTACGCGTTTGGCAAACACTGAATTATTAAAATTGAATATGTTTTCAATAAGATATTTTCTGTTAGTGAACAGTTTTTTTCCTTAACTTTTTGAAATGCAAAATGTATCTCCAATTATACCATAACTCTTTGGAATAGTTCAGCTGGCCCATCGATCCTTGAGGCGTTGTTATCCACACCAGTTCAGTGAAACCACTGATCAACCAACTAGCCATTCATCCTGTCCCCTTGTTCCCCTTCACTCGATTCTCTGGAACCCCATTTAAAATCCAATTTGGGGTTGATCATTGTCTGACACTCGCCCGATCTATAAAGGTTGGGTGAAATTATTGCAGGATGGCCATTGGTGGAGTTGCTTATCAATGTTAATGGCCTATAATTCCTGCAGCCTTTTGTTCAGGATATGTATTAACAAGATTAAATGCTGTTTTCAGCTCATGCTCTCCCGATATCAAATTTATGCTTTTTGTAATAGAGTCTGGCCGTCTGGAAATGATATGCATTAAAACATTACACTTAAAGGTGCTGTATGTAAGTTTTTCACTCTACTAAAGGCAGCAGCTATTTACACCAAGAGGTTAAGCCTGCCTGGTTTAAATGTTTGAAAATGATTAACAGTTTGTTAGAAATTTAGAAACGCAATCAAAAACTAATCAAATGTAATCAGTTACATTTACTTTAATAAAGTAGGTACACTACTTGTTACATTTTAAATAGGGTAACTCCAAAGTAACCTTCCCGATACACTTTTTACAACAACAACAAAAAATTATTAGAAAATGTCTTGTTATATTGTTTGTAATAAATACATTGAGGAATACTAAGAAGGTTGTGGTCTAACTTTTTTTAAAAATGAATGAGGGGAGGCTAGTAAATGCCGTCCCGCATCACTAAAGACCCGAGGTATGTGTTTAACCCTTTAACTGTTGCCCCCTTTTTTTAAATAGACGTGAAAATGCACCATCCAAACCTAAATAGTTGTAATTCAATATTTAAAAAAAAAAAAAAATATATATATATATATATATATATATATATATATATATATATATATATATATATATATATATATATATATATATATATATAATTTTTTTTTTTTTACAAAATATTTGTACTCTTAAATTACTCTAAAATCAAAGGCATATGTCTAAGTTGATATCACAAAAAATATAAGGATTTTGTTTAGGCGCTGTACCAAAAATAGCACAAATTAACAACAAATTTCCAAATATCACTTCTATCACAAAATATGGAACCTTGAGTCTCAGACCTTTCCGAAGATATGTTTTGTCAAGATTAGAAAAGGTTTTGATTCTAAAATAGTTCAAATAAATGTAGTAATATGAAACCTGACACCGCCCACTAGGGGAGGAGCCTGCTAAAAGAATTTAGATATTGCAGTCGAATTCACAATTTCCAATTTCAAAATGGTTTTCACAGGATGAATTTTAAGTTAGTAAGCTTTTGAATGATACCTGATTATGAATTTATTATTACTAAAATATGTGATATGAAAAAGGCGATAAATAAAAAGAGCTCCAGGTTTACAGATTTTATTACGGAAATGATATGCATTAAAAGATTATACTTAAAGGTGCTGTATGTAAGTTTTTCAGTCTACTAAAGGCAGCAGCTATTTACACTAAGAGGTTAAGCCTGCCTGTTTAAATCTTTGAAAATGATTAACAGTTGAAAACATTCGTTAGACATAAGTGTTTTATCAAGAGGTTTTGATTTATAAAGTAGTTAAAATAAATTTTTTAATATATGAAACCTGACACCGCCCACTAAAAAAGAATATAGATACAAGAATTTATGATTACTAAAATATGTGATATGAAAAAAGGTGATAAATAAAAAGAGCTCCAAGCGTCCCGCTAGCGGTGACAGTTAAGGGCTTAAGTGTTAAAATGTCAAATTTCCCATTAATTATCTGCTTTCTGTCTATTAGCGATTTAATAAAAAAGGCAATGGTCGAAATTAATAATTTGGGGTTAAAGGTGCAGTGTGTGAATTTTAGCGGCATCTAGCGGTGAGGTTGTGAATTGCATCACCCACCGCTCACCCCTCCCTTTCGAAGCACATAGAGAAGGTACGGTGGCCGACACAGGACAAAGATGTCATCGTCTGAGACAGCAGAGAGTGACTATAGAGAAGTTTGTCCGTTTAGGCCTACCGTAGAAACATAACGGAGCAAAATGGCAACTTCACTGTAAGGGGACCTGCGGTGTACACTCTCAGAAAAAAAGGTACAATGCTGTCACTGGGGCAGTACCCTAAGGTACAAAAGTGATCTTTGTACCTTACTCACCCCTAAATGGTACATATCAGTACTTTAAGAGTGCGTATTAGTACCTTAAAGGTACATATCAGTACTTTAAGAGAGCGTATTAATACCTTAAAGGTTCATATCAGTACTTTAAGAGTGCGTATCGGTACCTTAAAGGTACATATCAGTGCTTTAAGAGTGTGTATTAGTACCTTAAAGGTACATATTAGTACCTTTTCGGTTTTGTACCTTAGGGTACCACCCCAGTGACAGCAATGTACCTTTTTTTCTGACGGTGTATGGAGATAGAAACGACTCATTCATAATAAAAATAATAACAATTAATAAAACAGGTAATATAAACATAACAGTTCATTATAAGGTCTTTATACACCACTGAAAACATAGTTATGTATATTATATTGCATTTCTGTCAATAGATTCTCATAAATATTACACACTGCACCTTTAAGTACTGAGTAATATTAATTAATGACGTACTACTATAGGGTTAGGATTCGGTTTAGGGTTAGTTGCATGCAATTATGCAAAATTTACTGTTATTACTATAAGTACATGAGTAACCTAATTGTGTTTGAAAAATAAGAATCTAGTTTGTTGCTGTATTTATGTTCTGTTTATCCCTACCCTGACCTTCTACTGTCTGGAGATACAGGGTTCCCTCCCATATGGAACAGAGAAACAACACAGTCCATCAGTCCACACAGATGAAGCCTATGGAGCTCCCTCATGTGTGTGTAGGGGGAAAAGTGCGTTTCTAATGTCGAAAACCAAACAGTGCTTTATTGACCGTAGAGTCATACCAACTGCTCTGATTCCCTGGCACTAGCTGTGTGCCCGTCTCTCAGGATGGGATAGGCGATGATGAGTCTCTGGGCAGAGAGCTGAGAGATAATAACAGGTTCGGAGTCACTCAGGCTTCTTAGTGGGAGTGTAACAACAGGCTGGATTCACTGAAGGATAAACACTTAAGACTGGCAAACAGAGCTGGAGGGAGGAAAGCCATTCAGTGTATAAAAGAGAAGCTGAGAAATACCGTTTATAGTCTTGTGTTTAAAATCTAGTCCATGTTACAGCTGATTCTGGCCCAGGACTGAAAAAGAAAGTGGTCTTGGAAAGGATTGATGTAAAGCGACTAACCGCTCCGTTGTTTACTTCTCTGCTCGATTTCGGATCTCTTGAGTATCTTTCATTGCTATGATTCAATGATTTAGATACACATCTTCTGTGATGAGTCTGATGACCATGTTTTTATATTATAGTTCATTTTGGGGTTTTTGGGGCCATGCAGTCAAAAGTTTATATTTTAATATTTTAACTAGATATTTGCATGTTAACAGTTCTTTGGAATCATTTAATGGTTGCATGAGTTGCAGGTAAACACATGTATTATTATTAATCTTTTTTTAGTTTGTTTTATTTTGATTATTTTTATTTTATTTATTTTAATTTGACATTTTATACTAGCCTGACAAGCCAGACTCACATCAAGATCTTGGATCTGGGAACTCACCGTTGGCAGGGCTCAATCTGAGGGGCGGGATAAACGCTTGTCTTTCAAAGTCCCTCTGCACGCAATGGGATAGCGCTACAACCAACCAGAGCAATGAAGAAGGTGACGTAGGTGACAATCGGGTTGAGTCCCATGCTTTTTCCCACCAGCAGAGCTAGTTGATAGATTAAACTTTTGCCGTATCTGGTCAAGTAGCAGGAAATTCACCCAGAACCATTGCAACTCTGCCGTCATTATGTTAAGCCCGCCCACCGACTCTATACACGATGTGATTGGCCTGACTAGAGGTTGTTTTTTCCAGCTCGCAAGCCAACGGAGAGTTGCTAGACGCCCTGGCTGCATTTGCTGCCGCTAGGGTGCGTCTAGCTTTCTAGGCTAATTTTATACTAATTTGATGGGCAAATCTGTGGATTGTGCTGTAATATTTTTACTCTGATTTCTTCTTTTTGTTTGTTTTATTGTCCCTGTTAGTGTGTAACCACAAGATGTAAGGAATGGTTGTATTATTTAAAAAAAATTATATATATATATATTTTTTTTTACATTTTTATGATTGAATTAACCCTCTGGTGCTGTCTGGTCATTTTTTTACCAGAAATTTGTATATTTTATTGTTTTATAATTTTTACTTCACCAGAATGATATAAAACTTGGTAAAGGTTTAGGCATCATGGACATGATTCGAAAAGGTTAAATGGTCCTGACAAAAATGGTCATACTTGTATTGTTTGCGGTCAAAAATGATCTAGTGGAAGCGTTTGGTACTGCACCCAAACAAAATCTGACTGAAAGCTCATTTTTTGAGATATCAACCTCAAATTTGGAACACAGTTTGTTAGATTTGCTTTGATTTTCTCAGTTTTAGAGTAAAGCATGTTTTGGAAAATATATATTTCATATAAAAATAAAAAAATGTGTTTTTGTGCATTTTCCATAACAATAAATGTAAAAAAAAAAAAAAAAATTCAAGTTAAATTTTTCTGAACTTCAGCAAAAATCTGCCAAGTGTCGTCCAAACTTCAGTCTGTGCTCCAAAGCTTTCAAGATTTACGAGTTTAAGTCAGAAATTTTATTTTCAGGTCCATGCTCAAGAAGTGAATAAATGGATTATAACTACTGCATAAATATAATTTCGTACCATAACATCCCCTACAAATACAAAATAATAAATAAAAACATAATCAAACTATAGTACAATAATTTTATTGAAATGTTTGACTGACACATGAACAGAGGGTTAAATATCAGGGTTTTTTTATTAACTCTAACATATTTTATAGAAATATATTGGAATTTATAGTATAGTGTTTACAGGAAAGTAAACAGCTTGGAGTTTGCTGTTTTTTGCATGCAATATTTGCATGTAATGTGCATCAGATGTTCCCTGAACGGTCCGTGTGTGGGCCGTCTGAGGGTAAAACTACAGTACATCATTTATGACTTTGCTGGAATGGAAAGTGAAGGGTTGGAATGCATTGTGCTGGATGTCTGTTTTATTGTTTGGCAGGACATTGCCGCTGTTGTACAAACCATGCAGCACTATAGCAGGATTCATTTAGCCAAATGTCCAGCAGCTGTTTGTCACTGGAACATATGAATTTTCTGCCTCTCGTTCTCTCTCTCTCTCTCTCTCTCTCTCTCTCTCTCTCTCTCTCTCTCTCTCTCTCTCTCTCTCTCTCTCTCTCTCTCTCTCTCTCCCTCTCTCTCCCTCCCTCCCTCTCCCTCCTTCCCTCCCTCCTCCCTCCCATTTCCATCTGTGAGTTCCACTGTGTCCCATCCCTTTAGGAATGACTGTGTCCTCTCCGTGCACTCAACAGCTAATGACACATCCATGGCTAAATCCAGCCTCGTCCGCCAGTTCATTCAGCCCTCTAATGTGTGTGTATTACGCAGGCTGTGGCTTTGGGCTTAAAGTAATGAGCTATTCAAAATATCGGTTAACCATTGGAAGAACCTGCAAAACAAATAAAGAAAGGTATGATGACAGTCCAGCTGGGAAAAACAAACACTCTGACTCATCGTAAAGATGAATCTCTTCATATTGATTTTACGCCCTGTTTACTCCTGGTATTAAGATGCGTTGTGGTCAATCGGATCACAAGTAGATGAGGGAGACACATTCCCGTTTACACCTGGTGTTTTAATCCGTCTCTTTTGTCCACTTTCTACCACTTCTGTCCTGATTACTTCTAGGGGAGGGTCTATGGGCGGGTAAATGTATCTGCTTTTTTTAGATCTTTCCATCTAATGGACGAAATAATCTCACACAATTTACATATGAACATGACCGGAGACAACGGAAAAACACACGGAGAGCATCAGCTTTAGTTTCTGCTCTGACAGCCGCAAGACCAGCCTTCAAAACCATCATAAGTCCGTAAGTACCGTAAGTCGATCATCTTCAAACCAAACTTGGGTCTCCAGCTGACAAAGTTTAAATCCCGTCTGGCTAGCGCACTTCCCATAATGTTCACGCATTAGGTCAGTAGGCGGAGAGAAGACGGTCTTTTGTGGCTGTCTGAACACATTCGACCACATGAGCGTCTACACTACGAAAGCAGTCCAGTCCAATGTGTTTTCCACTAGCTCTGGAAGTGGTCGAAAGTGGACATGCTCAAAACATTTTAGACCCGTTTACACCTGTATTTAGCGTTAGTGGACGACCGATATATCGGCCGATATTTGGCATTTTTAAAATATCTCCATCTGCCGATACGTTTTTCTGATTGATCGATGTGTTAGAAGGCTGGAATTTCATTTTGACGGCATGCCAGACTTTAATTTTGACACAGCGCTCACATTCTCTGTCTTCACTAGTTTACAACCTCTGTTTAACAGTCATATCTAATACGTTATTAGATAAAACTGTTAAACAACGAAATTAAACAGTATGCAAAAAAGTATAGCGTTTTATTTTATATTATTAGTAACATAAAGGCAGACAATAGGCTATATTTTCTCATTTACTGTCAACATTCAGCAAATACGCATCTGTTTCATTAAAACAAATCTCTGAATATCTAATAAACATTTAACTTCACAATCCTTGCAGATTTAATCAAATCCAGCTGTGAGATATTCTGAAGTGTGCATTTGTAGCCTGCATAAATGTGTTTCTGTGCGTGACGGTCGGTCCGTGGACAGGAGAATTTAGCTTCACTGGAGACGCGATCGATAAACTTTAAGGGCCCTATCATACTGGTAACAAGTGTTACCCCAAGTGTTAGTTTCAGCCCGATGAAGTTATAATTTCCATGTCCAGTGTCACGTTGTTTAAATAGCAAATGCCCTTGACCGAGTTTTGATCACTAGAGAAGCGTTCAGTTTTTCCTCTTGCAAATTCCTCCATGTAAATAGCGAAACCACCATGGCACAAGTGCAACTGGCTTTTAAAGGGAATGGGAGATTAGACTCTGATTGGTTTATTGCACGTCACACCCAAAACACACCCATGACTCATTAAGAGACTAGGGACAACCCTTTTGGACCATGCGCCGTGTGCGCAGACCATTTTTTCCTGTCGTTAAACTAGCAAAAGTGGATAGCTGTGCACTTCAGACTATGCACTTAAAACAGGGCCCTAAATCCTTGATTTCAAAATATGCTGCACAATATTCAGTTTCCCACTTTTGGAGTTACAGTAAGTTGAGAGTACATTGAAGTCAAGCTCAAGATATGTTTTATTTATGACTCATGTAAACAGTCTGATATGTTCGCTCAGACTATTTTCTTAAATAAGAAAGGTTGGTCACACTTAGATTAGGTCTATTAACTAACTTCGACTTTTGCCTCAGTAAACTCCTAATTACTGCTTATTAATAGTTAATAGGCTAGTGGTTAAGTTTAGGATTAAGGGATGCAGAATAAGGCATTAATATGTGCTTTATAAGCACTAATAAACAGCCAATATCCTAGTAATATGCATGCTAATAAGCAACTAGTTAATAGTGAGAATTGGACTCTAAACTAAAGTGTTACCATAAGGTTTTCTTTCCAAGAATTTAATGATTTTTTCTTCATTACAATATCAAGTTTGTATCTCCCTGACTTCATGAGGATGGAAACCATCTGGTTTTTACTGGATTTTCCAGTAGGGTAACACTCGACTCTTGATGGTGGCATCAGAAGGAATAGTGTCACTACCCTCATTCAAGCCTTGGCACAGCTTTAGTAGCTGCTCTGTTTGGAGTCACAGCCATAGAGCTGAACAGTTAAGGATGGAGACCATGCCAGAACCTTCTGAGCTGTTGACAAGGCAGCCTTTCATCTCGCTCGCTTGTATCTTATGACGGCATCAATCACAGGCTGGCTGCTCTGAGGCAGGTTGGGTCAGCGCCACCGGTAGTTTGGTGTTGGATTTCTGTTGACGGATGCCAGTAGTTTGGCCTCAGAGCCACACACTGGATATCCATCACGGCATATGCAGCGCTAGCTGTTAGCCCTAACCTGCCTGTAGCCGTGAGCTGCTACACATTAGTTCTGGGTTATCTGAGGCGACGCCACACATAGAACCAAAGCATTACTGCTCCCTAAACACTCCTAATGCACTGACGGTCCTGAATGGAGAACAGTATGCGATCGAGTTCATTCTCCAACTTACACAAGTTGAAGAATTTTAAGGAACACTGTAAGGGGAAGGAGATGGCTCACTTGTTGAAAAATGAGTGGGAGGAATTGTGGCATTTAACTCTTTCCCCGCCAGTGTTTTTGAAAAAAGTTGCCAGCCAGCGCCAGCATTTTTGATCATTTTCAAAAAAGTTTCATGACCCCAGAATAGTTTGTTTTATGAATATCTAAACATGCACTATATCAAAAGAGAGAACAGACCCGCTGCTTTTAAACAAAAAACTGTTTTATTCTAGCTTCATGCATTCTTTTTTTTATCAACACTTGAATGTGGAGCTTTTGTCCAAGACTACGTCTGGATCGGATTCAGAGCGATGATCAAAGCACAGATGGAGTCGATCGAGTTCATCAACACCCCCAAAGCTATAGCTCATCCTGGGTCAACATTTCATTCAGTAACATTAGGCAGTTTGGATTTATATGCTGTTTAATGTTGGTGATCGCGCTATGCTTACATAGAAGGACGTTTCTAGCCATTTTGACACCCTAGGTGAAATCTTTATTGGCACCCCCCAGCCAAATCTTAAAAAGCAACATGAATTAGCACATTTTATTATACAATTTTTAAATTGGCCATTAAAGTTTTATATGGGACCATTACAAAACACACTGATCCTTTAACAATGCATTGGCGCAAACACAGACTTGGAGGTGCAAGTAAGTGAAGAAAGCTTTATAGAGTCAAAATATAATAATATATCATGAAATGATACAACCTCTACAATACACACTGAACAATATTACGCTATTTCACAGTGTGATTTCCCGACTGCCACAAATTCGTCCCTAACAAAATACAGATTTATGCACTTTTTATTGTACCTGTTTTTTTAATTGGCCTTTGAATTTAGCTTTATTGTTTGGTTAAAAAAGCACTACCTTGCCAGAGCAACTGACCAAGCTCTTTGATCTAATGGTGTTGTTGAGCGCTCCAAATGCAAACTTTATATGCAGTGTCATACAGTAATTGACAGTACTCTGATCCAATATAGGAATCGTCTGATTGACAGTACTCTAGCTCAATAGTGTTGGGGGAATCATATTTCAGGGTGGTTGTGACACCCTTTGCACACACCCCTGCCAAAATGTAGTGCCAGATATGCGCTCACTGGCGCCCCTTCATCTGATGGGCCCTAGGCAACCGCCTAATTCACCTGTGCCTAAAAACGGCCCTGCTTACATATGATATTGCTTGTTTCTGCTGCTTCTTCACCTCTGTTTGGATCAGGAGATTCAGTACTCTTTCAGAACCGTATAGTACCAGTGGAAACACAGAAAGCCAGAAAATTCCATCAATGGTGAGGAAAGAGTTAATATGTGTCGTGATGTAAAATAAAATAAAAATCCCCCGAAATGGGAATTGCTCTAGCTAGTTAGGGAGCAAATTTTAATTTTGCAGTTATTGATAATTTGTAGTTATTTACAATAAATTTGGTAACAGGGCTGAATGGATGACGCCATCACCACTGCATTTTGTGTCAAATCAATAAAATATATTATATTATTTACTCATTAGCCGTTTTTTTTACCATTGAAAATACTACTTGTCTATATATTTTTACATACATTTTTCTCATTTATTCATTTGATCCATTTCCAAGGAGTCTAAGTGAGTCTTTCAGATAAAATCAAGTGAAATCAAATGCAAAACACCACAAAGGATCTTGTCAGTAACCAAGCCTGTGTCTCCCTCACATTACAGTTTTGAAGGCACTTGACTAGAGACACATGCGGAGATCATAAGACACTTGCAGTACTCTTAAAAGAGTGTATGAGTAATAACGTCACAGTCCATGAAAGGAAAACATGAAGAATGAAGCATGTCTTGGGTGGAAAAGCTCCACCGTGGGCCTACGTGTTTCACTGCGTGTTCTTCAGCCCAAAAGGACAAAGACCCCCTTTATGAGACCTGCTGGTTTTCCTTTGGGTTGAGGTGTGTGTTATGCTTGAGGTAGGGTGGAGTTTCTTTGAGCACAAGACTTTTGAGTTACTCTCTCTTATGCAAGTCCTGTGGTCTGGCGTGTGTTTTAGACACTGTCAGGTTGACTGTTAGCCTTAGACATCCACCAGAGAACTGTTGCATTTATAGATATTTTGGTACTGAAATTGGTGTAGGAATGACTTGCTAATGACTTTTATAAACTTATAGACTTGATAATGCCTGTATAGTACTTTATTGTACTCTCATCTCAGGTTTAAATAATTTCCTTAGAATTCCACAGATTTTTTTCAAAACCCCAAAAAATTATATAAGCAAATACTTGTGTCCTAGAAAATCAAATGTTTGAATGCAGCTCATGGATCTGGTTACTTCACAGCTGAGACAGGCAGAGAAATAAAAATAGTCAGTGTGAGAACGCTGGTGTTTAATACCAATCGATGGCTGAGAGATCAGGTTGAGCGGAGGTGAAGTCTCCCCATCCTTGTGTTTTCTGGGCCAGAGAGAAGCCATATTCTCTACCTCTTACTGTGGCCACTCTCTTCTTCTCTCTAAACTATTGATTCCTTGCCCAGCATCACAGCATGTTCCCTGTGCTGAAAATTCAACACACTCCCCAGCTGAATGCCGATTAGTTTGTCAATAGGGCAAAGGATTTGCAAAAGAATTGCTGTAGAAATCATTTTATCAATTTTTACCTAAATGATTGTGTGCATTCATCAAGTAAGAAACCCTGTTACCCTTTTTTAATTTTTTTATTGTAATATATTTATTTTTGGTAACAGGGATGAAAAAATAGTAAGTAAATAAATTCAGAAATGTCTTGTATTTAGACAACGTTTGGTAACAGGGATGAAAGGGTTAGTTCTCCCAAAAATGAAAATTAGTCCAAAAGTCCATAAAAGTGCATCTATCCATCATATAACTGCTCCACGTGGCTCCTGGGGGTTAATAAAGGCCTTCTGAAGTGAAGTGGCGCATTTGTGTAAGAAAAATATCCATATTTAAAGCTTTATAGACTAAAATAACTAACTTCCGGCGGACTGCCGTACACATCGACTTATGGTGAAAGAGTAACCCTTGACCCTTGAACCCTTGACACATGCGTATTGCCAAACGCAGAAGCGCAGAGGATAGAGCAAAACAAAACACCGGTCATGAACTAGAGTCTAAAACGAGAATTTTTAAAGAGAAATGTCGGAGGATTTCGATATAAGAGAAGAGGAGCTTGAGTTTGTTGCCCAGCCCGATCCGCGAGAGGCGTCAAAGCTTGAGATGCTCCTGTGCATCACGTCAGGGGTTACTCTTTTACCGTCAGTCGACTTGCGTACGGCTTTCCGCCGGAATCTAGTTATTTTAGTCTATAAAGTTTTAAATATGGATATTTTTCTTACACAAGCACACCACTTCAGAAGGCCTTTATTAACCCCCCGGAGCCGTGTGGAGCAGTTATATGATGGATAGATGCACTTTTATGGACTTCATAAACGAAACAACAATCACTGCCATTATAAAGCTTGGAAGAGCCAGGACTTTTGAATATAACTCTGATTGTATTTGTCTGAGAGAAGAATGTCATACACACCTAGGATGACTTAAGGGTGAGTAAATCATGGGGGAATTTTCATTTTTGGGTGAACTATCCCTTTAAAAATAGTAAATAAATAAATATATTCAGACATGTCTTTTGTAATCACACAACTTTTGATAACAGGGATGAAAAATAGTAAAGAAATAAATTTCAGAAATGGATTTTGTATAAATGAATCTAATATAATAGTTACTTTGGCCTTCTGAGGTGAACTAACAACAGACCCTTTTCACATTTCCGGGTTTTTCAAAAGCGGAAGTCGTCATAGTTGGGTTAACTGCACAATAGTGATTTCACAACTTTCAAAAAGAGGGAAAAAATAGAGTGAGATTGATAACGGCAGTGAAAAGAGAGAAAGATGTTAATGTTACCGTCATTCCCATAGACGCTGTATAAGAAACACCCTCACAGCAGCGCTAACTGTTTTTTCATTTGTCATTTGATGCAAACGTAATATAATACAAAGTATTAGTGTTATAAATTTACAAAAAACTGCAGGATTTATGATATTGATGAACGTGTCATCACAGACTGTGAAAAGGGTCTATATTTTCTGAAGATAAAGCTCCTCGAGTCCCTTTTGTCCAAAGCAGCATGCAGTGAAATGATTACCTGGACAATCCTTCTGAAGCATCCTGGGGTTGAGTGCCTTGCTCAAGGGCACAATGGTGACCTGTTCATTGTTTTCCCCTGGTTCAAAGCAGAGACCTTCTGATCACCAAGCCTGACCTTTAACCGCTAAACCACACCGCCACACTTTTGAGGCTGCCTTTTCTCTTAGCATGCTCCCTTTGTAAGATGGATTCCATTTTGTTGCATGTGAGAAGGGAAATTTATACTGCAGTTATTGAATTAGTACTGGGCTGAGTATATATTTAACTTTCTGAAGGGAGAGTATTGACAGCAGCTTTTATTCTTCTCCGCACAGCACGGGCCGCTTTGAGGTGCTCGGCGGGGGCAGTCTGCGGATCTTCAATCTCACCGAGGAGGACGCCGGTGTGTACAACTGCCTGGCAGACAACGTCAACGGATCCATTGAGGCCCAGACTGAGCTCACGCTGAAAGGTAAGCTTAAACCTCACTTATAAAGGACTAGTCAAGTGATCGTAATGTCACAGCTCTTTCCTCTAGGGATGTTCAGAGGAAGTGTAGTTTCTTCTGTAATTCAATTGCACGGTCTGATCACACTTCAGACATGTTTCCAGAAACAGCTATAGGATTCTCTGTAATTGCTCAGGCTGTAGCTTTTGGGTGGGACTTATACTAAAGTGCATGAGATTTGATTGTGTGATGATGAAAGGGACGTGAGACTGTTCAGACAGGTGTGA
Organism: Paracanthobrama guichenoti; assembly: GCA_018749465.1. Taxonomy (NCBI): domain Eukaryota; kingdom Metazoa; phylum Chordata; class Actinopteri; order Cypriniformes; family Gobionidae; genus Paracanthobrama; species Paracanthobrama guichenoti. The sequence goes on along the minus strand of CM031949.1, from coordinate 55,831,400 downwards.
AATTACAAAGAATAGAACAGAATCTGGACTGTAGATTTCATGCAGATGTGTGGTGTGTAATGAGCTTTAGCCGTCTGTCTGTCTGCTGAGAATTGATCCTACACTGTGGCGAGATGAAAGATGAAAGATACTGGGGGAGAACCAGCTCCTGCTTTCAAACCCTTACTTTGCCTTTGTGGGCGGGAGAGGTATTGTGTTGGAGCGATAGTACAGTAAATGCTCACAGAAGAGGTGCAATGCCAAACTCAAACTGATCCAAGCGAGTGTCAAACACTCTCTCGGTTCTTCTTTCAGCGTGGGCTGTTTGCTGTTTATTGTGTGTTGTTGCAATGCATTTTGTTTTAAATAATATGACAAAAATAGGTAAGAAATGTGCATCTGCTTCAGTGCTCTAAGTAGTTCACTTTATCAACAGAATTTATGGCATATTTTTGATTAACACAAAGAATAATTTCAATGGATCCCTTGTGAAAAAGAAGTGTGCACTTTAAGAATGTGCTTAAAGTATACTTAAGAAAAACACACATGCAGATAATATTATATTAATGAAATAAAAGACCACTTAAAGTTCATGTTACACGTTCATGACTGTTTCTAAAGTACACTTTGTAATTAAGTTTTACTTTAAAGTACATTTTAAGTCACTGGGTGGGTTACACCAATGATTAAATTAAGCCTTGAGTTAAGTTTAGAGCTAATCGAGGATTTGCTGATCAATATATATATATATATATATATATATATATATATATATATATATATATATATATATATATATATATATATATATATACACTCACCTAAAGGATTATTAGGAACACCTGTTCAATTTCTCATTAATGCAATTATCTAATCAACCAATCACATGGCAGTTGCTTCAATGCATTTAGGGGTGTGGTCCTGGACAAGACAATCTCCTGAACTCCAAACTGAATGTCAGAATGGGAAAGAAAGGTGATTTAAGCAATTTTGAGCGTGGCATGGTTGTTGGTGCCAGACGGGCCGGTCTGAGTATTTCACAATCTGCTCAGTTACTGGGATTTTCACGCACAACCATTTCTAGGGTTTACAAAGAATGGTGTGAAAAGGGAAAAACATCCAGTATGCGGCAGTCCTGTGGGCAAAAATGCCTTGTTGATGCTAGAGGTCAGAGGAGAATGGGCCGACTGATTCAAGCTGATAGAAGAGCAACGTTGACTGAAATAACCACTCGTTACAACCGAGGTATGCAGCAAAGCATTTGTGAAGCCACAACACGCACAACCTTGAGGCGGATGGGCTACAACAGCAGAAGATCCCACCGGGAACCACTCATCTCCACTACAAATAGGAAAAAGAGGCTACAATTTGCACGAGCTCACCAAAATTGGACAGTTGAAGACTGGAAAAATGTTGCCTGGTCTGATGAGTCTTGATTTCTGTTGAGACATTCAGATGGTAGAGTCAGAATTTGGCGTGAACAGAATGAGAACATGGATCCATTATGCCTTGTTACCACTGTGCAGGCTGGTGGTGGTGGTGTAATGGTGTGGGGGATGTTTTCTTGGCACACTTTAGGCCCCTTAGTGCCAATTGGGCATTGTTTAAATGCCACGGCCTACCTGAGCATTGTTTCTGACCATGTCCATCCCTTTATGACCACCATGTACCCATTCTCTGATGGCTACTTCCAGCAGGATAATGCACCATGTCACAAAGCTCGACTCATTTCAAATTGGTTTCTTGAACATGACAATGAGTTCACTGTACTAAAATGGCCCCCACAGTCACCAGATCTCAACCCAATAGAGCATCTTTGGGATGTGGTGGAACGGAAGCTTTGTGCCCTGGATCTGCATCCCACAAATCTCCATCAACTGCAAGATGCTATCCTATCAATATGGGCCAACATTTCTAAAGAATGCTTTCAGCACCTTGTTGAATCAATGCCACATAGAATTAAGGCAGTTCTGAAGGCGAAAGGGGGTCAAACACAGTATTAGTATGGTGTTCCTAATAATCCTTTAGGTGAGTGTGTATATATGAGTGTGCATGTCTTTTGTATTCAGACAACTATTGATAACATGGATAACAGAGACGAAAAATGATCAATTAATAAATTAATTCAGACATGACTTTTGTATTCTGATAGTGTTCGTTAACAGGGATGAAACATAGTAAACAAATACATTCAGAAATGTCTTTTGTATAAATAAATTCTGCTAATATTATAGTTACTTCTTAATAGCTAATTCTGAAGAGCTAAGGATTTGTTGATCTTGGTTTTATTTTAGCTTGAGCTGTTTTGCTCCACTTAGATTTAAACACAGTTTAACAAACCAGGGCTTAAAAATATAACCATCTACAAGTCATTTTCTTTGCCGTGACGGATTCGTTATTGTTCGTTATTGTGTTAATATTACATTTATTTTTAACCTCCTCACCTGTAAAGGTTAAAGTTAATCCCAAACTGTGTTTGAAGCAATGGTTTAATCTATCCTAAATTTTAAATGAAAGTCTGCTTATTTTTAAAAGCTTGAAAGTTTGGCACAACAGTCTAATTAAAAAAACCCTTGACTTAATAATCTTTTCTTGTGCTTTAAAGAAGTATACTTATTTTGATGTGTTGACTACTGTACAAAAGTGCATGCAAGGTACTTGATAATACACTTATTTTATATATTGGTAACACTTTATTTTACAGTGTCATTGTTACATGTAGTTACTATAGTAATAACTATAAATTATGCATAATTACATGCAACTAACCCTGAACCAAACAAAACCTAACTCTATAGTAAATACATGTAGTTACTTAATATTACTTAGTACTTAAATGTATAATCACAGTGTAACAAAGACACCTTAATTACAAATATATTTAAATGCATTGCATACAAGTATATAGTTTACCATAATGTTTGTCAGTATTCAACAATACACTTTAACCATATTTTAAAGATAACAGAATTTAAATGTACTTAAGTCCTACTTAACTATGTCAAAAACACTCTTAAATTCAACTAATTGCAGTTAATATACATTTTATGAATTAAAATTTAATTTCAATGCAATTGAGTATCAGAAAACATGCATTTTAAAGTATATTATTTCCATAGTATGTATTTTTATGATAAAGTGTACTTTTTCACAAGGAGAAGTACTTAAGGACTGGACATAAAAGCAAAAATACAAACGTATACTGATATTTATGGCTCTATATCCAGTCTTTCAACTTCAGTGTCATGTCAAGCCAGTAAACGTGGTAAGTTTTGCATAATACTTGCAAAGTGACCAGAAAGGTATCATGTTCACTCACAGGAATTACACTGGAAACACACAACCAGAAGTTAATTTGCCTAGAACAGTAGCTTTTGCTGAATAATTCATTTAAGCGCTTTAACACAAAAATATGAGATTCACATTTCTGCTTGTAATCCCTCTGGGATGCTGGTCTTGTTTACTCCTATTGCATTTTTTTAGCATGCCAGAATTATTTTCTGTGGTAATCAACATAATGCTATTCATAGAGCAGGATGCATTGAATCAAGAACATTATTGTGTTCCTGTTTCAAATGTGAAATAAAACTTTCATGTCTTGTTTGCTCAGATTTTAAATGTCAACCATAGTGAGCATGCAGAGGTGCGAGCGGGTCAGACTGATCTGGGAATCTCTGTGCTCTCTGTGTTTTTGTTATACTGTCAGTGAAATGCCCAGAATCTTATTAAACTTTGATAGACTGTCTTTTCTGTGCTACACAGAACATAAGCGAGTAGCTTATAGGTTGCTGTTGTTTCTCAGCCTACTCAGAAATGCAGGGTGGATGAATAGAAACAGGAGTGTGTGTTGAGCTTTGACATTGTCTGTAATATAGCAGGAAACCTGAGACATGCTCATGAATGCAAGTGAGGCGGTGATAAGAGCTGTGTGGTCATTCGAGATGGTTTTATCATCACTATAATCTCCATGTAGAATGTATAGGGAATGTAACCGGTCTGTGACCGTGAAACAAATGCTCTGGCTTTATCTTTAGCTTTTCTTCTGTTGTCTCAGCACCATTTCTTCACGATTATTTCTTAAAGTCAGCATCAAATCACAATTGAACATGTTTACTTTCTTAATAGACATGCCTTTTCTTATTGTGCATGAATCACTATTATTCTAAAAGAATATATTCATTAATCAACTTTGATTGACAGCCCTAGGATGTGTGAAAGTGGGGAATAATGTTAACCGATACCCAAAAAGCGTGGTTGTAGGCCACTTTTATAGGTAGTACCTTTCTAAAATCTTGACAATTGTTAATGCAGAAAATTAATTCTGGTGAACATTTATGTAACGTTAATGCAACATGAGCACATTCAACTGCAAACAAGTGTTCAAATCTGATTTAGTTTTGGTTTAAAACGCCCACTTTTCCAAATCCAGCAAGTTTCTGAAAATAAAATCATGTCTTGCTGTATCACACTAGGAAAGAAATACATCAGCTTAAGGAAGTAAAAATAGCTTGTGAATTCTGTTTCGTGTTGACTTTAAAATTAAAACTGACTTAGGGTGGTTCTGTCGTTGTGCAGCTGATGTAACATTTTTACAGTCACTAGCCCTGTGTATGTGCTCCTGGGCTTGAGATAGACTGAGTGATTGAAACATGAACCATCTGTCCCGTGTGGAGCTGGCTTGAGCAGGAACCCAGCAGTGTGTGACAAGTGTTTTTCAGCAGGTTGTGTGTGCAGGCCTCAGCACATACTAAAAGCCATTCATCACCTTACCTCTGTCAGTTTGGCTCTGATGCTGCAACTTATGTTACATATGCTAGATCCAGATATTCTAGAACATCCAATAATCTGCATTTTGGCTCAATTTGCCATTCTGGCTTTGAATGGTGATTTTGATAATGTATACTGACAATCACAAAAATACACTTGTTTTTTCATCACATCCCACAGATGCTCGAATGGATTGAGATCTGGGGAATTTGGAGGCCAAGTCAACACCTCAAACTCGTTGTTGTGCTCCTCAAACCATTCCTGAACCATTTGTGCTTTGTGTCAGGAGCATTATCCTGCTGGAAGAGCCACAGCCACCAGGGAATACCGTTTCCATGAAAGGGTGTACATGGTCTACAACAATGCTTAGGTAGGTGGTACGTGTCAAAGGAACATCCACATGGATGGCAGGACCCAAGGTTTCCCAGCTGAACATTGCCCAAAGCATCACACTGCCTCCGCCGGCTTGCCTTCTTCCCATAGTGCATCCTGGTGCCATGTGTTCCCCAGGTAAGCCACGCACACGCACCCGGCCATCCACGTGATGTAAAAGAACACGTGATTCATCAGACCAGGCCACCTTCTTCCATTGCTCCGTGGTCCAGTTCTGATGCTCACGTGCCACTGTTGGTGCTTTCGGCGGTGGACAGGGGTCAGCATGGGCACCCTGACTGGTCAGCGGCTATACTGCCCCATACACAACAAACTGAGATGCTCTGTGTATTCTGACACCTTTCTATCAGAACCAGCATTAACTTCTTGAGCAATTTGAGCTCCAGTAGCTCGTCTGTTTGATCGGACCACACGGGCCAGCCTTCGCTCCCCACGTGCATCAATGAGCCTTGGCCGCCCATGACCCTGTGGCCGGTTCACCACTGTTCCTTCCTTGGAGCACTTTTGATAGATCCTGACCACTGCAGACCGGGAACACCCCACAAGAGCTGCAGTTCTGGAGATGCTCTGACCCAGTCGTCTAGCCATCACAGTTTGGCCCTTGTCAAACTCGCTCAAATCCTTACACTTGCCCATTTTTCCTGCTTTTAACACATCAACTTTGAGGACAAAATGTTCACTTGCTGCCTAATATATCCCACCCACTAACAGGAGCCATGATGAAGAGATCATCAGTGTTATTCACTTCACCTGTCAGTGATCGGTGTATATCATTATAAGATTTTAAAAAAACTAGTCTGAGCGACAGATATATTTCATCACTTTATCGGAAACATCACTTAGTCAATGTTACTTATGCATTTTGTGCAATTTAAGGGTATGAATCATGCATATGATGTGTAATGTTTTGTGTAATGGGATGTGATGTAATGCATGTTATGTGTAAAGTGAAATGCTTATTAAATATACAGCATCTGAGGCTTGTGGTAGCGAATCGGGCACAACACAGAGCAACAATCCAATTACATCCCAGCAGACGGGCCTGAATCATTCTGCTGCACATTACAGTGTTATTGAGATGTTCTGTGTCATGTTTATCTTCTCCAAGATCAAATAACCTCATTTACTAATGGCAAGCCTTTGGAGGTTTTGCATTCTCCTCTGGCTATTAGGAGGTACATAATATTTTAGCCGCATCCTGGTGTTTAGGGTTAGGAGTCAAAAGCAGCAGATTCTTTTCAAATCAAATCATGTAGTTTTCCGAAGTGATTAATGGCACTAAAAGACATTTGGAGTGTCATTTCTCCTAAGAAATAAGTGTTTTTTTGCTTCTCTTCTCAGCTTCCCCACAGTTCCTGAAGAAACCTTCTCACATATATGCTCATGAAGCCACAGACATCATCTTCGAGTGTGAGGTCACCGGCTCGCCCGCTCCCACCATCAAATGGGTGAAGAACGGGGATGCCGTCATTCCCAGCGACTATTTCAAGATCATTGTAAGTTGCCAGCTATCTCTACTTGAGTGAGGAAATGCTGTTTTGTCATGATAATCTGTGATACAGAATGCACTATAACACTGAATGCAGATTAATATATCATCTAGTTGACAGCAATGCTCTTGTTTGCCTCTTTGTAGAAGGAGCAGAACTTGCAGGTGCTGGGACTGGTCAAGTCAGATGAAGGTTTCTATCAGTGTTTAGCTGAGAATGATGCTGGTAATGTGCAGTCGAGTGCTCAGCTCATCATATTGGATCAAGGTACGTCTAAGAATGGATATTTGTAAATCCTACTGGATAATCCATCTAAAAACAGCTTAAGGTGGTTTAGCTGGTTTAAATTGTTTCTGGCTGCTCCAAACTGGTAATTTATGATCAGTAGTTAGTCTAGATAGTTTATCAATAGGAATGCAACTACTATGGTTGAGATTGACCTGGTAGACCTTCTTAATAAAGCTGGTCAGAGCTGTCAGACCCGGACCTGCTATTATGTTCTTGAAAATCAGCTTGACCATCTTAAGTTGGTATCACCTGGTTATCACCTAGTTCTGAAAATGTTTGATGTACATCTCATTATAGCCCTACGGGTGCTCCGATCAGGGTTTTTGGGGCCGATTACAGATCACTGGGCGCTAGGGGTGTAACTCGTTTCACTCGTTTTCTCGAGGCATCGATTACAAATCCTGATGATGCATATGCATCGATCTTGAAACAAAATGTATTTTTGAATCGTGAATCGTTGATTTCGGTCGATAATCGATTTAAAATGCTACGGATCAAAGTAATCGCGATTCAATAGCGATTCAGTGCTTTAAAATAAACATTAGATTATAGCTACGACATGTGTGAATTAATAGAGACATTTCTATCAGCTATTCTTCACAGACACACGATGCACTCTTTACCGCCTTACTCTTTACTGCTCTCGCGCTCCGTCCGTAGCTCATTGACACATGTTTGAGCAGCCCACGCTTGAGCTCTCCTCAGGACGGCCACTGCGATCACATGAGCAGATGACAGCTCTCAATCGAGACAAACCGCTCAAGCCATTGTCAACTGCCAAGTCACCGTGGTCACAACTGTTGAAATAAAATGCTTTCATTGCATGGAAATGTCGCCGTTATTTTATATAAGATAAAATACAGAAGTTTTACGGAAATGGGTCATACCTGAGCAGCTGAAGTAAAACCCTGCTTATTCATGCACATTTATTGCATGGACGGAACAAACACATTTGTAAGTGTCTAAAATGCATACGCACAGTTCTGATGAGTGATAGCCTACATGAAATATAACTTAATGTCGTTAAACTGAATATACGAAGGAAACTGCTAAAGTAACTACAACATTACCAACACTGAAATAAGAGCGTTCGGTTTATCTATCAATCAGATACTCGTTACTCGTTACAGCGCTCGTTACTATAGCAACAGTAGACACCCGTCGCGCCTTCTTTCAGAATCATCATAAGGAAAATGTTCTGTATAAAGAGAACAAAGAAGGCTTTTCTTTCTATTCCATGAAGAAAAGTTAGTTTTGGATTAGTTGGAAAATTGCATGATATTCTAGTCTCTCCATGGAAGCATTGTATGTTTAATGCCTGGAACACTTTAATAAGGTTGTGTAGCCATTAACACTATCCTACACAACAGTTAGCATTAACTAACAATACTTTTAAAGACTTTTTAAATTTAGGCTTATGTAAATTTCAAAAAAAAAAAAAAAAATGACATAAGTAAATTTACATTTACTTTCGCACCATTATTTACCGCCGTCTTAAACGGGTAGATTACGCTGGTCATTATGGAAATGATCCGGCTGCGTCTGTGTTCATTCATTTGCGTGTCGTCAGCAGATCAGGCGCAGAACTGTCCACTCCCATCGGTGCATTTTAGTAAATCTGACCCTAATCCTACTGAATCTAAATCTCTCTTTGTCTTTTGTTGTTTGACATTAATGACACAGACGGCAGCCGGAATATTAGACTGCTGTCACTTTAAGAGCGAATGCACGGATCCAATATACTGTTACACATGTGACTTATATATCTAGCCTATTTTTAATGTTAAGTCTGGGCTTTTAGGGAAGAAAGAAAGCGCACCGCTCTGAAGGAAAGAAATGCACTAAAATCGCACGGCTCTAGTTTCTTGCTGTCATTGCTGTAGGGTTTCTGTCTGCGCTCTCAGCAAAGACATTGCAGATTTATTATCCTTTTCAGACACCTGGTAGAACTGCCAGACCGGTGAATGTAGTGATTAAATTTTAGCTGTGCATTGCAAAAAATTGTCTCACTTTTGCGTCATCTGATTGGCCTTTATAGAGACCACTGATCAAACTATATAAAGCTATTATCAGACCACCTGATCAATCGGAGCACCCTTACATAGTGGTCCATTTAGTTTTACAACAATATCACAATTATTTTAGTGTTCTGTTAAAAAAGACCTAAACATCTCAGAGAAACTGGAGGATTTGTCCATGTAGATGATCTTTCTTTAATACTAATTGAAAGTATAGTGGTTGAATCTAGTGTTGGTGCAAGTCAGGTGCATGATGCCATCTGCTGCAGCTTCCTGTCTCGCAGTGCCACCTGCTCAGTGTATGTGTGAGCGCTCATGGCCATGTGTGTGCCAGAACTGGAGTTTAATGTAAAATGTGAGGTTGCAATGGTGTTCTGGATGGTTGCTGGGATATTACTTACCAGGTCAGAAGAGCCAACCACCGAAGCCTCTGATATTCTGGTCCCTCGGTCTGCCAGGAAAAACCGTATTGCATGATTTTTGAGATACCATAATATAATATAGGACTTTGGTCAACTCCCCTGTCCTTATGAGCAACAGAAATAGTAATAGCAACGCAAAAAATTGAAATCCAACCATCTATGAGAGCAGTACTGAATGCACAGATTTGTTGTCAGTTTTCACTCCTTTTCTGTGAAATTAGTATCTTTCTGAGATGAAGCCAGTGTCTCTCTGAATTCTCTATGGGCCATTGATGTAGTCTTTGCTCCTCTTGTACGAAAATGGCCAGTAAACACTTTATTTTGGCAGACTTGTTCTAGTTAAAGCTGCTAGACGGGGTCTGATTGGAGGCTTTTTTTGAAGCCTCACTTCTCGCTGCCATCTGGACTAACACATGGTGAATAGGAAAACACGGTTGCTTATCTCCACTTATTGTTCGAGCTGATTGCTGAGTTTATTAAGTTACAGACAGGGAGTTTGTGGCACAGTCTGTGAAACTTGCTCATTATAATTTTTTTGTAAGGGAATATATGCTCCCATACTCATTAGTGTAATGCAGCATTGTTTTCCCCCTTAGCTCTAGATTTGACATGCTGTGAAACTGTAATTGCAGAGATTTTATGTAGATTTGCTCATGATCTTTAGATTAAAAAGCACAGAATTGGTATGTGGTTGAAAACAAGGAATTTATGAGTGACAACTGAAAGAGACCTACAAACGTCCTAGCAACCACCCATTACACCTCAGCAGCTGCTCTAAAGACTACTCTGAACATTGTAGCAACTGCACAGCAAGACAGTGGCAACTATTAACCCTTGTACCTGTACAACAATGTGCTAAAGACTACTTGGAATGTCTTAGCAACTGCATAGCAACACCCTGTTGACTACCCATAACACACTAGCAACCTCTTAACTAGGAAGTGAAGACTATTCAGAAACCACATTGCAACACCCTGGCATGGCGACCACCCATAAAACCCTTGCAACAACATAAGAATGTGCTAAAGACTACTTGGAACACCCTAGCAACTGCATAGCAACACCCTTGTGACCACTGATAACACCTTAGCAACAGTGCAGTAAAGACTATTAAGAACACCTTAGCAACCACATTGCAAAACCCTGGCATGGGAACCACCCATAAAACCCTTGCAACAAAATAACAATGCTCTAAAGACTACTTAGAACACCCTAGCAACTGCATAGCAACACCTTGATGACCTCCCATAACACCTTAGCAACATTGCACTAAAGACTATTAATAACGCATTAGCAACCACATTGCAACACCCTGGCATGGCGACCACCCATAAAACCCTTGCAACAATAGAAAAATGTGCTAAAATCTACTCGGGAACACCCTAGCAACTGCATAGCAACACCCTGGTGACCACCCTTAACACCATAGCAACAATGCACTACAGACTGTTAGCCTTAGCAACCACATTTCAACACCCTGGCATGGCAACCACCCATAAAACCCTTGCAAAAACAGGACAATGTGTTAAAGACTACTCTGAACACCCTAGCAACTGCATAGCAACACCCTGGCAACACCCCCTAGCAACAATGCACTAAAGGCTATTAAGAATGCCTTAGCAACATCCTGAATGGGAACCACCTATAATACCCTTGCAACAACAGAATATGGTGTCCTATACTTGGTATTTGTGCTCTGCATTTCACCCATCCAAGTGCACACACACAGCAGTGAGTATTGAATACACACACATACCAGAGCAGTGGGTAGCCATTTTTGCTGCGGGGCCCAGGGAGCGATTTCCTGCCGGTACTGAGACTTGAACCTTCGGTTACAAGTCCGACTCTCTAACCATTAGGCCACAACTGCCTAAAGAGGTTTCTTTTGCATTACACTATCCCTTGGCCTTGCCCCGCCTTCCTTTTTATAACTCCTTACATGCCGTCTCACGGTTTGAGCTTGTTTACTTTCCCCAGATTAATTTGAATTCGATATTTGCATGTAAATGCTTGTTTTTCCTGGCAGTGACTTATTATTGTTATTAAGGATTCATGGCAACTGGAAAAATGCTACATTTTTCATTCCCTTTTTTCTTTCTCTTCCAAAACCTTGTATGGCACAAACACCCCACAAAACCTATTTCCCAGCATCTGTTTCTAAACAGAGCTGCATTTTTCTGAGGGCTGGTAATCTGCAGGTTGTGTGTGTGGCAGTGTGAAAGGTGATGGAGTGAAGAAAAGCCAGACGAGAGCTTGGACACACTGTAGATGTCACACACGGGGGTTGATGGTTGCTTAGTTGTTACTGGACTTTGCAAGTGGGCTCCGGATCCAGGTATGCGTGTAGAAAAGTGATAGACGGAGATTCGATGTGTGTCTGAGCACAGACAAGGTGATGGATCTGAGAGTGTACAATGCTGATTTGGGCTATATTTGTGTTTATATCTCAGCTGAGGAGCCTGTGGAGCCATAAAACATAAATAGTATGTCTCCGCTGAGGCCTCTCACTGTGTTCATATGACACTTTAACTAGGCCTGTGTGCCAGACACAGCTAACAGCAGAGCAAATATGCTTGGCTTATTTATGGCCACAGAAAGAGCCCTCAAGCAGCTTTCCAACATCTCTGCTTTGTTTACAAGATTCATCACTCAATGCTAGGAATACTGATGTGATTTAGTTGACATTGCGAAGCCTGTAGCTGTAGCTAAACTCAAGGGAATTATTCTGTTTGAGAATGAAGAAATGCCATTTCACCAAAATAAAAAAATAAACTAGTTTTATGATGCACCAGATGACCGTGTTTGAAATGCAATGCTAGATTACTGAATCAAGGCAAGACATTTCTATCTCCCAGCGGTTGATTTTTAATAACATTTTTGATAAAATTATTAAATTGAATCACAGTGATTTGTATAGTGGCTTCATGTTGACTTTTATTGTTGTGTACTTGTGCCAGACACAAACTTTCAATTATTTGGTATAATTACAGGTTTAAAGGTGCACTATGTAAATTCTTTACATATGTTATATATTTTGTTCAGTTGAGTACTTGCATTATCCCAAATGTTTCCAACTATTTGTAAATCGTGAGAAAATTGCTATTTTACCCAGTGAACCGGGCCGTGTGAGGGTGTGGCCTGTCGATGACATCATATCTGCGTTCGGTTTGCGGTTTTATTCAGCAGAAGCGCTTTACTCTCACTGCGGTGTGAACAAGTGTCATAGCAGCTGCGAGCGAACGCACAGAGTAACGTCATAACATCATTCTCAACACACTCAGATGTGTCTAATATGATCAACAGAGCTGCGTCACCTCATGCTCCTGACCGGAGAAGCGGAAATGGCACCGGCGACTGTGGCATAATAAAAGTAACGCTGCTCGCAAGGCGTGTGTTGCGTTCATCTCATTAACAATCACTCCGGCGGCGTCGCTCAGCTCCACAACACTCGGTCCTGCTCTGCTTCACACTACAGTAACGTTAATGATCACATCATGAATATGATCTCTGCCTGAGTCCCATCCCGTTTCTTTGACTGTGAGGGGAAGACCACATATCCCAAGATTCTGCGCTCAAACTTGGCGTCATCAAACTACGCCTTCGTTTTGAATTGGCGACCTCTAGCGGACGGCTAAAAGTTACATAGTGCACCTTTAACTGTGATTATAAACTATGATAATCTAAAGAAAGAGTGACTTATAGTAACCCTTGTGCAACCTAATGGACATTTTTGTCTTTTTCAGTTTAGTTTTTTTTTATAATTTTGCCTGTGTTAATGCCAACTGCATATATTTTGGCACAGGTGTGCATTTCTATTGGAATTGTGCTATTTCACACCAATTTCCTTGCACTAGTAACACAAAATAGTTCTTCTCAGGACCTTTTGGACAAAAATGTCCCCATTGAAGCCCATTAAAATTGCAATTTTTAATCCCAGGGCCATTTCACTATAAAATTATGCAGTGTTTGTGAATAGGCTTTCATTCTGTTGGCAAATTTTTACTAGATGCTCCCATTTTCTCAGGTTTGGCCTATAAAGCAAATACTCACTGTTTTAACGCTTTTTGTTGAATTGACACACAAGGGTTAACCCTCTGAACCCGACGAACGCGCCCGTGAGCAGAGTTTGTGCTGAATACAGTGTAATCAGACTTCAGCCATTAAAATGTTGTAAGTAACAGAAATGTAGGCTCAAATGTCAGGGCATGTCAAAAACACCTCCAGGACCCAGAAAACACCTCAGGGTTCAGAGGGTTAAAATTTCAAGAAGTATTGTGTGAAAATAATTTATATACATTTTCTGTGCTTTCATTTTCACCACACAGAACAATTTTGCCCCCAATAAGTTTTTTCCCCCAAAAGTTAAGGCCCCAGTGAAACTGAGTGAGCCTTTTGATTAAATACGTGGGCAGACATGCATTATTTGTAATATTTTATAATAAACTGAATGCTACACCTGCTTAGCAGTTCTCATGTAGATTCAAGATTCAAGATTCAAGAGTTTTATTTGTCACATACACAGTTATATACAGAATATACAACCGGCAGTGAAATGTAAACAGGTCCGCTCCATGGACAGTGCAAATTCACAGTTAAAAACACAAGGAAGAAATTATAATAGAAATAGGATATAAAAAAAAGTACTATCTATATATATATATATATATATATATATGTCTATATCTGTAGAATTATAAATAATCAAGTCAAGAGAAAAAAAAGGTAACAAATAAGGATAAAGTGGAATAAAATAAGTGAAATAAACTGTGCAGTGAGTAAACTGTAGACTTATAAATATGTGGTTAACAAATGTATAAGATTATAATGTGCAAACAGGTTTATGACAGGTTGTTACACAGTAACAACGAGAACAGAAAGTGCAGTGCAATGTCAGTGTATCGATGTTTATCCTGGACGTGAAGTCACGTGATGTTAAGTGACTGAGTTCAGGAGTCTGATGGCCTGGGGAAGAAGCTCCTCCTGAGTCTCTCAGTTTTGGCCATCAGGCTTCGGGAAGCGCTTACCAGATGGTAGCAGCGTGAAATGAGGGTTTGCAGGGTGATTAGAGTCCTTGATGATCTTGGTAGCTCTACCTTTGCAGCGTTTGGTGTAGACGTCCTGCAGAGACGGAGAGCTGACCCTGAGATACGCCGGATAAGCGCACTACTCTTTGCAGGGCTTTGCGGTCATGACTGGTGCTGTTCCCATACCACGCTGTGATGCACTGAGTTAAAACACTTTCTATCGCCCCTAAATAGAAAGTTTTCAGGATAGCTGGTGAAACCCTGAATTTCCTCAGCTGGCGCAGGTGGTACAGTCTTTGCCTGGCTTTTTCACCTGTGTCTGAATGTGAGCAGTCCAGGTCAGGTCCTCGGAGATGTTTACTCCCAGGTACTTGAAGCTGCTCACTCTCTCTACTGGTGACCCGCTGATCATGAGGGGGAGTATGTCCGTTGCTGTCTCTTCCTGAAGTCCACAATCATTTCTTTGGTCTTGCCAACATTCAGAGAGAGACAGTTGTCCTGGCACCATGATGTTAGATGCTCCACCTCGTCCAAGTATGCCGTCTCATTGTTGTTGGAAATGAGGCCCAGGACAACAGTATCATCAGCAAATTTGATGATAGAGGTGGAGCTGTGTGTGGACAAACAGTCATGCGTGTAGAGAGAGAGTAGAGCAGGGGCTCAGGACACAGCCCTGTGGAGCTCCCACACTCAGGGTGATGGAGGTGGAGGTGGACTGGCCTATTCTCACCACCTGAGGCCTGCCAGTGAGGAAGTCCTCAATCCAGTGGCAGAGAGAAGGATTCAGGCCGAGATCCAGGAGTTTGGGGGTTAGCTTGGTGGGAACTATGGTGTTAAAGGCTGAGCTATAGTCAATAAATAGCAGTCTTACGTAGTTCCCACTTTTGCTGTCGATGTGAGTGAGGGAGGAGTGGAGGACATGAGAGATGGCATCTTCAGTCGATCTATTGGGACGATAGGCAAACTGAAGAGGGTCCAAAGTGTCAGGAATGAAGGCGCAAATGGTGTTTTTAATGAGTCTCTCAAAGACCTTCATGACTATAGACGTGAGAGCCACTGGACGATAGTCATTTAGGCAAGAGGGTTTACTGTTCTTAGGGACAGGGATGATGGTGGATTTTTGAAGGAGGTGGGGACCACAGATGTAGCGAGGGACTCATTAAAGATAGATGTAAACAACCCGGTGAGCTGATCAGCACAGGACCGCAGAACACGACCTGAAATACCATCCGGCCCAGCAGCTTTCCTGACGTCCACACGCTTGAGTGCTCTCCGAACTTCATCCTCCGAGACAGAGATCACGTGATTGTTGCTGCTCTGAGTAATTTCCTCTAACGCGCCACTTGGCGGAGTCACGTTGCCGCGGTTACAGTCAAAGCGAGCATAGAAAGAGTTTAACTCGTTCACGAGCAACGGATCAACGCTTGCCTCTGCAGAGGATTTAGATCCAAAGGAGCAGATGGACCTCAGACCCTGCCACATGCGCCGCGAGTCGTTGAGTTGGAAATGAGACTCCACTCGGTCTTTATAACGGAGTTTTGCGGCTTTAACTGCTCGTCTGAGAGCATAGCAGGACGATCTGTATTCGTTCATATTCCCTGAATGGAGACCGGCGTTGTAAGCAGCAGTGCGTGCGTTCACTGCCGCGCGGATTGAATTGTCCACCCACGGTTTCTGATTTGAGAAGGACGTTATTGTTATTGTTTGCGTGGCTTGCTCTGTAAGCGTGTTGATGAAGCAAAGCGCCACGTCTGTGAACTCGCTTACGTCCAGCTGAACTCGCTCGAACATGTCCCAATCCACATCGCCCAGAGCTGCCTGTAGCGCGGTCTCTGAGTGGGGTGACCAACGCTTAACTTCCCGCCTCACCGGGGGTTCCTGGAGGAGCTTTTGTTTGTATTCGGGAGTGAGGAAAATGGCGGCATGATCCGATTTGCCAAACGCTGGAAGTGACCGCGCTTTATAGGCGTTCTTAAACGGAGAGTAGCAGTGATCCAGTGTGTTTGCTCCTCGTGTGGGGCAGGAGACGTGCTGATGAAAGTTTGGCAGGACTTTCTTTAGGTTTGCTTTGTTAAAATCGCCCGCGACAATGAATGCCGCTGCGTCGGGATGTTGGTTTATGACGCCGCTGGCAACATCATGAAGGCCAGATAAAGCCAGCGCTGTGTCTGCCTGCGGTGGGATGTAAACGGGCGGTCGCGACAACCGCAGAAAACTCCTAGGCAGATAGAATGGGCGGCAGATGATTGTTAAATGTTCCAGATGAGGTGAGCAGGACCGCGAGAGAATGGTGATGTTCCTGGGATCGCACCATTTCTTGTTGATCATGAAACACACTCCACCGCCTTTGGATTTACCGGCCTCGGCTGTTCTGTCCATCCGAAAAACAGAGAAGTTCTCCGACGGCGTCACAGCTGTGTCCGGGACCGCGGGCGTGAGCCATGTTTCAGACAAACAATAGATATTACAGTCTCTCATGTCCCGTTGAAAACTTATCCTGGCTCTAAGATCGTCCATCTTATTATCCAAGGATTGAACATTTGCTAGAAGAATGCTCGGGAGAGGAGGTCTGAATGCCCTTTTCCTCAGTCTGTTACGGATACCAGCGCGTTTCCCACGGTGTTTCTTTGTTCTACGCCGCTGTCTCTGTCCATTGTTCAACTCGGCGTTCCGAAGAATCTCAGATGGCCACAGAGGATCGGCGAAAGTGTCCTGAAACAGTCCAGTGTAGAGGTAACCAATGTCCAAAAGAGTTTTGCTGTCGTAGTAGATCAATGCAGATGATAAGTTTGTAAAAACTGAGAGTAAAAGAAAGTAAAATAGTAAATAAAAGCACAGTCTTCGCGGAGCGACCTGAACGGCGACCAAACACAGCGGCGCCATTTTGATGGCCATTTTGATGTAATCATTTCTCATTCTTTATTGTTATAAAAAGCTGCATGAAAACTTCATACATAACATATATCGTGTACTTGGGTTCATGTTGCATCTGTAAAAACATTTCTCTCAGTTGTTTATGAGAGGAACCGAGTGGAACTCAGAATGAGGAAATGAATGCAATATCATCATTCGGAAGGGCGGGAGTTGTGATCACATGATATGATTGACAGCTCTAGAGTGAATGAGCTCTCTGACTCATAACAGACACGCATGGAAGAAAACAGCCGTTTCTAGCTCTTCAGATCAAATTATTCAGTGGAAAATGAATAGAAATGAATAAAATTGTTCTCAGACACCAATGATCACATTCTCTTCTCTCTTCTGGAATACTTTTCTTCAGTGTTTACACAGGTTTTCAAAACAGCGCCACCACTCTCACACTTTTGTGCAACAGCAGCTCAAATCTAATTGGATGGCTGGTTTCATCATGGGGCAATGGGGGAAAAGGTTATGTTGCTACCTATGTCTATTACACACTGGTCAGAAAAACACACTCTCTTTGTAAGTTGAATACAGAGGGCGGTCCGCTGGAAGCTAGATATTTTACTTTATAGCATGTTAAATATGGATATTTTTCTTACACAAACCCATCAATTCGCATCCCCCCCACCCCACCCCGAGTCGTGTGGATTACTTTTATAATGGATGGATGCACTTTTTTGGGCATCAAATTTTGGGCTCCCATTATAAAGCTTGGAAGAACGAGGACATTTTTTAATATAACTCTGATTGTGCTCGTCTGAAAGAAGAATGTCATACACACCTAGGATGGCTTGAGGGTGAGTAAATCATGGGGGAATTTTCATTTTTGGGTGAACTATCCCTTTAATAGTCTCATTTTTGCACACCATTGAAACAAAGTGCTAGTGCTGGTACTTTTTTGTGTCTACAAATACTTTTCTCAAAAGAGCACAGTGATATTTTTGGTATTGGGACTGAGCATGACAAATGGGACTGAAGTGCATGTCAGAAAATAAATGATTTAGCTGATGGACTTGAGCGCGAGGGCTTGGAGCTCTTTGATGGAGCAGGCGGAGGTTTAGCAGGTGCAGGAGGGAATGGGGCGGCTGCTTGCTGACCCCGAGGGCCGGTGTTGCTGGGTATAGACATACAGTAATGACGTGCCAGATGGGCCTTCGCAGCGAACACAGAGGAAGTCCCCTGCCAGCATCACGCTGCGACCCGTAATCCTGCGCTTTCGTGCTGAGCGGTACGTCCCGCCGAGGTGCCCGTTCCTCCCCCTAGATCTGCCCTGCTGCTCCAGCTTTCATCTCTCAGACTATGGAAGCAAGACGTCTCAGGAGACGAAGCGCTGCTCTGCATCACGTGAGAGACCTGTTTAATCTCAACAGGGGTGTTGATGGCCTTTAATCCGTCATCCTCTCATATTCATGATGTTTACTTTGAAGAGATAGACTGCTGTCACCACTGCAATGGCGCACGCTTCAGATCCAATGCAAAACCGCTGCGGGCCAGCCGTATCTCCAATGAAAAATGACAAAGACTATCGTGTACTTGGCTTCTTGAATATCATAGTAACTCTGCTTATTAAAAAAACGCTTCTTTTTGTGTTCTTTTTGTGTTTTGTGTTCGACTTTATAACTTGTAATTTTGAGTTTATAACACAATTCTGACTTTATCACTCGCAATTATCAGATTTAGATATGAGATAATTGAGAGTTATGAACTTGGTATTACGAGAGTCAGAATTGTGAGTTATAAAGTCTGAATTGTAAGATAAAAGCTTGCAGTTGCAAGAAAAAGTCAGAATTGTGAGATAAATTACCAATTACCTTTTTAATAAGAAAAGATATAAGAGAAATATAAGAGAGTAAAACCAGAGACGTGTGATTTGGCTGGCCAGTTCTCCTCTTCAAACACTCCTATAGAGCTGTTAGCCTGTGTCTATAGATCAAGAGCTGCTCCACATTTCAGCATCAGTCAAACCTGTCCGATTTCATGACATGAGTGCAGGTGAAGAACATCAACCCTAGCAAGAATGAATGATATAACCCACTTTTTATGCCTCCACACAGTAGGAAAAAAGTCTTCATCTCCTCACGATAAAAGCATGTTCCCTCAGATCAATAGTGGAGAGGTGTTAGATTTAATGCCAATGGATGAAGTCTGTGTGTGTCACATCTCCTGTACCGTGGCCATTTCAGTCTATACCCATCTGTGTAAGATGAAAGGAGCTCACTAAGTGGTCATTAGCAGTGCACTGCGCTCCCTCTCTCAGCCACATCATAAGCACATGGAGGTGAATGAGGCCACTTTTTCTTACATTTATGTTGTACAATTACCTACTTAGGATATTAGTGTGATTCTTGGTGACCTACATAGTATACAGTCATCATTGCCCTGAGCAACCGTTTCTGTTTAAAAGGAGAAACTCGTTTGCATACTCCTGAAATACCATTTGCGGAGTATTAAACGTATAATTACATCGAATTAAGTTAAGAATAATAATTTTACAATTCCATTTTACACCAAAGGCCTTGTGACCTTTTTGCTTCGCTTCAGTGTGTATCATTAATAAGGCGAAGTCACCATCTGTTCCGGTGGCACCAGCTATTGCTCTCCGCTATGAATAGAATCGGTATTAATCTTCTGCCGCTAACCACCGTACATCACATGACTGCATTCACCATCAGACAGACTGAAGCCGATGATCCTGATAACATCCTACTTGACAAATTTACATTTACACATTTGGCAGACGCTTTTATCCAAAGCGACTTACATTGCATTCAAGGTACACATTTTTACATTTTGTCAGTTGTTGCTTTCCCTGGGAATCGAACCCTTGACCCATGTTGCTAGCGCCACGCTCTTATTGTTTGAGCTACAGGAAAGCTATTTATGCAAAGAATTTATGTTGCATTTTGGACGTCATGAGGATGTTAAAACCTCAGCTTGGTGTGTTTTTAAATAGTTTAGTGCTTGTAGTGGGCCGGTACCAGCACTCCTATATTTGAATCTGTAGCGTACCCTCACTTTTTCTTGCGTACCGGCACTTCTCATATGCTCTGACCGCCTACACCGAAACATAAAATCAGGCTATTATAGAATCAGGCGAAATGATATACATAGTGTCACACTGGCCAGCTGGAGTGCCATGATATCCACAAGAGGGCACTCCTCCCTTGTCCATTGCTATCATTCAATGAACTACATTTCCAATAAATCTTTGCCTGGACTCATCATGTGCTGATTACTTCCACCTGTTTGTCATTAGCTCATTTATGTTTGCCTATTTATACCCTGGCTGAATCCGAAATCGCCCCCTATACCCTTAAATAGGGCACTATTTGAGGGGACAGCCATTTGTAGTGGTGTCTGAAACCATAGTGGACGTTATTGAGTGCACTCATTCAATCCCACATTGCACCTCAATAACGAGTGTACAGCCGATGTACACACAGCGGCTGTCCAAATTCACTCACTTGTTTTCATTCACTCCTTCAAGTGATCTGTATTAGTGGACTAAAGTAGGGAATAGTGAATGAGGGTTTAGGGAGCGATTTCGGATTCAGCCCCTGTGTGTTTATTCACTCATTGCGATGTCTTGTATGTGTCACACTGCATTTCTGAGCAACTCTCTCTCGTCTCCTGTGTTTTGGTTCTGACCTTCTGCCCGATTTCCTGGATTCCCCTGTTCGCCCGTGCTTTCTTCCCTGTTGTTTGTTTTGGATTGTGTTCCCTGTGGTTTTGACCGTTGCCTCTCATATGGATTGCGATTGTTGATTACCCCTAATAAAAGCTGCGTTTGGATCGTTAACCGTGTTTCAGAGCGATTTGTGACATAGTGTGTTCGGAGCTTTTATGCGTACCATCTACGCAATATGACTAAAGCCCAATTGTTTAATTTTGCATGAGTGGCACGCAAATCACCATAGGCTCGTTCACCAGTGCGCAATTAGATTTGCGCGAGCCATTCTTATTGTGACGCTGATGATAAAATGTGCAACCCATTTGAATTCTATTGAGAATGTACCACTTTAAAACGCTGGAGAAAGTCACATGATCTAAAACAGCAAGGTGTTTTCACACTTGAGTCCTCTTTAAAAGAACCAAACTCAGACTCCTTTAAAGGGTCATGAAACCCCCTGTTTCAGCAGCCGTCAGTTCTCACCACAGTTTTGAAAAATGCTATAAAAGTGGGCGTGGTTTAGCGGCGGAGTGGAGGGGTACGAGAGGAGACTGACAGCACATCAACATCTGATTCAGACTATTTTATTTCGCTCTCATTAAAAGCATCAAAGCTTCCCACAAATGCATGCTGCAAATTACCATTCAGTTACACGCAACACAATATACACATGGATTTGTAAGCTCACCATTACACAAATACATATATCCTGTGACAGCTGTAATTCAATGCACAATTAAATGCACAGCCATTCGCAATTTGTTCCCTGCATTGAAAATATGAACACGCTGTTGCATAACTTTGATAACTTTTGAGGCTTGTTTTGTGGAGTTTTATATGCCGTTTGGTCGGTTAAATGGCTGTAAAGAGCGGTTACACTCACAGTGTGGATGAATCGCGTCTGTGTGAGGACTCGGGATCTATTGAAGAGAACGTAGGCAACGCAGACACACGTTTTTGATCCAATAATGCATCTCTCACTTACTGTGTGCGATCTCACTGTTTGAAGCGCCAGTCAGAGGAAAATGCCTATCAAAGCGTGCTGTCATGAATGATTAAGTGCGTGCTGTCATGAATTAAGCAACGCGTCTTCTCATAGGATAAAGACACGCAGTCTCATGAATAATGATGAGACACCGATGAGTCATCGTTGTACTATAGTACGGGAAAACGTCACAACCTATGCCGCTGACATGAAGACGAATTTAAACCAGGAAGTTTTCAAATAGTTGAAAAACCTGCAAAAAGGTTCAAAATTAACTAGTTTTCTCCCACATTCAAAACTAGCAGATGGTAGCATTGTCTCCCATGATGTTCAACACACACACTTCTGTTAAAATCTCAGAAAATTTGGTTTAGGGTTTCATGACCCTTTAAGTGGACCAAGTGAAAAAGGACCCAATTCTCTTCACGTTCACACTGTCCCTGTCCCTGAAAGAGGATTCAGATCCTTTTTTTTTTTTTTTTTGTCCACTTAAGTAGGAATGTGGTCTCAGCCCTCTTTGTGACTGTTGCTTTTAGGATCTAGTCCAGTTCAGTGTTTGATGGCTGACACTATGGCCTTCAACATTTAATCCCATTCACTTACATTGTATGTGCCTCACTAACCAAGAAATTTGTTTGTAAATATTATTATTATTATTATTATTATTATTATTAATTATTATTTTTATAATTTTTTTGTAAAACGACATTTCTACAAATGCTGTTCAGTGAGCTTAACTCTAAAGACATCTTTACACAGTCGAGTTAAGGCGGCTCTAAAGCGGCTCTGTGTCTGCTCAAAATTCTGTGTAAAGACGCAATGCCGCATAAAAGCAGATTTAAAATATGCCGGGTCTGACCCACCTCAGCCCCTAGTATCAAAGGCAATGCTGAAACGGCTTTGATTCAGTGTAAATGAACGCGAAATTGTGCCGTCCTAAACTACGTCATTGTCATGACAACCGCCTGTCAGTGTTAGCTCAGACGCTGCAAGAATCAAGAAGCAAGAGACAAAACATATAAGAATAGCTCCATATGTTTTAGGCAAATTTAAAAATAGTCTATAATTACAGCACAAGTCCTGTGCTCACATCGCCAAAATAAGTCGTCGTGTGTGATCAATTGGCGTTAGCCTTTGAAGAGCTATACAATAGCCTATCAGTACAGAATTATGACACACATCAAAGCGCCTATATATAGCACGAAGAGGAAATTAATTTAAAATTCTGTATTTTTATTTTATTTAGTTGTTTATTTCATTATTTTTTTTATTAATTTATAACACTTTGTTAAAACTGTAGTTTTAAAATAGTAATGGTCAAAGCATTGTTTCCTGCGGTTTTAATTCCTTTGTAAATGCATTTATGTCGCTTCAGAAAAGCATTAAACGATCTGCTCCTTTTTGTAATTTTATGCCGCTTCAGATTTGGTTTCGGTGCTGCGTTTGCTGTATAAAGATGACTTAAGTTGATTATCTTTTGCGCAAAAATATAAATTTTGTTGCAATACTACATCCATATTCTTGCACTGTATCACAAATCATGTATCCCACAAAACATTTATTTTGAATATTTTTTCTTTGAATCATGTTTTCTTTATTGCAGAAGGCAATGATAATGTCAGCATAAAAATACAATAGGAAGAAAGAATAAAAGAAAGATGCAAATGAAAAAAAAACTGCTTTCAATTTTCCAGGTACAGTAGGTATACCTAAATAAAAAAATAAAACTGCATATTCTTTACTGTATGAATAAAATACAGATTCTTATATTAGGCTGCTGTCACTTTAAGAACTACAGTAATGCACGGATCCAATACACTGATACACACACACACACACGATTGCTTTCCCAGATGTTTATGTGAACCTGGTGTGTTTTTGACACTTTAAACGCAATAAATCACTAAAGAGAATTTAGTTTAGTACACTGTGACAGCTGGCTTTCTGTGCACACACTTTAGTAAAACCTTATATCAAACATTTTAGCGCAGCTGCGCTCTTACATGGTTTAGAACTGGTTGAAATTATAGTAAACAAGTGTACACTGAAAATGAATAATTTGTAGAAGGGCCGTAACCACCATAGACAGTGAGCGGGACAAATAATTAGAAATGGCCATATTGCCCCTTCTGGATGCTGCTCTGCTGCGCAGTACTGTACACTGCTGTAATGTACGCTGTTACACTGCTGTACATCTGTTTGTTGCAAGGTTGGGCTGCCTCAGCGGTCTAACAGTGCTCGTCACTGCCAGAATGAGTGAGATGGCCAATCAAATCAAAGAAGGCGGGGCTTACTGTTCGTTGCGAATTCCAACGCGACACCTTAGTTATAGCTGTGAAAGAGTGTGTCGTAAGATGTAAGTAGCTAAACCTTTAGTATTTGACAACTGTTCTATGATAAAAACGTTCAGCAACCAACAGTAGCATCAAGTGATGCAAACTACTTGACATTTTTTGTGAAATCTAATTGAAAATATGACATTATTTATGTAAATCATAACTGAACAAGAAACTTTGTGCATTTTTACATATTAGGCAGACGAAAATAACAGTGAACGTGTGCATATTTAAAAAATATATTATTTGTTTACTTCATAACTACAATAGAACTGTAGCTTTTCTTTATTTCTTTTTCCCCTTTTAATTATTTAATTCCTTTAAATAATCCCAACTTCCCCACTTTGGTCTAAGACATGGTTACGGCCTTGATTTGTAGAGATATGAGAGAAGAAGCAGCCTCGATGAACAGCCGATTTGTACGGAGTCATCTGATGACCAAACTACGTTGGAATTGTGAATGGAAAAATCAAGTGAGCCCGGATTGATTTGTGTCCGCAATGGATATTTTCAGCTGAAAGCGAACCGTACTCAGACCTCCTCCTGAGATGGGTTTAGTTTGGTTTGAGTTTTCACATGTGGGACAAAAATCACACAAACCGCTCAGAGCCCTGAAAAGAACCAACACCCTAAAAAGACTGATGCGCTCATCCTGCACTAACATACATTAGGAAACTCTTCATGACCACCTTTACAAGAATTTATCACCTTCTATTGCATTTATTGTGGTAAATTTTGACTAACTTGTAGAATTTATAATCTCTTAATGGAATAGATCTTTCACTAGAGATTGATATTAAAACTGTGGCATGTTTTAGCTGTACAGTTTCTAAATGTGTAGGTTGCCAGAGGAAGCAGAAAAGCTTCAGAGAGAGAATGTCACACACCACACAAAACTGAATCAGAGATAAATGCTGAGTGATATCATTTTTTTTCTCCCTGCGGCTAGACAGATGAACATTGATGGCTCGTCTTTGTGGAAAACTGTAATTGCTACAACTAATGTTTAATTTGTTCTCCATCTAATGGATCTTGTCATTTAGGGGAAGCTATAAGCTAATGAGGGCCGCTATTAGTGTATATCATAGAGCTGTGCATTATCAGTCTCTTCTCCTACTGTCTGTTCAGAGCTGAATAAGACATGAAGAGCACATCTCAACACAATACATCTCTCAGAACTGCTGCAAGGTGCTTTTAAACTCTTTCTTTTATAGCTCAAGAGACTTAATGAAGGCCTCAGATACATCAAGTCTCCTAAAATTCCTTAGAGAACATAAAATAGAGAGATTTTTGGCATAGAGTAGGTCAATATAAGCTGTGAATGCTCTGCAGACCCAAAAGCTTGGATTGTTCCCAACTTCACACACAAGTATAGTAGTCCTCACAAAAATATATGTACTCAACCAAACCCATATGACATTCACAGAAAGTATTTTTCTTCCCATCAGGAAAAAGCGCCATGCCAGGTTGTTGACATATTTTAGCTAATAACAATATACATTTTTTGTTGTAATTTTGAGATTAACTATTTTAAAGGTGAAAAATACACTTCCTGCAATTCAGCTTTCCATCATTTTTCCACCTCAGCTGTTTTTCTCCAACTACATGCCTGACATTCTTCCATTATGATTGCATTTTTCATGATTATTTCACTGTTTTGTTGATTTCCTGTCATGGAAGCCATTGTGTTATGTTTTCTTTTGTTTGTTCGTTTGTTTTTCTTTTTATGTGTTCTCCTGTGTTTTGCTCTCCACCCCTCCCTCCCTGTATTTCTGTGACTTCACTATCCGCCCCCCCTCCACCCTTTATTCCTGCTTTCACTCACACACCCCACTGTCTGCACTCAAAGATGTATCCCTCCCCTCACCCCCTCCTCCCACCTCACTGACCCGTGCCACTACTGACCATCTAATGCCAGGCTCCAGAGGCGGCGCTGCTGGCCCCGTGCCCTCCGCTCCCCGTGACGTCGTGGCCTCCCTGGTCTCCACCCGCTTCATCAAACTGACCTGGCGTCTTCCCCTGGAACCGCATGGAGAGGATGTCACCTACTCAGTGTACTACAGCCTGGAGGGCACTAACAGGTAGCGCATTTATGTGTTGCATATACACTACTGTTTTGAAAGTTTGGGCTCAGTAAGATGGAAACAAATTTATACTTTTATTCTGCTAGGATTCATTAAATTAATCAAAAGTTACAGTAATTTGTAATGCAATTTGTAATGCAATATATATATAATAAATGCTGTTCTATTCTATTAATCAGCAGCAGATCATCATATTAGAAGATTTCTGAAGGATCATGTGACACTGTAGACTGGAGTAATGATGCTGAAAATTCAGCTTTGATCACAGGAATAAATTACATTTTACTATATATTCACATAGAAGACAGCTGCTTTAAATTGTAATAATATTTCCCAATATTAATGTTTTTATTGTATTTTTGTCAAATACCAAACCTACATTTTTGAGCCATAACTTACCTGCAATTTACTAAAATTGTACCAAAAAGAATGAAATTAGGAAATTAAAATTATTTAGTGTGTGTGATTGTGATACATACATATATATATATATATATATATATATATATATATATATATATATATATATATATATATATATATATATATATATATATATATATATATATATATATATATATATATATATATATATATATATATATATATATATATTTAGTTTTATCTTGTAAAGTATTATTTATTAATCATAATTGATTATTAAACTAAATCATTGTATTATTATATATTTTGTATTACTTAAAAATACTGCATTACGGTAATGAGAATTACAAAAATGTTATGAGATGGTTATATTATTGGTTATGATATAGTATCTATAATATATATATGATATAATATATATATATAAAACATAAAAAATGTAATACATATTTTATTTAAATTCTGACTATGAAGTGAAATGTGACCCAGACATGTTTTCCTGTCCTTCACTCTCCAAGAAGCCTTTAATTATGGATGCTATTGATTATTGTATTCTGTTCATTTGTTGCTATTATTTTAAGTCGCATGTTGTTCTTATTAATATTTATAATGCCATTCTGTATGAGCTGCTTTTGACTGCAGAAAAATAAGAGATGCTTTGAGCCCACAAATCAGCAGTCAGCTCCTGTTTCATTCTCATGTGACGCTTCTCTGATCCTGTACAGGGAGAGGATCGTGAACACCAGTCGTCCAGGAGAGATGCAAGTCACCATTCAGAACCTCATGCCAGACACCACGTATGTCTTCCGCGTGGTGGCACACAACAGAAACGGCCCAGGAGAGAGATCAGCGCCTCTGAGGGTCGCCACCCAGCCGGAAGGTAAGAATGGTGTGGGAGCAGAAAGCTTAATCGAGAAAAATGTACCATGGGTCAGTCAAAGCGACAAACATTTTCCGCTTGTAAAAGAAACTGATATTTATTAGTATAAGTTTATTAGTTAGACCACATTCATTCGCACAGCGGAAGCATAGATGAAGCACAGTCGAAGCACAGTCGAAGCACAGTCGAAGCACAGTCGAAGCACAGTCGAAACACAGTCGAAGCACAGTCGAAACACAGGCGAAGCATATCCGAAGCACAGTCGAAACACAGGCGAAGCATATCCGAAGCACATTCGAAACACAGTCGAAGCATATCCGAAGCACAGTCGAAGCACAGCCGAAGCATAGTCGAATGATAGTCGAGGCACAACTGAAGCACAGTTGAAGCATAGTCGAAGCACAGCCGAAGCTCAATCAAAACAATGTTCTCTGCAATACACATGCCGTTTTATTTTTTTAACTGCTAGAGGGCCAAACGGTACATAGTGTAGCTTTAACATTCTTATCAAATCAGAATATGTTCTAATGAGATTTATGGAGTTATAAAAATCGGAGGTTTACTGACTCAACCCAGTTACGCATTATGCTCTGACAGATTTCAGCTGGCAACAATGCATGAAATCAAGCTTCCGCAGGTAGTGTTTACGCTCACGCACTTGTCTGGAATGTGTTTCGGCCTAAGAGATTATACTGAACATTTTCTCTGGAGGTTTTCTCTCCCAAAAACCTTTTTAAAATCTCATCATAGAGGTAAGCACCTGCTGACTTTAAGCAAACATGCCTCTTGAACAGCGCTGAAGGTGTATGGCCTGACTCCATCAACGTGAAACATTATCAGCCCAAACTCAGCGTAGGAGACGCTGTTTCTGGGTCAGACGTGCTCCTCTGCGCGTCCTTGGCTCTGGCTGCTGTAAGCACTTTATAATGTGTGTTAGCGGGATTCTGGCGCTCTCGGGAATCCTGCTGCGCGGAGATCAGCCTCTGAGGCCGACACACATATAGCTGTGAACATTATGAATGAATTTGAACACACACTCACACACTCGTAGAACACTCTTAATCCAGTGTAGGCGCCCCATCCCATCCTGGTATCAAAAGCAGGCGTTAATGTTGGACAGAACGTGTGTCTGTGAAACTGAGATAAAGCGATTTCTCACTCAGATGCCAGAAATGCCTGATCAAAGTTTGCAAAATGATTAATGTAAGACACCGAATGCAGTTTATATTAGAGCTTGAATATGACAGATGGTACAGTGTAACCATAACTGGATGAGTATAGTTAAACGGTTGTTGCAGGCGTGTGGCGAAGTGGTTCAAGCCCCTGTGGAGCACAAAAGGAGATATTATGAGGACTGTTCATGTTGCTCTTCCTATTACATATTACAGTGAAAGTATGTATTTAGAGACTGACTGTCATGTTCCAGAAAGGACATAAAGGCACCCAAAAGTTAGTCCTTACTAGGGATGCACGATATATCATCCGCCATATCAGTATCGGCCGATATATATGTTTGCTTTTAATGTTATTGTTATCGGCCCAATAAGAAGATTTGTCTGATATATTAAAGCTGATAAATAATGTATTATTTCCTTCAGCTGAGACACTTCAGATGTGCACTGTTCACCATGATGGGTTTGAATTGTTTAAAATATGAATGGAATCGCTTCAAAAAGGAAAATACAGTTGCAAGCGTAGGTCTGTCATTTTGGCGACATACAATTATAATAAGAACATCATAATTGTGTGTTTGGGATGTGGCTTTTAATGGTGAGACTTTTGTTTTTGTATTCAGGCTCTCAAAAAATATATAGAAATCTGGATTTAGATTTATCGGCCAATATATCGGTTATCGGGTTTCTAATATAAAGAATTATCGGTATCGGCCAAAATTTAATTTCGTTGCATCTCTAGTCCTTACTATTTAAGGGTTATATTCCAAGTCTACTAAAGCCATATGATAACTTTGTGGTGATTTTCAGCAAATAATTACCTATATTTTAGTCTATTCCTCACATAAAGTTATTGTATGAATTTAGAAGACTTGGAATATAGTGTGT
Source organism: Paracanthobrama guichenoti (assembly GCA_018749465.1). NCBI lineage: Eukaryota > Metazoa > Chordata > Actinopteri > Cypriniformes > Gobionidae > Paracanthobrama > Paracanthobrama guichenoti. The sequence goes on along the minus strand of CM031949.1, from coordinate 55,801,698 downwards.
GAATCATATGAACCATTTTCATGATTCTGTTTAGTCATTTTTGGGCTTGACAGTCCCTGTCCTTGTGAAAATAAGTGTGCTTAATTGTATTTAATGTGCACTTCAAATCTTATATATATATATATATATATATATATATATATATATATATATATATATATGTGTGTGTAAAAACCTTTACTTCCAGATAATATAATATTAATGATATAAAAGGCCACTTAAGTGTCATAATTAAGTTTTTAGCACACTTAAGTACACTTTTAAAAAGCAGTTTGTGATGATGTCTAATGAAAAGTACATTTTAAATAATGATGTTTTAATAGGCATTTGTTGTGCTTTTAAAGAAATAATAACACACTAAAGCACATATAGGTATGTTATTATAATTTGAACTGTCGTGTGTTATTAAATATTTAAAGTTAAAATATTTTAAATGTACTAAATTACAACTTTATCAAATGTGTACTTACAAATATATTTAAATACATTGACATACAAGTGTCAATATAAATTTAGTTTACCATAAATGCTTGTCAGTGCATTCAGCAGCACACTTTAACAATATTTCAAAGACAATAGAGTTAACTATGAAATTACATTTAAGGATATACTATAAGTGGATCAAAAAGTACTCTATAGTACAGCTAAATACATTAAATATAATTTATTTGTATGCAATTCCAGTTAAACATGCAGTTAGGTGTTCTTAAACATTACATTTAGTTTGTTCTTATATTATTTTTTAAAGTATATTATTTCCATAATAAGTACTCGTTTTAAAAGTATGCCAAGTGTACTTCTTTTTCACTGGAGTGGTCACTCTACGCAATGTTTTATGGAAAAGTGCAGCGTGAACATTATTCATAATTTCTCCTGTTGAGTTACATGGAAAAAGTACAGGTAATAAATTATGACAGAATGTTTTGCTGAACTCTTCAGGCTTCTCAAGTGGGATTGTCCCTTTAATAAGTGTATTGTGGGCTGCTTTGGATAAAAGTGTTGGCTCAGTGACTACTGGCCAGTTGTTTAATGTCTATACTATTTAAATGATATTATATTTCATTTAATGTAGAGCTCAGTTTCGATTGGCGCTACATGATGAGTCCCTGAAGGCATGTCAGTTGTGAGCGTGTTGGAAAACAACACATTTAACGGACACTCATCGGAGCCTATAATTGAATGTAATGATTCATGACCCTAGCAAGTAAACAAAAGTTAAGCAACATAGAATCTCATTTCCATTCTCTCCGCTCTGCTGAGCAAATTAAATCACGTCAATCCTGCAGCCTGAGCTGGCGTGTGTTAGTCTGCTTTCTGCCAGAGGTGCCTATCGACACACGCCGCTGACATATGCTCCGCTGAGGAGAGGTATCACTCGCTCTGTTCAAGTCCATTTCAAAGTGCTTTATTTTACAAAACAATGTTGCCAGAGCATCAGTGGACATATCAGTGACAGAATAAAATAAATTATAAAATTAAATGAAATTAAATTAAATAATGAAATTAAATTAAATGAAATTAAAAGAAAACATAAAATAAAATACAATTAAATAACATAAAATTAAATTATAAAATGAAACGAAATAAATTAAATTAAAATGAAAAAATAAATGAAAAAATAAAATGCAAGATGAAATGAAATGAAATAATTAAATTTAATTACATTTAAAAAATAATAAAGTAAAATACAATAAAATAAAATTAGATTAAATTAAATAAAATGAGATTAAATGAAAACAATAAAATAAATGAAATGAAACAAAAATAAAATGAGATAAGATGAAAGGATGAAATAAAATAAAATAATTAAAATGAAATGAATACAATGAAATCAAATAAAATGAACTGATGAAATAAAAAAATAAAAAAATAAAATAAAATATGTAAAAATAAATGAATGAAATGCAGTGCTTTTATAGTTGTTTTTCTGATGTTTCTCCATTCTTTGTATTTAATAGTCCAGGTTCCTGGTCCTGCTCCAAACCTGCATGCAGTGGTGACGTCCCCCAGCACAGTGAGTCTCAGCTGGGACGTGCCACTCATCGGCAATGGTGAGATCCAAAACTACAAAATCTACTACATGGAGAAGGGCATGGACAATGAGCAGGTATAACCGGACCCCACATCCACCTTCACCTTCACCTCTGTGATATCATGCATGTATAAATAAAGCATTGTGATATTTGATGATGCATGTGAGATGTTCATTGGTGGAACTCTGCGGTCGGTGTGATGTCCAGAGCACACGCTGTGGATCAGCTTTATTATTGATAACACATTTTAATACAGTCCAAGTCAAGCCACCTTTATTTCTATGGTGCTTTATAGGATACAGATTGTTTCAGAGCAGCTTTACAGGGATAACAGGAAAATAATGATTCAGTGATGCAAACCGAGTTCATCTATAAAGCAGTGACATCATCCTCAGTAGTGTCAGTGCAGTCAAATCAGTAATACTGCTGAATATGAAGTGTTCCTGAAGTCATATTTTCCCATTTCCCATATTTTCCCTGGTCCCATTCTAAATATAAATATTCATGTATCGTGTTTTTTCAATGTCATGTACGACATTGAAGACATTTGAACTCAAAGCTTATAGTATATGTATAGTATATAAATAAGTATAAATATATGTAAAAATTATAATAACAAATAATGGATCAAAGATAAACGAATAAATAAATCTTAATTATTATTAAAAATCTAATTAACTATTCATTTTTAATTAAATTAATCCAATATTTTAAATAATTTATTACTAATCTGTAATAAAAATTATATTTTTATGTTCTTATAAATAATAATGATAGTAATAATAATAAATATGAATAAATATGAACCTATGAATCATAGATCAAGATAAATAAATACATAAATCTGAATTATTAATAAAAATAAAATTAATTAATGAAATTAATACAGTGTTTTAAATAATTTATTTGCAATCTTTAATAATAATAATAAAAAATAAAAAATAAAATATAAATATATATATATGCAAAGTCTACTTCAATTATTTTATTCCACTTTATCCTTATTTGTTACCTTTTTTTCTCTTGACTTGATTATTTATAATTCTACAGATATAGACATATATATATATATATATATATAGTACTTTTTTTATATATCCTATTTCTATTATAATTTCTTCCTTGTGTTTTTAACTGTGAATTTGCACTGTCCATGGAGCGGACCTGTTTACATTTCACTGCCGGTTGTATATTCTGTATATAACTGTGTATGTGACAAATAAAACTCTTGAATCTTGAATCTTGAATATATATATATATATATATATATATATATATATATATATATATATATATATATATATATATATATATTGATAGTTATTAATCAATAATTATAAAAATATTTTGCACATATATTCATATACGTGTATATATATATATATATATATATATATATATATATATATATATATATATATATATATATATATATATATATATATATATATATATATATAATAAAAATATGTCTAATTATCAGTATCAGGCTAAATGTTTTCATTTCTGTATCTACGCAGTATCAGTGTATAATGTATATCCGTGTTTATCTCTAATATGTCTCACCAGGACCTGGATGTGAACACACTGTCCTACACCATGAGTGGACTGAAGAAGTTCACAGAGTACAGTTTCAGAGTGGTGGCCTATAACAAGCATGGACCTGGAGTCTCCACCGAGGACATATCCGTGCGCACATACTCTGATGGTACGTACAGTAAATCTTCTTTCTAGTCAGTTTCCACCACTCTGCTCCAAACCCATGCAGTCATTCCTTTTGCTCCTCAAATTAACTGTTACCCCTATCACTCTACTAGGCAATAAACCAACCATCATCTATATCCCTGCTGTAGTTGCATCAACAGAGCAATATCAGCAGGGTCCAAAATTAACTTTATGCCATACCTGTCAATGGTGAGTGAATTACTGGGCATAAAGATTTGTTGCCTCCCATGAAATTGTATTTTGTAGTTATTACTATATACTTCAACTGGGACTCGTGAGCTTCTAGACATCGGTTACATTTTTTATGCTCACTATAAATTAGGCCAACTATTTTCTCTCAATTTTGTTGATATGAATATACTCTATATTGCCAAAAGTATCGGGACACCCCTCCAAATCACTGAATTCAGGTGTTCAATCACTTCCCTGGCCACAGGTGTATAAATCAAGCACTAGGCATGCAGACGCTTCTACACACATTTGTGAAAGAATGGGTCGCTCTCAGGAGCTCAGTGAACTCAAGCGTGGTACCGTGATAGGTTGCCACCTGTGCAATAAGTCCATTCCTGAAATGTCCTCACTACTAAATATTCCATGCTCAACTGTTAGTGGGATTATAACAAAGAGGAAGCAATTGGGAACAACAGCAACTCAGCCATGAAGTGGTAGGCCACGTAAAATCACAAATCAAATCAAATCAAATCACCTTTATTTATATAGCGCTTTTAACAAGTCCAATTGTTTCAAAGCAGCTTCACATTGTTAACAGGAAAATAATGCAACAGAATTTGTACAGCCGTTCTGGTGAAACGGTGATGTTATCCAGCTAATTTCAAGTATCATATAGCGTCAATGCGGGCAGATCGGCAATATAGATGAGATTTAGGTGACCCCAAAAAAGCCAAAAGCCAGAGGCAACGGTGGCAAGGAACCAAAACTCCTTCAGGGTCAGAATGGAGAAAAAAACCTTGGGAGAAACCAGGCTCAGTCGGGGTGCCAGTTCTCCTCTGGCCGACGAACACAGAGTGGGGTCAGCACATGCTGAGGTGCACAGTGTGCAGAAGTCACCAACTTTCTGCAGAGTCAATAGCTCCAGACCTCCAAACTTCATGTGGCCTTCAGATGAGCTCAAGAACAGTGTGTAGAGAGCTTCATGGAATGGGTTTCCGTGGCCGAGCAGCTCATCCAAGCCTTATATCACCAAGTGCAATGCAAAGCGTGGGATGCAGTGGTGTAAAGCATGCCGCCACTGGACTCTAGAGCAGTGGAGACGTGTTCTCTGGATTGACCAATCACGCTTCTCTGTCTGACAATCCCATGGACGAGTCTGGGTTTGGTGGTTACGGTACTTGCCTGACTGCATTGTGCCAAGTGTAAAGTTTGGTGGATGGGGGATTATGGTGTGGGGTTGTTTTTCAGGGGTTGGGCTTGGCCCCTTAGTTCCAGTGAAAGGAACTCTTAATGCTTCAGCATACCAATACATTTTAGACAATTTCATGCACCCAACTTTGTGGGAACAGTTTGGGGATGGCCTCTTCCTGTTCCAACATGACTGCGCACCAGTGCACAAAGCGTCGGTCCATAAAGACATGGATGAGCGAGTTTGGTGTGGAGGAACTTGACTGCCCTGCACAGAGTCCTGATCTCAATCCGATAGAACACCTTTGGGATGAATTAGAGCAGAGACTGCGAGCCAGGCCTTCTCATCCAACATCAGTGCCTGACCTCACAAATGCGCTTCTAGAAGAATGGTCAAAAATTCCCATAAACACACTCCTAAACCTTGTGGAAAGCCTTCCCAGAAGAGTTGAAGCTGTTATATCTACAAAGGGTGGGCCGACTCCATATTAAACCCTACGGATTAAGAATGGGATGTCAATAAATTTCATGTGCATGTAAAGGCAGGCATCCCAAAACTTTTGCCAATATAGTGCATATGCCATGGTGGAGTGCTATGAGAAACATGAAAGTAGCCATTGACAATGATGAAATATACAGTTTAGTGGTCATTATATAAAACTGTTTGACTGCTCAGTACTGGCATTAACCAGAGAGCCATGTAATAAATGTGGATAAGTCGTCTCAGATGTTAACTAATGCTCTGCTCAGTCCCCAGCGCTCCGCCTCAGAACATGACGGTTGAAGTGCTGAACTCTAAGGTAAGGCTGTATGATGTGTGGTGAAGTGTACCGTCGCTCTGATGAAGGCGCTCATCTGTTGCTGTGATTTCACTGCGATGAGCGGCACATCTGTCTACTGTCACAAAGCTTTACATCCTCATTTATTCTTCTTCTGCGTTCACCTCCCCTTCTTTCTCTAGATACAATTTATATTTGTCTAGCTACCAGGGAATATGAGACTTCCTCCTCCGGTTTTATTCATGAGTGTGTTCATTGTTCTAGTCATATATAGACACACGTCTTAGCTGCGCATTTAGCTCTATTTTGCTAAGGCAAGAATGACTTTTTCTTTTAGGGTTTGAACAAATGCCTAAGTATTAAATTGCACCTATTATGCAGTTTTAAAGGTTCCTAATTTTAGCTTTAATAAAAGGTTTACATGCATCCAAGGTCAAAAGACTCTTTAATTTTCTCATAATATACATTGCACTTCACCTCATTTCTTAAAGAGTCTGAAAACGGTTTGTTTAAAGATTTAGGATGAAGAACATGAGCCATATTTAAGGACCACAACATCATAGAGTTTGTTATTTATTTTTTGCCATGACTATTTTAGAAACAATGTTGCCAAAGCATCAATACAGAAAACATAATAATAATAATAACCTCACAATAAATACAAAAACGGTTATGGACAAAAAAATGCCTGTTTAAAAGAATACATTTAAATAAAATTTGTGACTGTTTTACAAGTAACCACTACAAAAATTAATATATATATATATATATATATATATATATATATATATATATATATATATATATATATATATATATAAATATATATGTATTTATATCATCATATGTGAGTGTATTTATATCATCATATGTCCAACTTCAAAAATAAAGAGTTAAGTGATAATATGGTTAGTTTTGTGATGAAATAAAGAAATCAGGTATTTGAGATTACGTAGTAATATAGCTGTATATCGCTAGTGTTTCATAAATTAAACAAAAAGCTGAGGAAATCGCGTTTTTGTCAAAGAGTACAACATGTGCATAAGCAATGCTTCTATCATGTGTTTTTGCTTCTTCTTCACCAGTGTTTTTATTCGAGATACAGTACTCTTTCAGAAGATGTGTCATAGCGGCCAGTGAAAACACGGATATAACAGTGAAAACACGGATTGCGAATTGCCAGGAACAAGTCATAAATGGCGGAAAATTCTGTCAATGGCGGGGAAAGAGTTCATATATTGGTGGCCAATATTATAGTTAAAAAAATTGACAATATGCACAAGCAGTTTTGCACTTTATTTTACCATTTTACCACACTGTAACATTTTATTTAACCGTGTCCTTGTTACATATAGTAATAACAGTTCATTATGCATAAGTACATGCAACTAACCCTAAACCAAACCCTAATCCTACCCTAACCCTATAGTAAGTACATGTAGTTACTTAATATTACTTAGTACTTAAATATATAATTACACTGTAACAATGACACCTTAAAATAATGTGTAACCTTATTTTACAGTACGTGTACTTAGTGTTCTTACTGGGTAATGTATAGCAACTAGGTTTAGGGTTAGTTCCTAGTTATAACCCAGTTGTAATCACTATAATAAAGTACAAGGTATGTACATGTGGAACAGGACTGTACAATAGAGTGCAATTTGCTATAGTACAGACCGCTTACTGTGATTGTACTATATGCATCTGGGTGATAGAAATAAATACAATATTAAATAAAAATAAACATTCAACAAAGACTTTAAAGAACCCATTAATAGCCATTGTGGCTATACACACATCCACACACTTTCAAGCCTGTAATGGGTTTCATGGCTCAGCAATTAGCACTGAATAATAATGAAGGCTTTACATCCCAGGCAGAAGCTTTTTTTTTGCTTTTTGTATATTGCATGAGAAGATGGTTAATTAGTGAGCTCCTACGGACTGTATCGGGTCTGGGGTGCCACGCAACAGACGGGGGGATTCAATCTGGGTGTGTATAATGAACACAGTGACTTGTGTGAGGCCCACACTGGTACCAGCGTGCACCCCTGTGACCCATAAGTCAATTAAAACAAGTTTGTTTGGCTGAAAACACAAGCAGTAGTTAGCTAGGTAAACTGGAATTGGTAGAAAATTGAAATACAGTAATTGCATACTTGGTGCAGATTTAATTCGGTTTATTCCCACGTGGCCCGTGAACACGGCAACTGTGGATACTATTAATTAATTCCCCACCCACGCTGGGCGGCCCCTCTCTCGGCCTTCATTATCCCAGCAGGCACCGCAGGCCCTGCAGCGAGTCTCCTCCATATATCCTGAGCCGCCGTCCCGCAGGCTCCTCTACACTTCACAGCTTTATCTATTATTCATGGGTTCGGTGCAGGACAGCCTCTGCTGCTCTCCCAATGCCCTCTGCTGCAGGACTCATATACTTGCACATGCTTTATGTGGAAGACGATCACGTTCTCTAATGGATGCCTCGGGGAGACAATGACTTAGGTTAGATGCCTGTGCTCAGGCTTGTTACTATGGTGTGTAGGAGCCCGGAGGAGCTGCTGAATAAATGGCAGGGCTAATATACTCACTGCGTCAGAAATCTCATACTGTATATTAGAGCTGCACGATTTATCATTAAAAGATTGTGATCTCGATTCAAACACCCACGCGATGTTATTCCTAAATGACAACGATTCACCTGTGTCTATTAAACCTATATTCAGACCGATTCAGATCTGCATTTGCACTGCCACTGATCCAGAGAGAGCAGTTGTCATGTATAGATATGAAACCGCTTCACAAACAGTATTTTCAACCACACAGTATCGTTATTTTTTGTTACAAATATTCATATTATCACAGAAGCACTGTGTTAAAAGTTTATAGTTCCAGTATAAACACTGATGTCTATAGTAGCGATCAAAATAGAGTAAATCACCTCTTGAAAGTAACGACGCTTCAAATAAAGATTGTATTAATTACATCGATACACCAGTAGGTAGAGACACATGACGGTTAAAAAATGTGTTTGTCATTGAATCATAGGCTGCGTTTACACTTACTGTTAACATGCTATCACCGTGATACAGTCAAGCAGATTAGATCATTAACCAATCAGGACATGGCGCATTTACATTCGTTCAAATTAAGTGGCCTCTGTATCTGGATAATATTTCAATTAGGTCTGTGGTGTATTTGAAAGGCAGAAGCTTCAAATGGCTTAGTAATGTACTTTGCAACTGCTAAAAAAGAAGGTTCTATATAGTATGAATACGGGTAGTATGAATGAAATTCGGATGTGCTATATTCGCCATGTTGTCATTGTCATGTGACTTACGCTGTCAGTTACATCACTTCAACGCCATTCACAGCTCCTCTCCTGTGGCCTCATGGGATAGTAAAGTGTCCTTTGAATGCGCATTTCAGAATCCTTCCGGAAGTAGTAGGTCACATTTCGCCTACTACCAAAGACTATAGATATAGAAAGACGGTTCACTCCTATTACTTATGAATGGGCGAAACTGCAATATGGTGGAATAGTCCCGCCTTCTAAAGTAAAAGAGCCAGTCACTGATTGGTCAAGTCATTCCAGCTGCCGTTAGAAGCTCCGGTTCCCATAGAAACCTGAGACTCACGCTTAGGACTGCACATGCACATTGGCTCGTCTAGCCTGAAAAATACGCTTTTTTTTCCTTTTATAACAGGAAACAACATTTATGGGACAGTTCATGTTAGATTTTGTTGCTGATTTGAAATATGTTATTTAATTGTGAGTTTGGCCATCAGTTTTTTGAGATTCCAGGATTCCCCCGTTTAAATAGATAGGACTTGTTCTTGTATGCCCGAAATAGCTGCTTGGACGCGTTGCAAATATGGCCGCCAAGTAAACAGACTTGACTTGGAAAGGGACTTTGATACTACTCAGAGCTGCATGATTGAAATCGAGAATCGCTTTTTTTTTTTTTTTTTTTTTTCAAATAGAGAATAGAGAACAGACAACTAAACCAAATAACATGAAATTTAAAATGTTTAATTAATGTGAGTGAATCATTATTTAAAAAATCATTTGAGTGAATGATTCAATGACTCACTCATAAAGACTTCACTTGTTTCATTACTGGATGAATCAGTGTTTCTGAACAAATCTCTTAAGTGAATGATTCAATGACTCACTCATAAAGACTTCACTTGTTTCGTTATTGGATGAATTAGTGTTTCTGAACAATTCTCTTGAATGAATGATTCAATGACTCACTCATAAAGACTTCACTTGTTTCATTACTGGATGAATCAGTGTTTCTGAACAATTCTCTTGAATGAATGATTCAATGACTCACTCATAAAGACTTTACTTGTTTTGTTACTGGATGAATTAGTGTTTCTGAACAAATCTCTTGAATTAATGATTCAATGACAAACACATTTTTAACAGTCACGTGTCTCCACCTACTGGTGTAACGATGTAATGATACAATCTTTATTTTAAGCATCAAATCACTTTCAAAAGGTGATTTCCTCTATTTTGATCACTGCCATTGACATCAGTGTTTATAATCGAACTATAAACTTTTATCCCAGTACTTCTGTGATAATCTGAACATTTGTAATGCAGAAATAACGATACTGTGTGATTGAAAAGACTGTTTGTGAAGCTGTTTCATATCTATACATGACAACGGCTCTCTCTGGATCAGAACACAGATCTGAATGTTCGCTGTGATTTTGTCAAAGGTTTTAATAGACATAGAGCCGAATCATCATTTAGGAATGAGATCATGTGGGTGTTTGAATCGAGATCATCATCTTTTAATCGTGCAGCTCTACTACTCAGCTGGCATACTGTTACTATAAAGTCAAGAAGTATTACATTTTGGATGCAGCGACTGTGTTTATTGATGTAAAAGGAAATTAAAATGTGTCATACTGAGAATATTTTTTGGTTTTCTCAACTGTTAACTTTGTAGAGCATCATGATCAGATGGCAGCCTCCACCGGCAGACGCTCAGAACGGTGAGATCATCGGCTACAAGATCCGCTATAGGAAGGGTACGAGGAAGAGCGAGGTGGCGGAGATCACTTCAGGATCGCAGCTCTATCAGCTCATAGATGGTAAGATGAACAACATGTCAAACGCAGAGGGGCTGACAGATATTTGGTTGGTTGTTTTCAAGTTATAAACAAACAACCAATCAAGTTATCAAGGGCTTGACATTAACACCCACCAACCCACATTTTTCAATTGTTGTCTTTCAGAAAAGTCATCTGAAATAATGAACTAAGTGCAAGTCAAAAAGTGTTGTCAAAAAGAAAAATTTTCGATACATATTGATACTTAATTATCTGAACTGCTTATAATACTCATTTTCCTCAGAATAGACACACAATACCAGCTGCTCTTTCTCTGTCTCTCATCTCTCTGTCAGCGAGTGACACAAACTCGCCTCCACTCACTCACTCGCTTCATTTGCTCCGGATGAATATTGTTGCTTGAATTTTGCCGTGGGATTGCACGTGGTGTGCATAATTTTACTAATTCCCGCAGATTGTGCTCACACCCAATGTGCACACGTAAAGCCGCCTCTCAGCACTAAATTGAGCTCTTTTTCACTGATTATTGTGCGTAGACTGTCATATACACACAAAAAGATGTCAAAATGCCGGTCTTGGTGAGTATTCACGTAAACACAGTCAGTTCTCTTTGAAGTGAAGGTAAACAGTTGAGAAAGAAAACACATGTGTAACAGTGTAATGGATCTGTGCGTCAGGTCTTAAAGTGACAGCAGCCTAATAAACCTGCTGACAAATTATGAGATAATATTAAAAATATCTTTATGTCAGCTTTTCCCCATGGTATCAATGTCAAAATTGTGGCCAGTGAAAATGCTGAGTGGCTAGTATCTGGTAAAAACCACTCGCCACAGTGGCTGTGAGCAAAAAAAGTTAATGTCAAGCCCTGACTGTGCCGATGAACAACTCCGTTTCAAACTCTGCTGGCGGAAAAATATTTTATAGGCCTGACAGTTGAGTTACTTTGAGTTAATTTAGCACAATTAATAAAAAATGACACATTTATTCATGCGCCCTGATCCTATTTGAAAAATTCATTAGCGAGTCATGTAATTAATTTGGTTAATTTTGTAAATCTATCACCCTATTCTAGAAACTGGCAACAGTGTCAAAATTGGCTGAGCAATTATTTTTAGAAGGCACCAGTAAATTTTGTACTAGAAAAACTAATTTCTCAGACATATACCAAAATGGACGAGCCTGCAAAAATAGAGCCTCAAGTGACGAACTCAATCCATTAATGAAACAAAAGTGAAAATTAAATTAAATCAAAATAGATTTCAACAGCTTCATGGGTGTCACGCTGTGGCTGGCATCAGAGAGCGTAATGGTTGTTTTCTTTTCCAGTTGAGTTGAGATGAGGAGATGTTTCTCAGTTCAAAGGCTTGAGATGAAGTGTTAAGAGAAGACATGGGTTGCTATATCCCACAAAGCTGTAGTGCATTCGACGCTCTAAGCAGACGCTTATTAACATTTTAAAGCATTTATTATGACCTCTGGCTTGTTTAAAGACAGCAGGCGCTTCCCCCTCTGGAATCAGTGAACTCTCATGTTGTAGTTCTTCGTGTCAGTCTAGTGTATAAATCATCACTCTAGGCAGTGCTGTAGTGTGTAGTTCAGGATGTCGTACAGAGGAGACAGTGATGATGATGAGGGGGTGGTTATCGATTTTATCTGTCTCTTGAGAAACACACATGAGTGAAGCATCTTTCTGTTTGTTTCCAGAGAAATAAGCTGAGTTGTTGATTGAGACGTAGTACTTTAGGGCACAACGGGGCTAAAGGCTCCACGGGGTAAATTTCATTTTCTTCTAAACCACTAGATGGCACAAAAACTTGCCTCAGCACTTTCCAAAAACAGACACTTTTCAAGATGCACGTGGAAATTTGGCTGATCCTTAATGCAATCATAGTCGATTCTGTGCTGATTTGATCTCATATTTAATTTTTTTTTTTTTTTTTTTTTAATGTAGCAAATGAATCACTACAATTATTGAATATGTTTTGAGTCAAAGGTCTTAATGATTCTCAGTTTTGGTCAAGCTAATTAAAGCAACAGTTTTTCGATAACGGAAGAATATGCAAAAGGATTGTATTTGTGGCGAACATGATAATAAATATCTGGCTGACTTTTCCATTTGTTGACATTGCATGGTTCGATTCAAATGCGAAATATCATATTCAATATCAAGTTGGGTGTCCTTCGATCATATTAAAAAATATGATATTAATCATATTATATAATAAAATATAATTTATTATCACTACTGTAAATCTATATTAAATTATTATGGGATCTCATTTAATGCTTTCAGAATCTTTCCTTTTTAAAATTAATTTTGTGTATTTTTAAAATATATTTTTATATTAACATATTTTAATGAAAGTATATTTATAGAAAAAAAATTTATCAGAATAAACAGAAAATACTACAAACGTCGCTAAAGTGATTGTTTTGAAGAAGTATTAACTTAAACACCACATGAGCGTGTGCGTGTGTGTGTGTGTGTGTGTGTGTGTGCGTGCGTGTGTGTGTGTGTGTGTGTGTGTGTGTGTGTGTGTGTGTGTGTGTGCGTGTGTGTGTGCGTGTGCGTGTGCGTGCGTGTGTGCGTATGTGTGTGGGTGCATGTGCGTGTGATGGGTAGGTTTAGGGGCAGGGTTAGTGTAGGGGGATAGAAAATACGGTTTGTACAGTATAAAAACCATTACATCTATGGAAAGTCCCCATAAAACAACATGAGCGTGTGCGCGCGTGTGTGCGCGTGTGTGTATGTGTGTGTGTGTCTGGTAAAACGCCCACCTTATACATTTATACGATTTTTAAACAAAACAAACCACTTTTATGAATGATTTTCACACAAAATCTGTTTCTCCATCAATGTTAAATACAAACATATATATTTCTTCTGCAATTATACACTACAAGGGGAGTGAAAAGCAATTTTTTCTTAAGATGTGCCTTTATCCCTGTTGTACCCTACCATTGCTAATACTTGTGGTTAGGGATTTAAACTAGCAGCTCTCTGGGAACCACCCAGAACATCCAAGGAAGCAATATAAAAAAAATTGACAAATCTAGTTAATTTGTGTGGTTTTAGCTAAAAAGTTGTTCTTATTTCACAAAGCTTATAGGCCTGTATTGAGTTCTACCTGTATTTCTCAGGTCTACAGCGAGGCACTGAATACATGTTGCGAGTATCGGCCATTACCGTCAACGGCACGGGTCCAGCCACAGATTGGACCACTGCTGAGACGTTTGAGAGCGATCTGGACGGTAAAATCAGGCAGACATCCTGTGAATACTGGTGCTTGATTAGGATGACAAGTGTAATTTGGCTCGTTCTTTGGTTTCAGAGACCAGTGTGCCAGACGTCCCCAGCTCTTTGCATGTGCGGCCGCTTGTGAACAGCATTGTAGTGAGTTGGACGCCCCCAGAGAACCAGGACATTGTGGTGAGGGGTTACACGATCGGCTACGGGATCGGCAGCCCTCACGCCCAGACCATTAAAGTGGACTACAAACAGAGATACTACACCATTGAGAATCTGAGTAAGACCCTTCATTATAATGATGCTGCTTTACACCCAGTGCTGGGTGTAACTGGTTACTAAGTAATTAGTTGCTGAAATTTAATTTATTTTCCCTTGAAAAGGAAAAGTGAGGGATTACTCTTAAATTACAGTTACTTCTGATGTAATTGAACTAAATACTGTGTATAGACTGTAGAACAATTATATATAATACAACAGTGGAATAACATAAAATTTAAAGTCTAAGTTTAAAATGCATGTTTTATGTATCCTCCTCACATTTGTAATACTTTGGTCAGTTAATAAGAATAATTTATATAGTTTTATATTATTTGAATGAACTAAAAGAGCCGTTTCAGGGCCATCCTTGAATCACTTAACTAGTCCAGGTTGATATAACATTTAGAAAGTAATTAGTAATAAATACTGAAATACTTTTTGGAGAGGGTAATCTGTACAGTAATCTGTTTTCACTATTGAAGATGTAATTAGTAACTAGTAATTAATTACTTTGTTAGAGTAACTTATCCAACACTGTTTGCACCCAGTACAATTTCAATTTAATGCAGCATGTACTGTACAGGCTGTAATACTGTAATATACTGTAACAGCACCGATTAAGGAATACATTTTTTCGGATTAAAAATGTATTTTGTTTATGAATAAATATATTACAGAATTTGCTTCAAGGGACAAGAAAATACATTTTGAGTCTTTAAATACATTTTTAAAGTACTTTTGGGAAATATATATATATATATAAACATTCAATATTGAAATATATAGGTATAAAAAGTTCTTTCTTTATTTGATTTTTTGCTTTCTTTTTATTTCAACAAAAAATAAAATATAAAAATGCAGTGTATTGCAACATACTGAAGGAAAAAAACTACACTCTAAAAAATGCTGGGTTAAAAACAACCCAAGTTGGGTTGAAAATGGACTAACCCAGCAACTGAGTTGTTTACCACCGGTTGGGTTAAATGTTTGCTTAAAACAACCCAATCGCTGGGTTAGTCCATTTTCAGTCCAACTTGGGTTGTTTTTAACCCAGCATTTTTTAGAGTGTATATCTGTAAAGTGTTATAAACAATAATTGCAATATTAATTAATAATTAAAACGTAATAGGTTTATATTAAAAACTTATATTACAATGTATTTTTCATTGTTCATATTAAATAAATCAACCAAAAGAATAAAAAAAAAAAAAAACTAGTTTGGATATAACTATATGACGCACATATTGTATATTACCTGACGATTTGTAATGTACTGAAGCTATTTTGCTATTTTGACGCGTCTACTATGATATCAAATTATTGTCATATTGCTAAAAGATGGCACTTAAAATTTCCAAGAATACCATGTTATTACCAGGATACATTTCCAAAAACATCTTATTGTGCTGGTATATCTTAAGCCTGCTATAATAGCATGGCACATTTTGGAAGCTGAACTGGTAACATGTTCCATGTTCATTCATTCACACGTTCATCAAACATGAAGTACTGTAGCAATTAAGCAGCTCTGTTTTCTGTAAAAGCGAATTAAAGGAAACAGAACTGGGTAAATGGATTGTGGGTACTCGAGAGTGGGAGATTTACACCTCTCTCCACCCCGTTGTAATTACATTCGAAAGAAATAATCATCAGAAGAAACGGCATAATTTAAGTTTTCGTAATTCATCTAATTACACGAGAGGCAGAATCAATAATGGTGTTTAAATATGCACCCCTGCTAGGATGATGAATATGGCTGAAGCTCTCAGAGGAGCTGCGGGCTTGATTAGCTAAATGATTGGCTTTCTCCCTGCCAGATCCCAGCTCGCACTATGTTATCACACTGAAGGCCTACAACAACGTGGGGGAGGGAATCCCTGTGTACGAGAGCGCCATCACGAGACCCCAATCAGGTAGGTCACATGACACGCACTCGTTCTGAATTTGGCGATGGATTTATTTGATCATCAAACATCTTTGGCATTGCTGTATTCCTAATTATAGGGATGTTAACGATTAATCGACGATCGCTTAATAGTCGAAAATAATTCGAATAATTCGAAAATAACTTATCGATGGTCATGTTAGTTTGATTATGGGAGAATCATCCCTATGGAGGATGATGCCACATTTACTTTAAAATAACATTGCACCTGCTTGAACAGAATTTGATGGATTCTAAGCCATGTCTCATTGAAGGGTCAGGTAATCATATTGATGCTATGCATAGTGGTTGAGTCGAGTGTTGTTCTCTCCATCGTAAGAGTTCTCCAGCAGACCACGGTGGTCTCCAATGCTTTTCTTCCTAGCAACCAGAGGAATTCTCATGATTATGATGCAGATAAAGCCATCTGCACTTCACAACTGAAGGGCTGCTTAATAGCGCTGCGCATGATGAAGATGCAGAGCTTTGATTAAACACTGCTCTTATCTGACATACAGGAACATCTTAACATGACAGGAAATGAGTCACTCCACCACCGAAGGGCATGTAGACATGGTTCAGTAGCATTGGACAAAGATTATAATTAACATTTTAAAACACTGGTTCATGGTGAAATAGCCATTTTTATCATCTGCAGGGCTAAATGATTTCCTCATCCTGTAATTAAAGATTTGTTTGAGCAACTAGAAACATTTTGTGCAAAATTAGGTTTAAACCAAGCGGCAACCTTCTGGTCTTTCTTGAATTCAACATGGAAGTGACATGGAAGCAATTCATGTTAAAATGCCCAACTTTACAGCATAAAAACATGTTTACAGCCTGGTACAAACAGTAGTTTTGGTCTATACGGCTAATTTTGCCCTTCATGACAACTGTGGGGGGGGTGGATTTTTTTATAACTCATTCGTTTAAATTATATTAAGCATTGAAGTTCAGCATTATTAAGGGCGTGGCCACTTGAGTGACAGGTGGATTGCCGCTGCTGTCACTACTGTCGAGCTCAGTGGGCGTGGTTTCAGCAACTAGGCACCTCAGCTCCACCCACGCCCCGTCTTTTTGTCCATTTTCGTTTATCCGGGAGTGACTTTATCACGGCACACAGCACTACGGGGGGGCACAGGTACTGCAGGGGGGGCGCACAGCACTACGGGGGCACAGGTACTGCAGGGGGCGCACAGCACTACGGGGGAGGCACAGGTACTGCAGGGAGGCGCGCACAGCACTCACGGGGGCACAGGTACTGCAGGGGGCGCACAGCACTACGGGGAGGCACAGGTACTGCAGGGGCGCGCACAGCACTACAGGGGACACACGGTACTGCAGGGGATGCACGGGGTACTGCAGGGGGCGCACAGCACTACAGGAGGACACACGTGTACTGCAGGGGGATGCACGGGTACTGCAGGGGCGCACAGCACCACGGGGAGGCACAGGTACTGCAGGGGGGGCGCACAGCACTACAGGGGGACACACGGGTACTGCAGGGGGATGCACGGGTACTGCAGGGGCGCACAGCACTACAGGGGGACACACGGGTACTGCAGGGGGATGCACGGGTACTGCAGGGGATGCACGGGTACTGCAGGGGGCGCACAGCACTACAGGGGACACATGGGTACTGCAGGGGATGCACGGGTACTGCAGGGGGGGCGCACAGCACTACAGGGGGACACACGGGTACTGCAGGGGGATGCACGGGTACTGCAGGGGGGGCGCACAGCACTACAGGGGGACACACGGGTACTGCAGGGGGATGCACGGGTACTGCAGGGGGGGCGCACAGCACTACAGGAGGACACACGGGTACTGCAGGGGGATGCACGGGTACTGCAGGGGGGGCGCACAGCACTACAGGGGGACACACGGGTACTGCAGGGGGATGCACGGGTACTGCAGGGGGGGCGCAAAGCACTACAGGGGGACACACGGGTACTGCAGGGGACGCACGGGTACTGCAGGGGGGGCGCACGGGTGCATAGCATCAAGTAGATGAGGTCTCACAGACATCCCTGGCAGGTTCTGGTCATTCAAAAGCTAAATGCAGAAAATATAATGAAGCATATCTTTCTCTCGGGTTTCACTGTTAATGTGGTTGGCGAGGAGGAGAGGCCCATGTGTGTCCTCCTACGTCTTATGCTGCACTCACACCGAACCCGAATAGAGCGTCAAATTTGCGTCTATAGCGTTTAGTTGGACGCTTGGACGTCCAAAACGAGTGTTTGAAGCGAAATAGACGCGAAAGTTCACGAGCTGCGCCTGGATGACAAGCGCTTTTATGGCAAGCCAAAGTGTTCATATAAGCTTGGTCAGGTGTCTGATTGCGCACTGACACGTCAAAAGCGTGTGATTTGACAGCAACATTTTTTGGTTTCCATTACTGTAAAGCCAGTTAGCACACGTCGCGTCTAGGACACTGAACGCGTCATTCAGTGAATAATCACCAAAGTGAAGTTGTGAACAAAGAGGCGTTGATGCGTGTACAATACAATAACGAGTTGGACATATATAATGTCATTTAATGGAAACCGATGTGAGTGGTGCGGCAGGATTATGAACATCCTCCGGTCAGGTGTCGTAGCTGGACTCATAAAAACAATGTGCTCGAGGATGCTCCGTGTCGTCCGTCAGACCGCCTTCAATATTCTCCATAACTCAAATATTGTAGCACAGCTGTATAGTTTAGTAAATGTCAAACTTGTAAGTCAGTGGTCCGTTATGTTCCATTTATTGTGTGAGATTTTGTAACTATAGCAACCACTTCGTTTTACCAGAAACTATCGTGAAATGCTTAGTATAAACACTTAGGGAAGGGTGACGGTTAAGACGTTTGTTGCAGTGCTCTTAAAGAAATCCCTTGCCGCAGGGATTTTTCCTCCTTAGGGATACAACCACTTAAGAGGTTTCATGCAATCGGGCCCGGGCCCTGAGACTCAAGGTTACATATTTTCCTACTGTTTTATTATACGAGTGATATTGTAACAGAAATTAATTCATTTGTTACAAGAGGACGCATAAAAAGTGTTGGCAGAGGCTATTTACACTAACTCCGCCCACTGACGTGTAGTTGGGACAAAATGGCAGAAGACGCCACATTGTCAGAAGTAGCAATAGTGTAGGGGTAAGACGCGTGGCAGAAAGTTTTGACGCAAATCAACCTGAGTTTGAATCCGCCCTTTGCTGACTCGCTGTACTCCCTTTTCCCGTAATATATAAGATCGGAAAGGCATTTATTTTTTTTTAATAAAAATAAAGAAAATATTTGAAAAGTGGAAATAAAGTATTGTGTGTTTAATAATAAAGTGTTTAGGGGTAGGGGTATGAGGGCTTTATTGTCTCAATAAGGCGGTATCCATTTAATCATTTTAATAAATATAATTATTTAAACTCTATGTTATTATTGCATACCGTTTAATACACAACAACACAGAGGTGCAAATAGTATCTGCCACTATTTATAAGTATAAATAGCATCTAGCTACTATTTACATTTATTGCAAAGACAATATTGCTATTTTGTGTGTAAATAAAATCTATTGCTATTTTCACAAAAAAAAAAAAAAAAAAAAAAAAAAAAATCAATGGAATGTGATGTGTCCTGGTGGCTATTTTTGGTAAATTCTCATGGGAATTTATATCAACTTCAAATTTGGAACACAACTACTGAATGATAGACAATGCAGTAGGGCTGTATTATTTGAGGGAAAATGTACAGTTTTTCACTTTTTTTTAATTCAATCCTGATATTGTGAAAATTCCACAGCAAAATATTGTGATTATATATCGACATGGCTATATTATAATAATAATTAGAGAGCTTGATTCATGCTGCACAAGGAAAGAAAGAGTGAAAAACTGAAGCTGGCCACTTTTTCTGAACACTGGATGATTTCTCACCTGCCGTTTTGATCAATGGTGCGCTCTCATTACCTCCCAGCATGCAGTGTACAAGGCATTTCTCTTTTCTCCTGGTTTACCTTTAACTGAACTCAAGGGAACCTGCTGCAGATCTTACTCGCTTGCCCATTCCTTCATACATAAGCATTAGAGAATATGTTGGAGTAGTATATGTTTAGTAACAGGTAAAGGTGACAGTTTTGCTTCTTCCAGGATTTACAGACATGTTTAGCTTAGAAAAAGAGATATGTGTGCTCAATAAGTGAACTACTGTGTGCTAAAGAGTGCATTACCTTGCTTTATATACAAACCCGATTCCAAAAAAGTTGGGACACTGTACAAATTGTGAATAAAAACAGAATGCAATGATGTGGAAGTTTCAAATTTCAATATTTTATTCAGAATACAATTATTTCTCAGTTTAAACTGAGAAAATGTATAATTTTAAGGGGAAAATAAGTTGATTTTAAATTTCATGGCATCAACACATCTCAAAAAAGTTGGGACAAGGCCATGTTTCCCACTGTGTGGCATCCCCTCTTCTTTTTCTAACAGTCTGCAAACGTCTGGGGACTGAGGAGACAAGCTGCTCAAGTTTAGGAATAGGAATGTTGTCCCATTCTTGTCTAATACAGGCTTCTAGTTGCTCAACTGTCTCAGGTCTTCTTTGTGGCATCTTCCTCTTTATGATGCTCAAATGTTTTCTATGGTGAAAGATCTGGACTGCAGGCTGGCCATTTCAGTCCCCGGATCCTTCTTCTACGCAGCCATGATGTTGTAATTGATGCAGTGTGTGGTCTGGCATTGTCATGTTGGAACATGCAAGGTCTTCCCTGAAAGAGACGACGTCTGGATGGGAGCAGATGTTGTTCTAGAACTTGGATATCCCTTTCAGCATTGATGGTGCCTTTCCAGATGTGTAAGCTGCCCATGCCACACGCACTCATGAACCCCATCCCATCAGAGATGCAGGCTTCTGAACTTGGGTTGTCCTTGTCCTCTTTAGTCCGGATGACATGGCGTCCCAGTTTTCCAAAAAGAACTTCAAATTTTGATTGGTCTGACCACAGAACAGTTTTCCACTTTGCCACAGTCCATTTTAAATGAGCCTTGGCCCAGAGAAAACGCCTGCACTTCTGGGTCATGTTTAGATATGGCTTCTTTTTTGACCTATAGAGTTTTAGCCGGCAACGGCGAATGGCACGGTGGATTGTGTTCACGACAATGTTTTCTGGAAGTATTCCTGAGCCCATGTTGTGATTTCCATTACAGTAGCATTCCTGTATGTGATGCAGTGCCGTCTAAGGGCCGGAGATCACGGGCATCCAGTATGGTTTTCCGGCCTTGACCCTTACGCACAGAGATTGTTCCAGATTCTCTGAATCTTTGGATGATATTATGCACTGTAGATGATGAGAACTTCAAACTCTTTGCAGTGTTTCTCTGAGAAACTCCTTTCTGATTTTGCTCCAGTATTTTTGGCCGCAGCATTGGGGGAATTGGTGATCCTCTGCCCATCTTGACTTCTGAGAGACACTGCCACTCTGAGAGGCTCTTTTTATACCCAATCATGTTGCCAATTGACCTAATAAGTTGCAAATTGGTCCTCCAGCTGTTCCTCATATGTACATTTAACTTTTCCGGCCTCTTATTGCTCCCTGTCCCAACTTTTTTGGAAAGTGTAGCTCTCATGAAATCCAGAATGAGCCAATATTTGGCATGACATTTCAAAATGTCTCACTTTCAACATTTGATATGTTATCTATATTCTATTGTGAATAAAATATAAGTTTATGAGATTTGTAAATTATCGCATTCCTTTTTTATTCACAATTTGTACAGCGTCCCAACTTTTTTGGAATCGGGTTTGTATGTATCGTTTTGTTATTGCATGCTAGTTTGACAGTGAGTCCATTTACATTCCTGGTTTGACCAGAATTCCAGGGAACAAGCAAAGCTCAACCTTACATAGTGCTGACTGTGGGTGCTCTGCTTCATCACTCTGGAAAAAAATTTTCCCCACTTTTCCATTTGAAAACAGTTAAACGTTTAAGCCAGAAAGAATGTGCTCTCATTTTCACACATATAAAAGCCAGTGAGCATATTTTCCCACTCCAAATTGTTATTCTTGGAGGGAGCGTTTAGGAAAACAGGTGATTTAAGGCAGGCAAGCAGCTTTAAATCTATAAAAGGATCAGACTTTTTCCCTGTGCTTGTATTTGACACACGTCAGCAAACCTGAGCTGCGCTTTACATTTAAATTATTTCAAAGATTTAGCTTGATATAAAGCTGTGGAGAAAACTCAAAGAGTGTGCATCTCCAATGCCTTGATCTAGACAAGGTCATGGTTTCCACACCTAATAGACAGCAAATGAAAACCTTTTCTTCGGCTTCCTCCTGTGAACACATTTGGGTAAATTGCAGTATAAGCATTATTCATTAGAGCAACAGATCTTTTTTCGTTAGCTGCATACTTATGAGTTTGATGTAATCCTGATAATTCAATAGATTTTCCAACCTTACAAGAAACATAAGGTGTGCTTGTGCTTTATAAACAAGCCTAAACGGTAGGTTTATGTGAATAACAGACCAAAATGAACTAAAATTGCATGGGAAAAAGGCAATCGTACAGCTTTAGAATGACATGAGGGTGAAAAATGACAGAAAACTTTCAGTAGACTAAACTCCATAAACAGTTTTGAAAGTTACTTGGTGTTTATCCAAACATCTATCCCTCACAGCCTTGTTTTCATCCAAGATGAGGACTAGCCTGACTAAGGTCTATCAGCAAGGTCATAACAGTTTTTCATTGGCTGTGCTCTGTATTCCAGGCTTTGTGTATATGATCACTCGCTGTCTGACCGATCGTTTTCCTTCTTTATTTGTAATGTAGCTGCTAGTGAACTGAGCTGATGTAGTTCCTTGACTCATCGTAGATGTAGTTCTCTGTAGCTCTGGATGGTTTTGTGACTGTCTCTTGATATCCTGTTCTAATACAATATTTTCTCTCTTTCTCCTTTCCCAATCCCACCTCCACATTCTTCCCCTCCTCACACCCATTTTAACCCATTAATCCGTTTTCCCCCTTCGTTACGTGTCTCCCGTCCTAAAACCCTCCCCTTGTACGCGTAATCGTGCTCACTTTTTTTTCTCCTTTCACCTTTTTATTTTTGCCATGGGACATTGTGTAATTTGCTTGCAGACCCCATAGACCCTGATGTTGATTTGTACGAACTTTTCCATGCTCCATACACTCCAGTACCAGACCCTTTACCCATGCTGCCTCCTGTGGGCGTTCAGGCGTCTGTTCTGAGCCACGACACCATCAAAGTGACCTGGGCGGACAACTCACTGCCCAAGAACCAGAAGATCACAGACGCACGCTACTACACAGTGCGCTGGAAGACCAACATACCTGCAAACACAAAGTTTAAGGTATGGTTAACAAATCTCAACTGCTCACGGGATCTGGTGGAGAAATTTTCGGTTGTTACACCACTGACATTGATTTATTAATTTTAGGTGGCTAATACCACCACACTAACTCACACGGTGACGGGTCTTAAGCCCAACACCTTGTATGAGTTCTCGGTCATGGTGACCAAGGGCCGGAGGACCAGCACCTGGAGCATGACTGCACATGGAACAACTTTTGAAACAAGTAAGTACTCTACATGGGGCAGGTTGCAGCCTCAACGTGGCAATCATGTAGGTCATGTGACTAAATATGAATCGCTTTGTAAGAGTGTCTACAATAAAGAAAAGAAAGAAAAAGTAGTTAGTAGTTTAAAACGTATGTGTCAAGTTCTTAAATGGATAGTTCACCCCAACAATTTTATTCTGTCATTAATCATTTAACCTCATTTCGTTCCGAACCCATTAGACTTTCGTTCATCTTCGCAACACATATGAATTGAGCGGTTTAGTCCAAATTAGTCCAAAGAGACTTGATCGCTTATATGAAGAACAGAATGAATTTAGGTTTTTATTCACATTTAAACATTGATCAGCGAACATAAACAGAAGCTCAACCAAGCCTGCTTGATGTGCGAGAACGAACCTCACTGGTTCTTGAGGAAGCTCAAATGTGCTGCGTAACACGAGAATGAACCTCATTGGTTCTTGAGGAAGCTCAAACGTGCTGCGTAACACGAGAACGAACCTCATTGGTTCTTGAGGAAGCTCAAACGTGCTGCGTAACACGAGAATGAACCTCATTGGTTCTTGCTGAAGCTCAAACGTGCTGCGTAACACGAGAATGAACCTCACTGGTTCTTGAGGAAGCTCAAATGTGCTGCGTAACACGAGAATGAATCTCATTGGTTCTTGAGGAAGCTCAAACGTGCTGCGTAACACGAGAATGAACCTCACTGGTTCTTGAGGAAGCTCAAATGTGCTGCGTAACACTAGAATGAACCTCATTGGTTCTTGAGGAAGCTCAAACGTGCTGCGTAACACGAGAATGAACCTCATTGGTTCTTGCTGAAGCTCAAGCGTGCTCAAAACACGAGAATGAACCTCATTGGTTCTTGCTGAAGCTCAAACGTGCTGCGTAACACGAGAACGAACCTCATTGGTTCTTGAGGAAGCTCAAACGTGCTGCGTAACACGAGAACGAACCTCATTGGTTCTTGAGGAACCTCAAACGTGCTGCGTAACACTAGAATGAACCTCATTGGTTCTTGAGGAAGCTCAAACGTGCTGCGTAACACGAGAACGAACCTCATTGGTTCTCACTGAAGCTCAAACGTGCTGCGTAACACAAGAACGAACCTCATTGGTTCTCACTGAAGCTCAAACGTGCTGCGTAACACGAGAATGAACCTCATTGGTTCTTGAGGAAACTCAAACGTGCTGCGTGACACGAGAATGAACCTCATTGGTTCTCACTGAAGCTCAAACGTGCTGCGTAACACAAGAACGAACCTCATTGGTTCTCACTGAAGCTCAAACGTGCTGCATAACACGAGAACGAACCTCAATGGTTCTTGCTGAAGCTCAAACGTGCTGCGTAACACAAGAACGAACCTCATTGGTTCTCACTGAAGCTCAAACGTGCTGCGTAACACGATAACGAACCTCATTGGTTCTCACTGAAGCTCAAACGTGCTGCGTAACACGATAACGAACCTCATTGGTTCTCTCTGAAGCTCAAACGTGCTGCATTACACGAGAACGAACCTCATTGGTTCTCACTGAAGCTCAATCGTGCTGCGTAACACGAGAATGAACCTCATTGGTTCTCGCACGTCATGCAAACATATTTGAGTTTCAGTTTACCACAACTGATGTGTGAGTGGATGAATGTTTATATGTGAATAAAAGCCTCAATTAAATCTGTTCGTCATATGAAGTGATCATGTCTCTTCAGAAAGTTTGGACTAAACCACTGGTTTACAATCTCTTTATGAACTTTTTGAAGCATCAAAGTGGTAGTTGCGTAGCTGTCAATAGAGGGACAGAAATCTCTCAGATATCATTAAAAATATCTTCATTTGTGTTGCGAAGATGAATGAAAGTCTTGTGGGTTTGTAACGACATGAGGGTGAGTAAATGATGACAGAATTTTCATTTTTGGATGAACTATCCCTTTAAGGCCCAGGTATAATTCATTTTCTGTGTTTCGCTCCATCTCGCGCACAGTCGAGAGCGCAAGCTTTTTGAAGTATACTCCTTTGGCCGTGAGCGTGGAAAGACGCTTCCGGCATGTGCACACTATCTAGTGGACCTTCAGTCGCTCAAGTCACTCGCATATGCACTGTTGTACGCGCACCGTTTGCAGACCCTCCCAATGGTGAAAATTACATAACACAGACAGTTTGCAGACCATCACAAACTCTGTGGATGTATCAACGTTTTTGGCAGTTTTGTTGTGCATGTAAACGCATTAAACTTTGCAATAAACATCAAGTGTGAGGGAATCTGCATTTGTAGTCTTGATTCATTTTGCCTTTCTCCCCAGTCCCAAGTTCTGCACCTAAAGATGTGACTGTAGTGAGCAAAGAGGGGCGACCACGGACCATCATCGTCAACTGGCAGCCACCTTCAGAAGCCAATGGCAAGATCACAGGTGACAAAAACCTTAGCACTGGTTGTAGACAGTGACAGTTTATTTTCTTTTAAACCACGGTCACACTAGACTTTGAATATGCAAAGTTACTATGGACACTGCAATGGTCGTAATATGACTGGTGTCTCTTTTTGAAACCATTATTCAACATATAATACATCTAAAATGTAAAAATATGTCAGTCTATGTAATATATGTAATACTATTGGTCACACGCCTTCACATGATGCAAAGTTCTCCTCTCCTTCCTCACCAACTTTAAACTTTAAACACACAAGCAAAATTGCGCGTGCTTGCGTTTTCTGTGTCCTGCATCTGTGGAACAACAAAAAGTGTTGTGTGACCACCACGTATAATCATCTACAACATGCCTCACTTTCTCTGCCTTCCCAGGTTACATAATTTACTACAGCACTGATGTGAATGCAGAGGTTCATGATTGGGTCATTGAACCAGTAGTGGGAAACAGGCTAACCCATCAAATTCAGGAGCTGACCCTTGATACCACCTACTACTTCAAGATCCAGGCACGTAACTCCAAGGGGATGGGTCCCATGTCTGAAGCTGTCCAGTTTCGCACTCCTAAAGGTAATCCAGCTGATTCATGGAGACAGTTTTCATCTGATGAATGAGAACAATCACTGCTGCCTGATGAAAAGACCAGCATATGTAGGGATATGAATCCCAAGATACGATGGGATACTGTTACAACCACTAGGCTTCATATGTGGCTTAACCAAAAGAGACCAACTAGATCAGTAGCAAACCACAATGAACTAGCCTAAACCAAAGTGTACCAACATGGAAATTCATGCTGTTCTTTTCAGCAGGCTTTGGTTGCTAAATTATGTTAACATATACGCTATTTTAACCTAATCTCAAGCTTAACCCTTTGCATTTTGCCTGACCTCACTGATCTTTCATGCGGACTCATGCACAAGCCGGCCGTAGGGCTCCTGCTTAGCTCTGACTGCACGCCTCTCTCCCTCTAACTTATCTCCTCTCCTTCTGCTTTGTCCTGTTAGCCGAATCCTCTGACAAAATGGCTAATGACCAAGGTAATTGCTCTCTCTTCTCTTATTCCACTAATGCCCACAAATTGAAGTGAGCAGCGCACTGAAATTCATCAGCAGTCAAAGAAAGATCCAGCTGGCGTATAGCTGGAAAACATCTTATTTGCTTGCCTGACTGCTGTTTACTAAGACTTTATCAGTAGAATGCACATGTGGCTACAACTTCATACTACTAACAGTCTTTCCCTAAGCACGGTTTTCTCCAAAGATGAGCGTCATGCTCTTCTGTGAAATACAACTGGTGGTTAATCTGTTTACACTGCATGTTATTTTACCAATGGATGGAACATGTCTTGATGTGAACTTTACAGAGAGCTGTAGATTTCAATGTGCCACTTGCCAATTCTTCTTATTTGACCTCTTGTAGCCTCAGGTCCAGTGAAAATAGGAAGACCCTCTACACCAGAACAAGGCTTTGGATCAGTCGGTAATTGCTGTTTTTTTATGTTTCCAAAAACACGCCCTGGAAGTAAACTAGCAATGGCTTACAACCTAGCATAGCAACAATCAAAAACACGCCCTAGTACTGTACCTAGCATCACCTAGTAATACCATAACCACCCAGTAGTCCCTAGCAACCATTTAGCAACACCCTTGCAGTACTTTGCAACTACCTAGCAACATCATATAACACCTGCCTGGTAGTCCATTGCAACCACCCACAACAGTAACAGCACTTTAGCAGCCACCTAGAGACAACCACCTAGCAATGCCTTATGAACAATATATAAACAAACACCTTGCATCAGCTTAGTAGTGCCATAGCAACCCCCAGTCCCTAAAAAACACTCAAAGCAACCTAGTAACCACTTTGCAACACCCTAGCTGCATCTTGCAATCATCTAGTGACCCCATATCAACAACATTTTAATACCCTAGCAGCTCCTGTAACCCCCTACCAGTGCTCAGAAAACACCTAGCTCCAGCCTAGCATTGCCCCACCAATCACCAAGCAAATGCCATAGAAACCTCCTGGTAGGCCCTGACAACCAACCCAATAACCTAGCAACACCTTCATAACAAGGACCACAACCACATAGCAACACCATAGCAGCATCTTGCAATTGACTATTAACAACATACTAAAACAATAGCGACCACTCAGTAGCCACCCAAACAACCTAGTAACACCTTAATATAACACCCTAGCTACCACCCAGCAATGCCCTATCAACAATATACTAATACTCTAACAAACACTTTGCGACAGCATAGCAATACCATAGGAACCACCCCTTAGTCTTTAGCAACCACCTACAACAACCTAGAAACACCTTAATAACTTAGTAACACCCTAGCAATGCCCTACCAATCACCTAGCAATGCCATAACTACCACCCAATAGTCCCTATCACCCTAGAAAACACATAGCAACAACTTTGCAATACCATAGCAACCACCCAGTAGTCCAAAAACTCCAACAACCTAGCAACACCTTAATAATAACCTAGCCTAGCTACCACATAGCAATGCCCTATCAACAACATATTAACTCTCTAGCAAACAGCTTGCAACAGCATAGCAATGCCATAGGAACCACCCTTTAGTATTTTTTCCACCCACAACAACCCAGCAACAGCTTAGTAACACCCTAGCAATGCCATGCAACCACCAAGCAATGCTTATCAACAGTATATTAATAACCTAGAAAACACACAGCAACCACCCAGTAGTTCCAACTCCAACACCTTCATAACAATTTAGCAACACCTTAGCAATGCTTTATCAACTACATTTGACCACCGTTGTAAACATTTAGCAGAAGCTTAGCAACGCCTTAGCAACCACATAGCAGTACTCAACCACCTCCCTCTCTGTTTCTGTCTGTCAGGATATTATATTATAAACATTCAAGGCTTTAAAAAATCTCAGGCAAGAATTTGACAAACCAAAAGTTTGTCTTGATAAATTTTTCTTTTTCTTATAACATTGTAACCATAGATTTTCCATGTTTCAGGGAAACCAGACATGTCTGGCACTGGTGATAACCACATCCTGGTTATTGTCATCATTGTGTCTGTGGGTGCATTTACCATCATTGTGGTGGTGGTTGGCGCCTTCCTGTGTACACGCCGTACCACAACACAGCAGAAAAAGTAAGTTCCTCACAAAGTTCAAGTTCAGATCTCCTGATGATGAGCAGTCGTAATCCCCAGTCTTGGCGTAAAAGAGTAAATGTGTTTGCTACAACCTTCCCTCAAACTGTTTGATATGATCTTCAGGAAACGTGCAGCCTGCAAGTCCGCCAATGGATCCCACAAGTATAAGGGCAACTCCAAAGATCTGAAGCCACCAGACCTCTGGATCCACCACGAACGCTTGGAGC
Organism: Paracanthobrama guichenoti; assembly: GCA_018749465.1. Lineage (NCBI taxonomy): Eukaryota > Metazoa > Chordata > Actinopteri > Cypriniformes > Gobionidae > Paracanthobrama > Paracanthobrama guichenoti. The sequence continues at coordinate 55,771,894 of CM031949.1, read as the reverse complement.
TGAAACCTATTGACAAATCGCCCGAACCCAATCCCGTTATGACTGACACGCCAATCCCCCGCACCTCCCAAGACATCACCCCGGTTGATGGCTCCATGGATCCTATGCTCCAGAGACGTAACTCATACCGTGGTAAGAACTTTGATTTAAAGACCCCATGAAATCAAAAAGTTCTGTCTGTTAAGGCCATCTATATAGACCTTATGCGCTGGAGAAACAAGTGCACAACCATCTTTAGAAAGTTGTGCTTGAACTTTCAGTTTTTTTGCGGTAGCTCTTTATATTTCTATGGCATCGCTGTCGAAGAGTAATTAGCTGGTGAAGTGGATTTACTTATTGTAGTGTTTATGAAAGTTATCATGAGCATTGTAATGTTTGAAGTGGATGTCGTGACAAATGCCAGTAGTCCGGAAAGATTTTAAAACTCATTAATTTATAGATCTTACCTTCATGCTGTGAAAATACAAACTGGAAGACAGAACACAACGGACGCAGCACTAAAAAGGGGCAGGGCTATATAGGGTCTATACTACAAACTGTACAAAAATATGGACGTAGTGTCTTGTGACGTCACTCGTAGGTTTCTGAAGTGCATTTTTGAAGCCTAAAGTGGGCCGTTGCCATCTTGGCAGCGCGTCACTCCCGGATAACTGAAAAGGGCAAGGAGGCAGGACGAGGGTGGAGCTGAGGTGCTGAAACCACGCCCGCCTTGCTCAACCATAGTGGCAATCCACCTGTCACTCAAGTGGCCACGCCCTTAATTATGCAGAACTTTAAGGCTTAATATAATTTTAACGGATTCAACCCCTCACAGTTGTCATGAAAGGCAAAATTAGCCGTATAGACCAAAACCAGTTTGTCCCAGACTGTAAACATGTTTTTTTCTGCTGTAAAGTTGGGCATTTTAACATCGGGGAGATACAGATTTGACTCCCTTCTGGAGCCTGTCTCTAGCGGCCAGTCGATGAATTGCAGTTTAAGTCACTTCCGTGTTGGCATGGGAGTTTGCCGCTTGGTCTATACTAGTAAACTCCCAAACTTCTGGAGATTTTTTTTACATAGTATTGCTCTTCTGAGGAAATGAACCAGACCCCTCCCTCAATACCAAGTAGCATATCATTGCTAAGGATATTGGCTATTTGAAAAAGACCCTTTGATATGTCCAGCCCCAACCTCCGGTTTCATTAGGAAATACATCAACACTGTCACAAGAAATTTGTGACAGTTTCATGGGGTCTTTAAACCACTTCACCTGTTGCATCATCCATGACATCATTCCAACTGCTGCTTCTGATTGATGCTTCAAAGTCATGTCTGCTATTTGTCATTATTGCTTGAGGTTGGCATGTTCCTTGCTTAAAATGGAAAAACGTGCCGTTTCTTTTGTTTTCATTGCATGAATGGTGATATCCATCTGCTGCTGCCTACTCCTACAGCTCTCCTGATGTGTGCGTTTACACTGCCCTCTAATGGACAAACAATAGAATCTCACTGCATTAGTGAAAACATCACATGATCTTGGCGACTCACTCTAGGACGTCAGCTGGTAGTCTTCACAGGGCTCTTGTATTGGGAGCATGTTGGGGTGAGCCTGTCTCAATCTGATTAGATGGTCGCTGTCTGATTTACAGGCCATGAATCAGAGGACAGCATGTCTACACTGGCAGGCCGTCGTGGAATGAGACCTAAAATGATGATGCCCTTTGATGCACAACCCCCTCAGCGTAAGTGTGTTATCCTGAACCAGGGACCGGACAACCTTAATTTGAGTTGGGATATTAAACAGTTTATGCTCTTTGTAATAACATATAGTCCTCAAACAAGGCTCCCTGAGTTCATTATTGTAGTTGTAGGCCAAAAAACATTCTCTACTTAAGTGCATGGACGCAAATGGCCACACAAGAAAAATTTTACATGTTGCTGCATTATGAAATGCACCTGAATGTTCAGGTCAACTCCTGTAATGGCAGAGCAAGTTTATTACTCAGAAAATGTATTTACTTAACTAAAACAGATAACTATCACCCCTTTGAGTATAGAGGTTTCTTAACACCACAGCAGAGTTGGCCAAGCATTTGCGTCTGCATTTGTATACTAGAGTATGTTTCCGGTCTTAGAATAATTCTTTAACCTAGCAACATAGCATGTCTTTAAATCTTTGTAGTTCTTTGTTTGCATGAGCAGATGTTATAGATGCACCATGCTCGTCATAATCTCATAGCCTTGTGTGCGGGGTTTAAACCATGGCGCTTTATTATGTGTGTCCATTCGCAGCTGTGATTAGTGCTCACCCCATCCATTCCCTCGATAACCATCACCATCATTATCACTTGGGCAGCCTGGCCTCACCGACACGCAGCTATCTCCACCACCAGAACAGCACACGGTCCATCGCCACCCCCATCTCTCATCTAGACAGGGCAGAGTCCACAGGTGAGAGTGCATTATTGGGGCTTTGTGAAGGCCTTGATCACCCCTGGACACAAACGTGTTAGTCAATTCCATATGAAGCTGGAATATGTTCTTTTTTTCCTCTCAAAATGGAGGTACACTTGGCTGGTGACCAAGAGTTTGTAGTGAAACTTTCCATATGGATAGGCCACTTTTCACTTATTGTTTCACTCAGAAATACACATTATATAAGTTCAATTGGTTGCTGATTCATGTTGACTTCAACATGGTATGGCCTGTTTAAGGTTGCTTATATGCAAAACCTGCATGCTTAGCAGTATGCACTATGTGCTGACCCAGGTGCTATTGTAATTACAGAGTCTGTAAGGAACACCCCTAGTGCCGACCTGCTCCCTCCATCTGGGCAGCCCTCCTGTACCACTGACCTTTCAGAGACAGACATTAGCTACCACAGCTCAGTCACTGAGGAGGAGCCAGTGTTCGCTACGCCCACGGCACACGTTCGTCCCACACACCCACTCAAGAGTTTTGCAGTGCCTGCCATCCCAGCTCATCCCATGTATGATTCAGCAGCATTGCCCAGCACTCCATTGCTGTCTCAGACAGGTAAGTTCCCCTTTACACTAGATATGTACATCTGTCTTGGGTGATCTAATCTGCAGTGTCTAAAGTAATGGCATTTAACATATAAAAGATGTTTAACATAGTCAACCAATAAACCAATTATTGCCCTAATTTAAGCTATAAAATGAGACCATGTGTAGCATAAGTAATGTTTGTGGAATATTGAGCTTAAACGTATACAGAGAGAATATAATAGGGCCTAGAATAGAACCTTGTGGGACACCATAGTTTAGAGTTGCTGAATATTAAGGCAAATACTGATGGAAAGGTTTCTGTCTTTTAAATTGAAAACTAATTCATGCCAGTACCAATAGTTGTCACACTCCAAATAACAGTGAGAATATAATAGGACCTGAAATGAAAGCTAATCTATTAGTAATCTCTTCGTCGGAGTTAAAGGGTATAAATAATTGTCTGTTCCAATAGTTGTAACTTAAACATATACAGTGAGAATATAAAAGGGCCTAGAATAGAACCTTGTGGGATGCTACCGTTTAGAGTTGCTGAATATGAAGGCAAATACTGATGGAAAAGGTTCTGTCTTTAAAATAGAAAACTAATTTATGCCAGTACCTTGTACAGTTGCCAGTTTTAATAGTTGTCACACTCCAAATTAGCCTAAACCGTATGCAGTGAGAATATAATAGGGCCTAAAATAAAACCTTGTGGGACGCCACAGTTTAGAGTTGCTAAATAGGAGGGCAAATTCCCACTACAGATGAAAAAAAAAATAATAATTTATGCCAGTACCTTGTACAGTCACACTCCAAATGAGGCTAACCGTATACAGTGAGAATATAATGGGACCTAGAATAGAATCTTGTGGGACGCCACAGTTTAGAGTTGCTGAATATGAAGTTAAATACTGATGGAAAAGCTTCTGTCTTTTAAATAGAACAGGGCTCGACATTAACGCTTGTCCGGGACAAGTGGATTTTTTGAAGGGGCAAGTGAAAGAGAATTTACTTGCCCGATCGGACAAGTATCCTGATTAAAATGTCAAAAACCAAAAATAACTAGGGAATCACCAAAATGCAAGAAAGGTTCTGCATTCATTTAGTGTAAGTGGTGAACGATACAGGATAATAATATAATGTATAGCGTACTGACAGTAACAAGGTTGCGCTGTTGACTGTCGCACAGCCTTTCGAGGGGAAATTGAAAACAAATGAGCGCTGCTCATACAAAGAAACTCCGTAACATACTGCGGTAAAAATTCGACATGTGGAGTTTTTATATTTATAACAACAAATAATGATACAGTTAAACATCACATGACCAAGAGTGCTGTTTTTCTGAATACCATCACGATTGAAAATGTGACATTGATTTCATATGATAGTTTCATAAACAATTAAGTAACATTAAGTCACTTACATTTTAGATGCAATATTGACTGTTTTTGTTCCATTTCAGCAGCGAAAATAGTTCCAAACAAAGATCACAGCAGAACCGTAACACATCTCACAGCAACAGTGTGTTCCTGAATGATTCAACGTTTAGAATGAATCAGTTGAATCAAAGATTCAGTGACCTATTCATAAACGACATTCTTATACCGTATACAGTGAGAATATAATGGGACCTAGAATAGAACCTTGTGGGACGCCACCGTTTAGAGTTGCTAAATATGAAGTTAAATACTGATGGAAAAGCTTCTGTCTTTCAAATAGAAAACCTATTAATGCCAGTACCTTGTACAGTTGCCAGTTCCAATAGATGTAGTCTAAACCTATACAGTGAGAATATAATAGGACCTAGAGTGGGACACCACAGTTTAGAGTTGCTGAATAGGACGGCAAATTCCCAGTACTGACTGAAAAGCTTCTGTCTTTAAAACTAATTTATGCCAGTACCAATAGCTGTCACACTCCAAATGCTCTCAAAATAACTTAATGGTTTGCATCTTTATGATAAATAATACAAAGTTTCATGGTTAAAAAGGAGAAAGACAGACCCTAACTTGTGTGCTTGCTTTAGGGCCTCACTCAGTTAAAACAGCCTCTATCGGTACGCTGGGAAGGACGAGAACTCCTATGCCCGTCATAGTTCCAAGTGCACCGGATGTCTCGGAAGGCAGCAGACTTCATGAAGATGCAGGGAGTGTGAGTACTTTGTTCCTACTGTATAGTGCTCTGTACTACAGAGAGGTTAGAAAACTTCAGGAATATATCATTCACTGTGCAAACTTCCATGTCTCTTTACATTTCTACAACATGTACACCATGTACACTTCAGTCATTTCTGTTACTTTTGAACACTTTTGAAGTAATATGCTTGTGTTGTAATTATTTCTGGTCCAGCCCAGGACATTAAACTATATTAAATATAGTTATTTATACAGTGGCAATAAAATGCATCTAAAATATTTGCAATAAAGAGTAAAAGTTAAACGTCTGCTCCAAAAAAAATTGTTTTATCCAATTTATTATGATAGGGTTAGTAGAAATGACTTGCTTGCTACATTTGGCACTGCATTTCCATTAGGGATGCCATATGGAATGACAATTTTGGCAAATACCGATAACCGATAATTCTTTATATTTGAAAGCCGATAACCGATATATTGTCCGATAAATCTAAATCCGAATTTTTATATATTTTTTGAGAGCCTGATTACAAAAACAAAAGTGTCACCGAGTGTCATTAAAAGCCACGTCCCAAACACACAATTATGATGTTCTTATTATAATTTTATGTGGCCTATATGACAGCCTTGCGCTGCAGATGTTGCACGTTACCGTATTTTCCTTTTTGAAGTGATTCCAATCATATTTAAAAGCAATTCAAAACCACCATCATAGCTTTTATATATTTCGGCCAAATTTTCTTATCAGACCATTAACAATAACATTAAAAATAAACATATATCGGCCGATACCAATATGGTGGCCGATATATCATGCATCCCTTGTTTACATATATGTGTTTTCATCATTATGCATCAAACCCTATGACCTAGAAAACATGTCATGTACTATATTGCATACTATAATGTTCTATGGATACTGTTGCATATTGAATATATTTTTAAATGTACGACAAGATAATGATATCATTTTAACATGTTTTTTCTTTTCTCTCAAACCTTTACCTGCTTTCCCCTTTTAACGGCTGTATTTATTGTCTGCTCATTACGATTCATTTTGGAAATTTTGCTTGTTTAAACGAATTAAACCTGCATTGTTTATCCTGCATAATGCACCGTACTACCGTACCCCTTCATCCATTACCACGCATGTGACTGTGCTGTTTGATTTCCTGCTTTTCTTCTGCAGTACCATTGACCATCCCCTATAAACCCAATCCCCAGCTCACCCCAACCCCACCCCCCGCAGTAACCTTCTTCATCTCCTTCAGAATTACGAGACGGACGAGTTGACGGAGGAAATGGCCCATCTGGAGGGCTTAATGAAGGACCTAAACGCCATCACGACAGCCTGAGCACAATCCTCACAATAACACTAGACCTCACCTGCCACTGGGAGGACGTACAGCACGGAGGAGTTCTCAATCATTCGCTAAACGCAGAGAGAAAGGAAGAGACAGGAGAAAAACAATAACGTTTGGGATCCCTTGCTTACTCTCAGGAAGGAGAAACCCATCAAAACGTGGACAGTGGACATTCTGAGAAAGGACATGTGGTTACTTCAACGAGACGATTGCGATTTTTCTCTCAGCATCCTAAATGTTTCCTTTTATTTTAGTGGAGACCGTTTGAAAAGACACCATTTTATTATCCTACGAAAAAAGGAAAGCTACAATATGCTGGTGTACGTGTTGGTGCTCGTAAGGCACAATTTACAGTGTTTCATTTGTGTCTTTTTTTGGTATGTTTTTGTATCTATATATATTGCCCCCGTTCCAGTGAGGTGAACGTTGGACATCGTCCTTTTTATTTCTGCAAGGCATTTTGTATTAAGCATTTTGATTGACATCTCTTTCTCTTTTGTATGTCATATAATGTGCCATGTCTTATTATTTTCTTAAACATGTTTTGTATTGTTTTATATGCATATACACTTATCAGTTTGTATATATATGTTTAAAACGGACTCGTGTTGTCACCACAGCAATGTTTTTGACCTCTCGTGACAGTTTCCGTTAAGTCAGAGACACGCTGCTTTTTTTTAATTTCGCGATTAGAATGGATTTTTGCAGTCCCCCTTCAACATTTAGCCTGTTTTAAATGGGAGTTCCCTTCAGATATGCCTTATTAAATTTGTGTGGAATGGCAGAAATCAGTACAGCTGGGGAAAATGTTTTCAAAATGTTTATCACACAACACTGTGATATTTATTCTGTAATGCTGTTAACCGGTTACTCGGTCGATACGACAACGTAGACCTCCGTCACACATGCTGGACTTGGTGCTGATACTCCAAACTTCAGGTTCTACACACGTAACTGATAAATGAATGAATTTGGTACATTGGAAAGTGCTTTGTATGGTTTATCTCCTCTTGCTGCATTGGTCTGAATCCTTTTATCAGAGCTTACGCAAAATCAATGAATGAACGACATTCACTGTGAGATTTTACAGGCCACATTCTTGGCACTCAATGCAACAGACTTTTATGCAGAACTCCCAGTGCTCATCTTTTATTTTCCATTATATTTCTTGTATTCCTTTCATATGAAGTACTTGTATAAAATCTCAATGTGCGAGGAAAAAAAACCCAACTGTTCCTACCCTGCTGGATATGGTTTTGTTCTGTACTTTTACCCAAAGAAAATATGTAACAGCAATCATAATTTTGTTTTGTCTCCTCAAACATTTTCTTGAATGTCATTTTGGCTGTAAGAAATTCTGGGTTTAAGGAACATGTTAAAAAGCTTGGTAAAAACAATACAACCTATTTGGGATAACCGATCAAGTTGTAGACAGTCAAACCTTTATTGCACTTTTTCAACAATTTCAAGAAAAAAACATTTTTACATATCCTGTGTTTTGAATATAAAGCTCTATTTGTGTAATGTAGTGTCATAGTTTAGCATAGGCAGCTGGTCTTATTTGTTCTTTTGCCTCTGAAATAATATTTGAGCGGCAGGTTTTACTGTGTTGCATATGCAGAATTCTGTTGTTGCTTATTTCTGTACAGATCTTCTCGCTGTCTCTAGAAATACTCTGTGGCTTTTTAAAAAAATATTCTGAAAACCCTGCTTTTGCCTGTTTATTTGCATGCATCCCCCTTGCTTTCATTTTCCAGTATTTCCACACCATTTAAAATATCTCTGACATATGATTACTGAATGAGTTAGCTAATGTGATCATCAAACATTCATTTAAAGGGGTCCTATGATGGCCCTTTTTATAAGATTTAAAATAAGTCTGTGTATGTGAAGTTTTAGCTCAAAATACCCCATAGATCATATTTTATAACATGTTAAAATTGTCATTTTTTAGGGTGAGCAAAAACGCAGTTTTTGTGTCCCTTTAAATGCAAATGAGCTGCTGCTCCCGCCCCTTTCTAGAAGAGGGCGGAGCTTCAAGAGCTCATGTTAGCAGCTCTGATTACCTCACGCAGACAAACTGAAAATATCAGAAACTGTTCAGCCTTTCATGTTCAAACCGGCATCGGACAATGATCGAGACTCAAGTGACGTAGAATGAGACAGGTTCTGAATGGATAGTTGAGGAATTTATGAGTTAACGATCTTCGATTAGCATATTCTCTCATGATAATCTATAAATCGCTCGTGTGGGAACTGTAGTAAGATGCACAGAGCCAGAGAATATCCGCTGCATGAAGAGAGAATGGGTATAGTTTAGTTTAATTACGGTTATAACTTCATCATCTTGCTTTTATGACAGACTCGACTACAACAACTCTTCCTCTTCTCAACATGGCCTTTGTTGCATGTTCCCGGAGGTTTATGCAAAGGAAGCTCGTTGTAGTCCCTACCAGCCGTTTGTTGTAGTCCTTAAAGTGATTTCTGTAAAAGTAAATCTCTCCCTTTGCAGATGTTGTTTATGCTCAAACAGCAACATTACACACTAAATGAAATCATAAAAGTGAAATCGTATTCAACCACCCCTTTAAATCAAAATGTTAGTCGACCCAGTACGAGCTACAGCACTGTGAAGCTTTGGGGGTGTTGATGATCGTTCTGAATTCAGATCTGGATGTAGTTTTTGACAGCTTTTTGACAGTTTTTGTTCAAGTGAAACATGCCCACAATCAAGTGTTAATAAAAAAAGTTCACAAAGCTAGAATTAAATGGTTGTTTAGCTTTTGGAATATTGTGCTCAGATATTCATAGAACATATTCTGTAGGCCATAAAAGTTGTTAAAATGAATCGCAAAAAAAAAAAGCTTGGAAAGGAGTTGACCCTCATTCTATAGACTTTTCCCCGTTGGGAAGTCCAGCATTTTTGATTTTTCAAGTTTCATGACTCCCAGAATATTTTGTTGTATGGATATATGAACATGCAAAATGTCAAAAAGAAAAACAGACCCTCTGCTTTTCAAAAAAACAAAAACAAAAAAAAACAAAAACAAAACATAGCTCAACCATAGTGGCAATCCACCTGTCACTCAAAGTGGCCACGCCCTTAATTATGCAGAACTTTAATGCTTAATATAATTTAAACGGATTCATTCATGAAAATGTCAGTCATGAAAGGCAAAATTAGCCGTATAGACCAAAACCACTGTTTGTCCCAGACTGTTAACATGTTTTTTCTGCTGTAAAGTTGGGCATTTTAACATCGGGGAGATACAGATTTGACTCCCTTCTGGAGCCTGTCTCTAGTGGCCAGTCGATGAATTGCAGTTTAAGTCACTTCCGTGTTGGCTTTAGGAGAAAGTTGCCTCTTGGTATTCAACTTACAAAAAAAGCATAACTGGCGTGACGCATCAAGAATGCAAGTCAGGAGGATGAAGGAGATAATGAGAATTCATCAAAAACGACTCCAAACACAAGGTTGTTCTTTTCTGCGGTCTTTATTGACATGATCAATTACATCTAGACTCCTCTGGGTGTTTTGAAGTTCATGCCGATAGTTGGCTGCGTGACCTGCAGGTTGGGGAGGTTCCCGAAGTCCTGCAATGAGAGAAAGAAAGGGTTAATGTCGGTTCAGGTCTGTATACGAGCGCCACAAAATCAGTTCTGACCATTCACATCTACAGCTCGCCAACTCCAAGATTTGACAGCCGTTTAATCTCCGCTAAGAGAACAGTTCCCTTTAACCATACAGCACATATTTGCAGCTCATCTACACAAATTAAGGTAAAATCAACTTACGAAAGTCTTCAGCATTTCCTTCGTGTCTGGATCGACCTCAATAATCTCCTGATCCAAAGCAGAGACCTGGGAAAGTGAAGCACATGACATGAGGGACTCGCACAGCTCTAGTGATGTCCACCACACTCCAGGATCAAAGCTGACTGTGATGTTTGGGATCATGCAACAAACAATAATTACTACATGAGCAAATAAAGGGTTCACAGTTTAGAGGAAGATAATAGCTCTTCACGAGGAAAAACCTGGGAGGAATTCAGTGGATCGTTTTACACTAATCTGATATATTCAAAACTCATACTTGCAATTTTTTCCTTTTACAAAAAAAAACAAAAAAAAAAAACAAAGCATGACAGCATGTCTTTGGCTTCTGTGTAACTACTGATGATTATGCATTAGAGCTCATTTAAAGTGATTCTCCCACGATTCTGAACAGACAATTAAACAAAATGTCATTTACTAGAGGTTCTGCCAAAATGCTAATTGCGGTCATCTACATAAACCAATTTAAATTCAGGTTGAGTGAATGATTCAATGACTCACTCAAAGATTTGTTTCATTACTGGGTGAATCAGTGTTTTTGAATGAATGATTCAATGACTCACTCATAAAGACTTCACATATTTCATTACTGGATTAATTAGTTTTTTTTTTTTTAACAAATCTCTTGAATGAATGATTCAACAAACACATGTTTAACAGTCATGGGTCTCCACCTACTGGTGTAACGATGTAATCAATACAATACAAGTTACTCTCAAAAGATGATTTCCTCCATTTAGATCACTACCATAGACTATAAACTCTTATCCCAGTTCTTCTGTGATGACCTGAATTATTGTAAGGCAGAAATAATGACCGTTTCATATCTATACATGACAACGGCTCTCTCTGGATCAGAACACGGCTCTGAATGATCGCACTTGTCAAAGGTTTAATAGACATAGAGCCGAATCACTGTCATTTAGATGATCACGTGGGTGTTTGAGTCGAGACTGCCATCTTTTAAGGCCAGTTGTTCAAAAAGTTTAATCTGGACTAGAATGATCAGGATCAGGTAATCTTTTGTGCCGGGTTTTCAAAGCAAAATGACATTATCCTGATCCATATACACACTTTTTCAGATGACCAAATCTGGATTACTAGTGCTCTCCGGCTCCCCTAAAGGCATTTCTCTCAGGTCTGTTTTACAAGGTTCTTCAGTGAACCTCAAATCCAATATTCGCCTGCTTTATAATAAATCAAATTCTCCTTCTCTGTAGATTTTGCATTCATAAATGCGAATCCTCGAATCGTAAACCTATTTTTGTAGGTTGTTTAAAAAAAAGCTCTCAGAACATGTACGGTTTGCACAGCCTACAAACGGTTCACTGTACTCTGTGTAATTTGTATTACTTTGTGTAATGCCCTCTTTTCTTTTATTTGCCATTTGGTTCTGCTTTGAGCTATGGTATTGCTTATTCATGTTAGGTTTCTTATTTCCTCTCTATTGATGTTATTCGTAATTGTTATGTTCTAACTTTGTTGTGCTATAGTGCAAACTGTAAACTACATTGGCATTTCCCCCCAGTGGCATTTTACAGTGATAAAAACACTTTAAAATTAAATAATCCTCAAACAGCTTTAAATAATCAAACAGAAATATTATATGGGGCCAAATCTCTTCACTGTAGACCGAAAGGCTTCGGTACCCTGATGTCTACTTCGAATTTATTACTTTTGAACAACTGGCCCTTAAAGATGAATGAAGAGGTCAAGCGTCACTGACCTCTGGGACGTAGTTATCCCGCTCTCCCGCTCCTCCTCCTGCAGTTTGATGGAGATGCCCCTGACCGGACCTCTCTGGATGCGCTTCATCAGATGGGTCACATACCTGCAGACACACAACACAAGCCTTCAGTTCGGTGCTCTTTGGATTTGCCCTGCTGATATTTCCAGTGGCCTCTCCACATAAGAAAAGGAGTATTTCAGCAACATAAGATATTGTATAGAAATCTTGCTAAAATAGTACGAGACTGAGAAATGCACACAATACCAGTCAAAAGTTTGGAAACTACTATTTTTTTTTAATATATATACACTTGAGCTTCTCATCAAGTCTGCATTTATTTGATACAAAAAGTAATATTGTGAAATGTACACAACTTAAAATACTTGTTCATTTTAATTAGTGCTTGGAATAGATAAAAAAAAAAAAAAAAAAAAAAAAAAAAAAATTGCGATTTTTAATATTTTGATATTGTATTAAATTTCAGTTACTCTCCAAATTAATGTAGAAACAATTTAAAGACAGCATATTTTAAATGTGTTGTAGGGATGTCCCGGTACCAAAACTATAATTTTACGGTACTCCGTACCAAAGCAAAATGTTTTTATTTTTATTTTATTAAACCATTTTCTTTAAATGTAATTAAATTCAATGAGTTTATCATTTACAGTGATAATCATAAGTAAATAATACATAAAGGCTGTATGCGGTTTAAAAGTAAACATTGTTTATAAAATAAAGATCAAGTGAAAATAAGCAACGATCCAGGCATTACTATTATTAGTAGAGGCGTATTACATAGAGACGCAGCTAAATCTACTTTACAACAGTAGCCTAATACACACTCACCTAAAGGATTATTAGGAGCACCATACTAATACTGTGTTTGACCCCCTTTCACCTTCAGAACTGCCTTAATTCTACGTGGCATTGATTCAACAAGGTGCTGAAAGCATTCTTTAGAAATGTTGGCCCATATTGATAGGATAGCATCTTGCAGTTGATGGAGATTTGTGGGATGCACATCCAGGGCACGAAGCTCCCGTTCCACCACATCCCAAAGATGCTCTATTGGGTTGAGATCTGGTGACTGTGGGGGCCATTTTAGTACAGTGAACTCATTGTCATGTTCAAGAAACCAATTTGAAATGAGTCGAGCTTTGTGACATGGTGCATTATCCTGCTGGAAGTAGCCATCAGAGAATGGGTACATGGTGGTCATAAAGGGATGGACATGGTCAGAAACAATGCTCAGGTAGGCCGTGGCATTTAAACGATGCCCAATTGGCACTAAGGGGCCTAAAGTGTGCCAAGAAAACATCCCCCACACCATTACACCACCACCACCAGCCTGCACAGTGGTAACAAGGCATGATGGATCCATGTTCTCATTCTGTTTACGCCAAATTCTGACTCTACCATCTGAATGTCTCAACAGAAATCGAGACTCATCAGACCAGGCAACATTTTTCCAGTCTTCAACTGTCCAATTTTGGTGAGCTTGTGCAAATTGTAGCCTCTTTTCCTATTTGTAGTGGAGATGAGTGGTACCCGGTGGGGTCTTCTGCTGTTGTAGCCCATCCGCCTCAAGGTTGTGCGTGTTGTGGCTTCACAAATGCTTTGCTGCATACCTCGGTTGTAACGAGTGGTTATTTCAGTCAAAGTTGCTCTTCTATCAGCTTGAATCAGTCGGCCCATTCTCCTCTGACCTCTAGCATCAACAAGGCATTTTCTCCCACAGGACTGCCGCATACTGGATGTTTTTCCCTTTTCACACCATTCTTTGTAAACCCTAGAAATGGTTGTGCGTGAAAATCCCAGTAACTGAGCAGATTGTGAAATACTCAGACCGGCCCGTCTGGCACCAACAACCATGCCACGCTCAAAATTGCTTCAATCACCTTTCTTTCCCATTCTGACATTCAGTTTGGAGTTCAGGAGATTGTCTTGACCAGGACCACACCCCTAAATGCATTGAAGCAACGGCCATGTGATTGGTTGATTAGATAATTGCATTAATGAGAAATTGAACAGGTGTTCCTAATAATCCTTTAGGTGGGTGTATTCGTCAATTTCTTCACGTTAAACTGAACTTTTATTTTGACGGGTTGCCGTGAAGACCTTTGAGTGTCTGATCATGAGAGAGTTCACAAGTGAAACTGTAAATGCTCATGAAGTGATGGTTTATGTGTTTGTGTCCTCATATAGTGACACACGGCAGAGACTACAAAGACAGCGAGCGAGTGTACCGTTCTCTCTACAAATAAAAATTAATTTGATTGAAATCTGTTTTTATGTTTGTGTGACAAAACAGAGTGACACTCAGGGTCTTCTTAGAAAATGGAGAAAATTAATCCTCAAAAACAGAAACACAGAACACGCATACAGAAATTAAGTGGCACGCTTCCCACAATGCCAGACAGACAGACAAGTTCATTGCATTGCATTTTGATGTTCATGTTGTGTATTTTTACTCCATATGTAATATAACTCTTCATTTCTGTTAATTTTTGTAACTGAAGTGTAGATTAAAGTTGCAGAATTAAGGAAATCAGATGTTTGAAAAAATGATAAACTAAAGAACTCTCTTTAGAACTTTTCTCTTGCTCAGGTTTGATTCTAATCAATGCAACACTGAAAAAAATTTCAGTACAAAAAAATAAAATGCTGAACTTTGACAAATTGATTGTTATAATTGTGATTTCATAACATTTTAAAATGAATCTAACTTTGGGTCTTTTATAATGTGAATTTTATATAAACTGACTGTGAAAATCCATTAAAAATATATTTTTTTAATTTATATAAGTTTAAAAATTATAAATACTCCAAAAACTGCACCGATGTGGAGTAAAACAATAAACAGTAAAATTACATTTGTTCTTAAACAAAAAAACAAACAAACACAAAGACAATTGTTTTAGACCCCAAGACCCTGAGTGTAATTCCCAATGAAGACCGTGAAGGGTTAACTGCATAAATAACTAATTAAACCGATTAATCATCATTAAAACTTACATTATGAACATTAATGACAGACATCATTAGTGCTACCGTCGCTTTAAGATCGGCTGCCGAACAAGTGCTCACTTAACTCAACCTGTGACACTTTATTCATAAATGAATCCTGAAAAAAATTATTTTCTAACAATATAAATCTTTACCATCACTTTTTTTTTTTAATCAATTTAACATGCATTTCATAAAAGGGGGATAAGCTGACTATAAGCCATTTTATAAAATAAACCATTTTAAATTTCACAATATTACTGTATTTCTATATTTGATCGTGCATATTACAAAACATTTTCTGTATTTAATATTATAAAACAAAACCAAATGGAAATCACATTGTAATGTTAATTTGCAGTAATACCTTCGTAAAAACAAACAGCGAATTTATGCTGGGAAGAAAAAAAATAAGTGGCACGGACTGAATTATGATTTCTGTCCATCTCGGTCTGTCATTAATATAAAACTGATATACTGATGTGCATTTTCAGAAACTCACTTTTTTTAGGCCCGTCACACTAAACCGAACAACTCTGGAAAAGTATCGGCACATTAAATGATAAGATCCCGCGAAATATAATTATATATTATAATATTTATGGCGGTAATATACATAATAACGTGCGTGTATATTTTAGAGCATCATGAATCTTGCTTGCTTTATAAATGTTATAAGACATGCAAGTTCACCAACAAACCATTTAAAAAGAATTACATGCATTTCAACACTTATTTCATCTTCAGTAAAGCAAGCATGACAGCAATGCCTTTCATTTGTATACTGTTGTATAAAAACCCATAATCTTAATCTTCGCTAATTTGTCTTACTCTTATTATAAACTCATTTCTTCCTCCGTATTCTGTTGACAACGGGTGTATTGAATCGCATCATGCGCAAGTAGTGCATTATAAACACGTCAACTGATTTTCTACATTAGTTAAGACAATCCTTATTTATCCCTGGCAGTCTGAGACCACATCCCCATGATAGCCGTTGGGATCCGCGGTGCTGGACGTCACTCACCCGGCGATCTTGTTGCGCAGAGGTTTGCTGGGGATGATGGCGATCTCCTCGCACACCCTCTTGTTGATGTGGAAGTCATTGCCCAGTCGGGTGTAGTACTTCTCGATGACGACCCGAGCCGCCTTCTTCACAGTCTTGGTCCTGACGCGACCCTGTCAACATCCACAAGGGTCAGTCAGGGCTTTCAAGTCAATTTTATTCCCAAGTTTTATCTGCATAGCGCTTCACACGATCACATTTAAAGCAGCTTTACAGGAAAAGCTCGTTTCAAATGTTACCTTCCACACATGTAGACACCGAGATCACAGCTATTCACATTAACAACATTTAAAGGGACAGTTCACCCAAAACTGAAAAGAGTTTCTGGACCCCATTGACTTCCATAGCATCCACTATAATACTATGGAAGTCAATGGGGACCAACTGTTTGGATTGTTCAAAACATCATGTTGTGTTCAGAAGAAGAAAAACTCCTAATTTAATCAGAATGAGTAGAATTTTAATTTTGGTGTACTGTCCCTTTAATTCACACTTAACCACGTTTTCCCCATAAACACGCAGTTTAAACATGCCAGCTCGTCACAAACATTCATATCATCACAATAAATCGATTAAATCCAACATAACACAGATCGTCAGCATCCACAATATATAGTGTTGTATTTTATTGACAGTGTACTACCGCAACCCTAGTAAATACAAAGATGATCACAGCTATTTTTGCAATAGACACTGCATCAACAAATCACATTAACATTTAAAGGGATAGTTCACCCAAAATTAAAATTCTGTTTCTAGTCCCTATCGACTCCCATGGTATGATGGAAAATACTACCGAAGTCAATGGGGACCAACTGTTTGGTTACAAACATCCTTGAAAAGATCATCGTTTGTCTTCAGCAGAAGAGAGAAAATCGTACAGGTTTGGAAAAACTTCAGGATGAGCAAATTACAGAATTTTATTTTTTGGGTGTACTGTACCTTTAAGGTCGCGGACACAAGTGAACACCAGCTATGACTTATAACCGCGTTTTCCCATAAATACGCTCTCAGCTCGTCGCATACGTTTATATTATCACAATAAATGAATTAAATCCCGCACACTATTGTCTAACTGTCGCAAGCAGACGTTAACGTCTGAAATTCAAAGTTGTGAAGCGGGAGATGACGCGGAGTCGTTATTTTCCCAACATCCTACATAACAGCAAATGCAAAAAGTCAAAATACTTTGTATATACGAATCATGAGAATATTAACAATACATTCCGGTGCTTTCAAAAGCAGTGAGAGTTGCTAAACAACGGGATTCGTGCGGATTGACAGGGATTCACTGTGAAACATACACACCATATCCTCCCGGTCTAGAAGAAAAGGGTTAAGCCTGGCCGGGGCGGAAGTTTATAACACTCTTCCGGAAGTCACATAAAAGTCTCTGGCTGCTGCAAATAAACTGCAAACATAATGGGTTTTATTAACAACTTCAAAATATTATTTAACAAAATATAGATTTTAGTTACAACATAAACTCACGCGGTGTTATATAAAAATGTTGTAAAAACATTACAATTTTTAATGTTTTTGAAAGAAGTCTCTTCTGCTCATCAAGCCTGCATTTATTTGATCAAAAATACAGAAAAAACTGTAATGTAAAATATTATTACAATTTAAAATACTGGTTTTCTACTTTAATATACTTTAAAATGTAATGTATTCCTGTGATCAAAGCTGTATTTTCAGCATCATTCCTCCAGTCTTCAGTGTCACATGATCCTCAGAAATCATTCAGATATGAGGATTTATTATTAATGTTGGATGCAGTTGTGCTGATTAATATACATATATTTTTTTATAACCTGTGATACTTGTTTTCAGTTTTGGGTGAACTATCCCTTTAAATGTTATTCTTTGATGAATAAAAAGTTAAAAAGAAAAAAAATATTTCTAATAATATAAATCACTTTTTTAAAATGAATTTAACACATCCTTGCTCAATAAAAGTATTACTTTCTTTAAAAAAAATAAATAAATAAATAAAGTAAAATAAATAAAGACCCCTAACTTCTGAACGGTAGTTATATTGTTACAAAAGATTTTTTTTTTTTTTAATATGTTTATGTAACCCCTCCTGTTCGAACCACCCGCTCCAAGCGGGACTCAAACTCAGGTCCGCCGGCATGAGAGTCGGACGCTCTAACAAGGAGGCTAAAGCCTGCAACCCCTAGCGTCAGTCGCTAGAGCGTCTCTTGAGATCAGAGGAGTGAGGTTTACTCACACAGCAACTACTAGCTGGCCTCTGTTACACTCACCCCCCTAAACCTCACTCCCATCCGGGTCACGGCACCAATGTCACCCCTCCTGTTCGAACCGCCCCGCTCCAAGCGGGACTCGAACTCGGGTCCGCCGGCATGAGAGTCAGACGCTCTAACAAGGAGGCTAAAGCAACTGCTAGCTGGCGTCAGTTACATTTATTCATCAAAGAATCTTGAAAAAGTACCACAGGTTAAAAAAAAAATATCAGCACAACTGTGTCCAACATTAATAATAAATCCTCATATCTGAATGATTTCTGAGGGATCATGTGACACTGAAGACTGGAGGAATGATGCTGAAAATACAGCTTTGATCACAGGAATACATTACATTTTAAAGTATATTAAAGTAGAAAACCAGTATTTTAAATGATAAAAATATTTCACAATATTTTTTTTTTCTGTATTTTTTTAGCCTTCGTGAGCATATGAAACTTCTTTCAAAAACATGAAAATAGTAATGCTTCCAAAATTTTGACCGGTACTGTATATATAAAATTTTATGAGATTATATAAGCCAGCATGCCTTCACTTTTGTAGCTTTGTGTTAGAAAGGGTGCATTTATTTTGCAATATTGGCTGCAATAGTTCATATAGAGTGTCTAATAGGGGTGTAAGGATACACTCGTGTCACGATTCGATATAAATATCGATACTGAACTCACGATACGATATGTATCCCGATATTTTAAGCCAAAATAAAGAATTGTTTTTTTTTTTTTTTTTGACCATTATTAAAATATTATTATTATTATTGGTGTATTATTATCACCAGGACCCACAAATATTCCCCCATTGCATTGTTATACATTATATTCAACATTATATATAGTCGCAGTGGCGGGCCTACCTGAATTAATTCACCTCTTAATACAGTCATCATGACGCCACGGATATAGAAACCATTAATATTATACAGAAACGCAGTATAACAGGGCGTTGCGGCTCTCATGAAGCGAGAATTAATTATTAAATTAATTATTATTAAGCCACTAGTCTGACCATCCAATCAAAGGACGTGAAAATGCCGACATTATTGTACGCCTGCTAGATGGCCCCGGGAACGCCATCTCGAAATCTGATTGGCTGTTCAAATCGGAGTGATTATCTGATTGGTTAAAGCGCACCGTTTCATTGCCATTCATTTTAAGCAAGAGGCGCCCGCAATATTGATTCTGAAGGCCTCAAGGCAGATTTCTTTGACCCTGGCAACACATGATGCCTGAAATATGATTGGATAAAAGCTCTAACGTAAGCAAACGCCACTGGAAGCAGCGCTAATAGACTATTGGGACTAATTTAACACACATTCATGGAAAAAATATATACAAATTTAAGTCAGAGATTCTGATAGTGATTAGGCCAGCAGAGAAGGCCTTGCTGGCCCTGACGTGTAGTAATGTGACTGAAACCCCTCACGCATTACTCGCGCTTTCTATCCCGTGCTCGCTATGTCCCGCCTCCTTCGCTATTAATGCACTATACATATAAGAATAAACCACCTAAAATGCTTTGAATAATCATACTACCAAAACTAAATGTGATCTGATGCTTTAAATGATGTTTGCGCTTTCACTAAGGAGTGGCGCTTTAAATGACGTTTGCGCTCTCAAGAAAGGGTCAAAATGGCCGCTCTCAAACTGTAAACGTTTAGCTCATCCGAGGATTTCTCTCGTGTTGTGTTTTCGCGCGTCACGCACTCATTTGAGCGTGCGTGTTTACTACAGTACGCGCGTTGTGGTAAATCTGTTCATCATAAACCATCGTTTGTCTCTCTCCAGAAGACTTGGATTTGGATTAGACACTCGATTAGTTCTTTTTACGATGCCTTTATGACAGTTTTGGGATCTTTTAAGTTTGAGAGGAATGGACTATAAATGGAGGGACAGAAATCCCGCAGGTTTCATAAAGAATATCCTCATTTGTGTTTGGAAGTTAAACGAAATACGACTTGATGAGTACATGATGACCGAATTTACATTTGTAAATTTGTGTTTGGGTGAATTATTCCTTATGCTTACTACAGCAAGTTGAGCCTTGGATAAAACAACTCTATATCGCGAATCATATCGTCACATTTCCGTATCGCGATATATCGTTTAACGATATCGTTACATCCCTAGTGTCCAAGAACTCTTAACAAAATGAATGCGTTGTCTTCATACTACCCTTACGAAAAATAACCATGGTTTTATTGTATTAAAAGTGTAGTAACCATGTTTTTTTGGCTAATTGATTACCATTTATATAACCACAGTTTTTACCACAAATACCATGGTTAAACTATGATTAGAGTAGCAAAACCATGGTTAATTTGTGGTTCCCATGGTTTAACTACAATAACCATGTTTTTTGGTTTTATTTGTAGTAAAACCATGGTTCATTTTCGTAAGGTATAAACACTAGACATATAAAGTATAAAAATAACATTGACATTGATTCCTAGAACTGATGCAGAGCGATTATATAGCTACTTATATGCAGTATTTTCATGTGTCGCTGTAGTTGTAATTCTTATGAATGCTAATAAACAGGCTGTACTCTAGTAAATTTGGAACAAAAAGTATCTCTAAAAAGACAGACACTCACTCAGAGGTTAAGAGACATTTTCTTTTATTTTACATAAAAAAAGGGTGCAAACTTGAGTTTCCCTTTAAGAGTGGAGGAATAAAAATTTAATTCGAAAGGTTATGTATGGAACTTTATACGACTCCTCAGGAAAATAGGCATTTTAAATAAGATTAAGATTAAGGCCTTAATCTTTCTGCAATTTAAAAACAAAATATATTGAGAGAGAGAGAGAGAGAGAGAGAGAGAGAGAGAGAGAGAGAGAGAGAGAGAGAGAGAGAGAGAGAGAGAGAGAGAGAGAGAGAGAGAGAGAGAGAGAGAGAGAGAGAGAGAGAGAGAGAGAGAGAGAGAGAGAGAGAGAGAGAGAGAGAGAGAGAGAGAGAGAGAGAGAGAGAGAGAGAGAGAGAGAGAGATAGAGAGAGAGAGAGAGAGAGAGAGAGAGAGAGAGAGAGAGAGATAGAGATAGAGAGAGAGATAGAGATAGAGAGAGAGAGAGAGAGAGAGAGAGAGAGAGAGAGAGAGAGAGAAAACAAAACGGGTCCATCACAGTTGAAGCCCTTGAAGAAAGCAAAAATCATTGAAGTACATTTAAGTAACATTCATATTTTCAACAATAAATTCATAATACAATGAAATTTAAAGTATCTCTGTAAGTATGACCAGAACAAGAGGATGACTCTTGCAGTACTGTACAATTAAGTTTTTAATGTTTTGAAGTACAGAAAACATCCTTACTGAAAGAAACACTACCAAAAAAAAAAAAAACATGAAAGAGAGAGAATTCAAATATTGCAGTGCTTTCCTACCAGACTCCTGTAATATAATCATTCCGAGGTCATTAAAAACGAGTGGTCCTTAAAAAATAATAAAAAAAACCAATTCCCACATGAACTAAAATCTTGAGACAGGAATGATTAAATTTTTTCAGAGAGCGAGAGAAAGCTATGACTGTGTAGCAGACACAATGGAAGGGCATTACAGTACAGAGCGGCGAAACAGCGCGCGGTGGACGTTCACCTGCTCAACTCTAGCGCACAGACGGGTCAGACTTGCAGTAGCATGTTTAAGGCATTACGCAGCCACAGAATAACAGTGTATCAACTTCATGCCCACAATGTTCTTCAGTGCTCCATTTACACAAGTAGTTTCCATTGCTTTCAGAATCAAAAGCCATGCACATAAAATCTGCATTAAATGTCACTAACTTCAACTTTAGGAGAATATCTTGATTTACCTCCCTGCCACACATTAAAGAGTGAGTTCACCCAAAAACGAAAAATTCCTCATGTCGTTCCAAACCCGCAAGACCTTTGATCATCTTCAGAACACATATTTCTGATGAAATCCGAGAGCTCTTTGACCCTCTATAGCAATATAATTAACACTTTCAAGGCCCAGAAATGTTTAAAACATCATTCACATCGAACGTAACGTTATGAAGGGACGGGAATACTTTTTTGCACAAAACCAAGCAAAATTAACAATTTTATTCAACAGTTTATTCTCTTCCGCCATGCTTACGGGTTCTACGCCAGAACGCCTGCTCATTATTGGCCGACGGCCCTCACGTGATCCCCACGGCACGCGCATGTGATGCTGACACAGGAGCTGGCCAATAACGAGCCGGCGTTCTGACGTAGAACCCGGAAGCACTGCGTTTACAATGTGAACAGCGTCAGAGACTGACACGGAAGAGAATAAGTTCTTGAATAAAGTCATTATTTTAAGATTTTTTCGTTAGAAAAAATTTAGAAGTCAGAATTATGAGATATAAAGTCAGAACTGAATCGCAACTGTGAAAAAAGTTGCATAATAACTTTATAACTTGAGTATTTTTCTCAGAATTGATAAACTTGCAATTGCGAGTTATATAAAGTCCAATTCTAAGAGAAAGAGAGACTGACTTTAAATTTCAATTCTGACTTTATATCCCGTAATTGAGAGATATAAAGTCAGAATTGAGAGATATAAAGTCAGAATTGAGAGATATAAAGTCAGAATTGAGAGATATAAAGTCAGAATTGAGAGATATAAAGTCAGAATTGAGTGATATAAAGTCAGAATTGAGAGATATAAAGTCAGAATTGAGAGATATAAAGTCAGAATAAGTCAGAATTGAGCGATATAAAGTCAGAATAAGTCAGAATTGAGTGATATAAAGTCAGAATTGAGTGATATAAAGTCAGAATTGAGAGATATAAAGTCAGAATTGAGAGATATAAAGTCAGAATTGAAGCGATATAAAGTCAGAATAAGTCAGAATTGAGAGATATATAAAGTCAGAATTGAGTGATATAAAGTCAGAATTGAGAGATATAAAGTCAGAATTGAGCGATATAAAGTCAGAATAAGTCAGAATTGAGAGATATAAAGTCAGAATTGAGAATAAAAGTCAGAATAAGTCAGAATTGAGAGATATAAAGTCAGAATTGAGTGATATAAAGTCAGAATAAGTCAGAAGTCAGAATTGAGAGATATAAAGTCAGAATTGAGAGATATAAAGTCAGAATTGAGAGATATAAAGTCAGAATTGAGAGATATAAAGTCAGAATTGAGAGATATAAAGTCAGAATTGAGAGATATAAAGTCAGAATTGAGAGATATAAAGTCAGAATTGAGTGATATAAAGTCAGAATTGAGTGATATAAAGTCAGAATTGAGAGATATAAAGTCAGAATTGAGAGATATAAAGTCAGAATTGAGAGATATAAAGTCAGAATTGAGAGATATAAAGTCAGAATTGAGAGATATAAAGTCAGAATTGAGTGATATAAAGTCAGAATTGAGAGATATAAAGTCAGAATTGAGAGATATAAAGTCAGAATTGAGCGATATAAAGTCAGAATAAGTCAGAATTGAGCGATATAAAGTCAGAATAAGTCAGAATTGAGAGATATAAAGTCAGAATTGAGCGATATAAAGTCAGAATAAGTCAGAATTGAGCGATATAAAGTCAGAATAAGTCAGAATTGAGTGATATAAAGTCAGAATTGAGAGATATAAAGTCAGAATTGAGCGATATAAAGTCAGAATTGAGTGACAAAGTCAGAATTGAGAGATATAAAGTCAGAATTGACAGATATATAAAGTCAGAATTGAGAGATATATAAAGTCAGAATTGAGTGATATAAAGTCAGAATTGAGAGATATAAAGTCAGAATTGAGAGATATAAAGTCAGAATTGAGTGATATAAAGTCAGAATTGAGAGATATAAAGTCAGAATTGAGAGATATAAAGTCTGAATTGAGAGATATAAAAGTCAGAATAAGTCAGAATTGAGCGATATAAAGTCAGAATAAGTCAGAATTGAGTGATATAAAGTCAGAATTGAGTGATATAAAGTCAGAATTGAGAGATATAAAGTCAGAATTGAGAGATATATAAAGTCAGAATTGAGAGATATAAAGTCAGAATTGAGAGATATAAAGTCAGAATTGAGTGATATAAAGTCAGAATTGAGTGATATAAAGTCAGAATTGAGAGATATAAAGTCAGAATTGAGAGATATAAAGTCAGAATTGAGTGATATAAAGTCAGAATTGAGTGATATAAAGTCAGAATTGAGTGATATAAAGTCAGAATTGAGAGATATAAAGTCAGAATTGAGAGATATAGAGTCAGAATTGAGTGATATAAAAGTCATATAAAGTCAGAATTGAGAGATATAAAGTCAGAATTGAGCGATATAAAGTCAGAATAAGTCAGAATTGAGCGATATAAAGTCAGAATAAGTCAGAATTGAGAGATATAAAGTCAGAATTGAGCGATATAAAGTCAGAATAAGTCAGAATTGAGCGATATAAAGTCAGAATAAGTCAGAATTGAGTGATATAAAGTCAGAATTGAGAGATATAAAGTCAGAATTGAGCGATATAAAGTCAGAATTGAGTGACAAAGTCAGAATTGAGAGATATAAAGTCAGAATTGACAGATATATAAAGTCAGAATTGAGAGATATATAAAGTCAGAATTGAGTGATATAAAGTCAGAATTGAGAGATATAAAGTCAGAATTGAGAGATATAAAGTCAGAATTGAGTGATATAAAGTCAGAATTGAGAGATATAAAGTCAGAATTGAGAGATATAAAATCTGAATTGAGAGATATAAAGTCAGAATTGAGAGATATAAAGTCAGAATTGAGAGATATAAAGTCAGAATTGAGAGATATAAAGTCAGAATAAGTCAGAATTGAGTGATATAAAGTCAGAATTGAGATATATAAAGTCAGAATTGAGAGATATAAAGTCTGAATTGAGAGATATAAAGTCTGAATTGAGAGATATAAAGTCAGAATTGAGAGATATAAAGTCAGAATTGAGAGATATAAAGTCAGAATTGAGAGATATAAAGTCAGAATTGAGAGATATAAAGTCAGAATTGAGCGATATAAAGTCAGAATAAGTCAGAATTGAGTGATATAAAGTCAGAATTGAGTGATATAAAGTCAGAATTGAGTGATATAAAGTCAGAATTGAGTGATATAAAGTCAGAATTGAGTGATATAAAGTCAGAATTGAGTGATATAAAGTCAGAATTGAGAGATATAAAGTCAGAATAAGTCAGAATTGAGATATATAAAGTCAGAATTGAGAGATATAAAGTCTGAATTGAGAGATATAAAGTCTGAATTGAGAGATATAAAGTCAGAATTGAGAGATATAAAGTCAGAATTGAGAGATATAAAGTCAGAATTGAGAGATATAAAGTCAGAATTGAGAGATATAAAGTCAGAATTGAGAGATATAAAGTCAGAATTGAGCGATATAAAGTCAGAATAAGTCAGAATTGAGCGATATAAAGTCAGAATAAGTCAGAATTGAGTGATATAAAGTCAGAATTGAGTGATATAAAGTCAGAATTGAGAGATATAAAGTCAGAATTGAGAGATATAAAGTCAGAATTGAGTGATATAAAGTCAGAATTGAGTGATATAAAGTCAGAATTGAGTGATATAAAGTCAGAATTGAGAGATATAAAGTCAGAATTGAGAGATATAAAGTCAGAATTGAGTGATATAAAGTCAGAATTGAGAGATATAAAGTCAGAATTGAGAGATATAAAGTCAGAATTGAATATAAAGTCAGAATAAGTCAGAATTGAGATATAAAGTCAGAATAAGTCAGAATTGAGAGATATAAAGTCAGAATTGAGCGATATAAAGTCAGAATAAGTCAGAATTGAGCGATATAAAGTCAGAATAAGTCAGAATTGAGTGATATAAAGTCAGAATTGAGAGATATAAAGTCAGAATTGAGCGATATAAAGTCAGAATTGAGTGACAAAGTCAGAATTGAGAGATATAAAGTCAGAATTGACAGATATATAAAGTCAGAATTGAGAGATATATAAAGTCAGAATTGAGTGATATAAAGTCAGAATTGAGAGATATAAAGTCAGAATTGAGAGATATAAAGTCAGAATTGAGTGATATAAAGTCAGAATTGAGAGATATAAAGTCAGAATTGAGAGATATAAAGTCTGAATTGAGAGATATAAAGTCAGAATTGAGAGATATAAAGTCAGAATTGAGAGATATAAAGTCAGAATTGAGAGATATAAAGTCAGAATTGAGAGATATAAAGTCAGAATAAGTCAGAATTGAGTGATATAAAGTCAGAATTGAGATATATAAAGTCAGAATTGAGAGATATAAAGTCTGAATTGAGAGATATAAAGTCTGAATTGAGAGATATAAAGTCAGAATTGAGAGATATAAAGTCAGAATTGAGAGATATAAAGTCAGAATTGAGAGATATAAAGTCAGAGAGATATAAAGTCAGAATTGAGCGATATAAAGTCAGAATTGAGATATAAAGTCAGAATTGAGCGATATAAAGTCAGAATAAGTCAGAATTGAGTGATATAAAGTCAGAATTGAGTGATATAAAGTCAGAATTGAGTGATATAAAGTCAGAATTGAGTGATATAAAGTCAGAATTGAGTGATATAAAGTCAGAATTGAGATATAAAGTCAGAATTGAGAGATATAAAGTCAGAATAAGTCAGAATTGAGATATATAAAGTCAGAATTGAGAGATATAAAGTCTGAATTGAGAGATATAAAGTCTGAATTGAGAGATATAAAGTCAGAATTGAGAGATATAAAGTCAGAATTGAGAGATATAAAGTCAGAATTGAGAGATATAAAGTCAGAATTGAGAGATATAAAGTCAGAATTGAGAGATATAAAGTCAGAATTGAGCGATATAAAGTCAGAATAAGTCAGAATTGAGCGATATAAAGTCAGAATAAGTCAGAATTGAGTGATATAAAGTCAGAATTGAGTGATATAAAGTCAGAATTGAGAGATATAAAGTCAGAATTGAGAGATATAAAGTCAGAATTGAGCGATATAAAGTCAGAATAAGTCAGAATTGAGAGATATATAAAGTCAGAATTGAGTGATATAAAGTCAGAATTGAGTGATATAAAGTCAGAATTGAGAGATATAAAGTCAGAATTGAGCGATATAAAGTCAGAATAAGTCAGAATTGAGTGATATAAAGTCAGAATTGAGTGATATAAAGTCAGAATTGAGAGATATAAAGTCAGAATTGAGAGATATAAAGTCAGAATTGAGCGATATAAAGTCAGAATAAGTCAGAATTGAGCGATATATAAAGTCAGAATAAGTCAGAATTGAGAGATATAAAGTCAGAATTGAGCGATATAAAGTCAGAATAAGTCAGAATTGAGCGATATAAAGTCAGAATAAGTCAGAATTGAGTGATATAAAGTCAGAATTGAGAGATATAAAGTCAGAATTGAGCGATATAAAGTCAGAATTGAGTGACAAAGTCAGAATTGAGAGATATAAAGTCAGAATTGACAGATATATAAAGTCAGAATTGAGAGATATATAAAGTCAGAATTGAGTGATATAAAGTCAGAATTGAGAGATATAAAGTCAGAATTGAGAGATATAAAGTCAGAATTGAGTGATATAAAGTCAGAATTGAGAGATATAAAGTCAGAACTGAGAGATATAAAGTCAGAATTGAGTGATATAAAGTCAGAATTGAGTGATATAAAGTCAGAATTGAGTGATATAAAGTCAGGATTACGATTTTATATCTCACAACATACTTTACATCACGCGATTATGAGAAAAAAAAGTCAGAATTTCGAAATGTAAATGTCAGAATTGTGAGATTAAAAAGTTACAATTACCTTTTTTATTTTTCATTCTGTGGCAGAAACAAGCTTCCATATTTCTGGGCCTTGAAAGTGAAAGTTGCCGTCTATGGACGGTCAGAAACCGCTCAGATTTCATCAGAAATATCTTCATTTGTGTTCTGAAGATGACCGAAGGTTTTACGGGTTTGGAACGACACGAGGGTGAGGAATTAACGAAAGAACCTTCATTTTTTGGGTGAACTAACCCTTTAAAGTGACTAGAACCGTGATACAAAAGCAAAGGGAATGAATGGAGCACAAACACCTCTCGGAATGTTTGACTTTCATAGAATAACTGTATATTTAAACCTCAGATGGACATAGAATGCCATAACTGTAAGGATACCATCTTTATTAAAAACAAAAGGTACATATCTTAAAAAAAAGGGAAAATTAAAGATGAAAGATGGCTTGAAATAACCATCACCTTGCAGTTGACAAGAGAGCCAGTAGTCATCATTATGATCGCATTAACCATGATTCCAGTAATGAGGAATAAGCTCTCGCCATCCCTCAAACCACTTCAAATAGCATATCAGAGTGATTTCAGTGTCTAATGTAGTGTCTTTTTCAATCAGCAGATGGCACCTTAAAATCGCCGTCCACTCATAATCCCAAAAGCACAGTAGGACTAGCATCCTTATCCATAAATCCAACAATTTCACATTCCGCTTATATCCACAAAACAATTCCGAGTGGCTCCGTAACAAGCCAAGGCCTTTGGACATCGATTAAGGGGTTAAATCCTGCAAAAAAAAAAAAAAAAAAAAAACATACTTCTTCGAGCCAGACGCACCTGGCGATAGCAAGCAGTGCACATCCAGAAATACGAAATCGTCTTCCAACTCTAGCGAGGCACGTAATACATAGAGAAGAACGTTAAATAAAAAGTCACGCCCCGACGCAAGTGTGCGAGAAGCGGATTTCCGAGAGTATCATTCAAGTACTTTTCACAGAATAATTTAGACCCAAAGTGACTCGCATCACAGTGGACGAGCATAAGGAAAACCTATTACATAACCATCACATTGGAAACACGTGGAAAGTTTCACACGCTTTAGCCCCTAACTCGAAATGGCGCATTCGAACGCAAACCGTGGAAATCGCTCCAGAAGGTGAACGGGTCAGTGAGAGCTCAGCAAGTTACCATTTACATGTATGAGTCGAGAGGTGGAAACATGCTAATAAAGAATCTGTGGCCATTTGCGCATCTATTTGGTCCAACACAGTCATCTATCTATCCATCCACTGCTTTTGTGGGAACATTCAAAGCACGTCATCCATCCGTAGGCTCTCAAAGATTCTTCAAACGGCCCCGTTTACCCCCGTCCCGTATGAAAGATGAGTTCAGAGGTCAGTAGGATGCAGTAAACAAGGGCGCAGCGAAACTCTAGTGCAGTCACACACTCCCCTATGGCTTCTGTCTCAACTTTTGTACGGTGATAAACGAAAAAATAAAACAATAGTTATATAATTTATCTTACATTAATTCACATTTACTATACATTAGAAAGATCGCGAAATAAAAACACAGATTTAATGCTGTGAATAGGTGATCGGTGAACCCTTCCCCCTCCCAAAAAAACGAAACATGAGCAAGGCAACATCACGACTGAGATTAGCGATTTTCCGAAGTAAATAAAAAAAGACGACGACGACAGAACTACAGTAATCATTTCACATATAACCCAATTTAATTCCTGCGCTCGGGAAAGGACCGCCTCATCCATGCAAGAGGTCAAGGGCTGCCCCGTCTCAGAACCGCGTATAATTTACAAAAACGGGTCGACGTTTTCTGCCACATAATCCGATTCGGTGACTCGAGTCCCCTGGAGCGAAGCTCCTAAAGGGAACGAGACACACGTTTCAGGTCGGTATGAAGGCATGGGAGGAATTTCACCACGAACAGAGTTAAGGCATAAAATCGAGATGTTTCGCTCACTACTGTCAAGTCTACGCCTACTAAAACAAGCGACCATATGAACACATTGAGGCGTTTCTTTGCGACCCACAAGCCACTCTGGCACATGGTTATTCTCGTCCTGAATAATTAGCAGTTTTCAGGCATAAAAAAACATCAGGAGCCGTTCGTGGGAATAATAAGTGACTACATGGACAGAAAGATACAAAAAGCGCAGAAGGAAAGTCTTACTGGCCACCTCAGCCAATAGAAAAGCAGCCAGCTGTACGTCAAAGCGACACGATATCGTAGTAAGAGGAGAAGAAAGCAGCATGATTGGCTGGTGGGTTGAAGTGGGAGGAGTGCTTTAGAACAAGCAGCTTAAATACTAGTCAGTGGAACGACGAGCGCCACTGGAAACGGCTGCACAAGTTCACGTGTAAAGGCCGGCTAGCGTCGTTACGACGGTTATTTGTTTTGCGCTTCACTCCGATAGATACGACGAAGAAATCTGCTAGTCATATTCTAAGGCTTCGACCACTTCCCTGGCAGCGTGAGAACCAACAATCAGCCACCACATACACAAACGAACATTTAAAGAGGGTTAAGTGAAAACAAAACAAAAGCCACCGTCTCATCTCGGGAGGAAAACGTCTGCGGCTCGAGCTCCGGCGCGGCCGAATTTGTCTCTCGCCCTCCCTCGGTCGCACCTGGAGGAAGAGGACACATTCGGAGACTTCCTCCCCCGCCGGGGACGAGGAGAACGCAAAAGAAGCAAAACAGCAAATGAAGTGCAGTGCTGTTCCAGTGCTTTGAGATCCTTAGCTTTATGTGGAGATCCTAGAGACAGTCCGAGGACGAGGCCCGTCGCTGCCTAAATCAAGATGTGGAAGAAACGAAAACAAAACAAAGACAATATCCACAGAGACAACGTGTGCGTGCCTCTTGGTTTTCATACATCGGTCCCCTATTCGTGTGGAGGGCTCGGCTGATGTCGTCTTGTGAAATGTCTTTATTTGAACGCTCTAAAAACAACCAAAGGAACGGACTGCGCGGAGAGGCCGGAGGCTCATTTGTGCCGGGGCGTGTTCTTCTTCCTCTTCCTCTTGAAGAAACAGCAGCACCTGCGGACGAAGAACAGGGAAACGTCAGTGACGTCAGACGACTGGCCGATTCCTCATCATGAAGCATCTGCCCTCTAGCTAGACATGCGCCGTCAGTATGTAGCTGCCTTAGACATCAAGCAGATATGTGGGTTATGCTACATATTGTCAGCGCTGCATTAGTATATTCGTACCAACCTAAATGCTGCATATGAAACTAAAAAGGAAACTTGCACAACATTTACGGTTCGTTAAAAGCAACAGAATGTTAAACATCAACAACACGACAGAATGGGTCAGGAGAAACAAGGCACATGCAGTGGAAGAGAACAGCTCCAGACTGACACATTGAAAAGTGAGAGACTTCACTAAACATGTTCCTGAAGGACGCAAGCGGCCGCTGGCTGTAGCGTTTGGGTTCACTGCGGTTATTAATGAGTAAACTAAACGTACAGTGCCCTGCAAACACATGCAGATCCTTAACCAAGTCTGCCTTTTGACCAGGTACTACACTGAAGATGCATTCCCTGTAACAGTTTAGTTATAAGCATGAGCAATTTATGGCTTACAAACAGCGAACAATTAATTTAGAGGTTTATTAAAAAATAGGGACTTGCCTGGTAGATCATGACCTTATGACCATATTAATTATAAACATATAAAAAAAAGACTTAATAAAAACATAATCTGGAGTCATCTGGAACATCGTTTAGATAATTTCAGGATGCCCAGGACATTTATGTTGATATGAAATTTAGTTTGGAATACAAATTTTTTTAAACATATATGTGGAATATATTAAATTAGCCATTGTAGGGTTGGTAAATTAGTAAAATAAGAAATTGTTAATTATGACCATATTAAAAAAATAAAAAAATAAGGTAAAATAATATAAATAAAATAATTTAATAAAAGTCATCATTTTATTTTAAGGTGTCCATGTTACAGTGTAATTATACTTTTAATGAACAAGTAATATTTAATTACCTACATGTACTTTAGGGTTAGGTTTTGGGTTATAATTATGCATAATTTATAGTTACTACTACAGTAATTACAGGTAACAGTGCTACCAATTAATATGTAACAATTTTGGAAAGAAAAATGTGAAGCTGCCAATAAACCTGGAAGAACTGACTGCGCAATATTGCAAAAAAATGAATAAATAAATAATCAGAATTAATTCAACCAATCAGAACAAACGTTTCATAATGCTGTGATTTAGTCAAGGGTCTGCATGCTTCTGTAAGGCACTGAATGTGTGCGTTAAAGTACAGACCTCTACATCCTGTGTATCATCGGGTTTCTGCGAGTAAGCTGAAGTTGGGCTGTTACAGACTTCTCATCGTACCTCCAATCAACTTTAGGGTATTTCAGCCTCTCAAATCAGACTTTATGAGTGGACAGACCTCCCTCTTTCTGTTTGAAACGCTCAGATCATGATTAGCTACATTAGCCTACAACTGTGTTAGTAGATCTTGGTGTAAGCGCGATCTCTATGGCCACAGTCTAGGCTGGTCCACTCCCCTTGGGTTTGATGTGGACTGGAGAGAGGGACTCACCACAGGTTGAGCATTTTCACGCAGCTACAGAAGAGTGTGAAAAGAGAAAAGACAGAGATTATTACACAGAGGTGAGACGATGAGACAAACCTAATGCCGGCGACAAAAGACCAACAGGAAGACACAAACAGAGAGAGAGAGAGAGAGAGAGACAGACTCAGAGGATAATGTAGATCTAGAACATCTACTCAATTCAAGCTCGCTTTATCAACTAATATCATAATAGGCATTTTCAGTATCCATGATTGTCTAACTGTAAAACAGATGGTCAACAGACAAAAAGAAGCATGGGAGAAAGAGGGGAAGAGAAGAAAAGGAACAGAAGGGGATTGGAGAGATGTAGTGTCGTCCTCAGCTCACCAGCCCACTAGTGAATGAAGTCAAGAGCCTAAAACTCCAACCGTGGTATAAGAATCAATATAGTCACAGCCTTGTGTGGCTTACGTATAGTCCATATATAAATGTGTAATATTCATATAGTAAGATATAGGTTTAAAATTTGTCTCCAAGCATAGCATCAAGAAACCCAGGTCACTTTTAAATATACACAAATCACGTTTTAGCACAATTAAAACATTTAGTAGATGAGCCAAAACATGATAGTCACAGGCCGATATCGTTGATCTTCTCCTAACAAGGCGCATATTAAGGTCTGGGTAGATTAGCTGGAAAGCTAACGATCAGTTCTCGTAATCACTGTGTTGGATGCAGGAGAACTGGGCAGGAATAAAGATCTGAGCGACTTGTTATTGCAAGGTGACTGGGTCAGAGTATCTCTGACACAGCAAGGCTTGTGTGTCGCTCCCGGTCAGCAGTGGTGAGAGTTTACCGACAGCGTCCGAGGAGGGACAAACACAAACCAGCGACAGGGTGTTGGGCGGCCAAGGCTCATCAACGCACGAGAGCAACGAAGGCTATCCCGTCTGGACCGAGCCAACAGAAGGTCTTCTGTGGCACAAGTCACACAACATTTTAATGATAATGTGTTACAACACAGAGAGTGCCTATGATGACCACTGTCCACCTTCGAAAGTGCCTACAATGGGCACACGAGTGTCCGAACAGGAGCAGTGGAAGAAGGTCGTCTGGTCCAATGAGTCTTGTTTTCTTTTATATCACGTGGATGGCCATGTGTGCAGCGTTTACCTGAGGAACTGATGCACCAGGATCCACTGAGGGACGATGACGAGCCAGTGGAGGAAGTATGAGTGCTGGGCAATGTTCTGCTGGGAAATTCATGTGGACGTCAATTTGACATGTGCCACCTACCTAAACACTGTTGCAGACCAGGTCCACCCCTTCATGGCGATGGTGGAAGTGGCTCTTTCAGCAGGATAACGCACCTGCCACATTGACTACATTTACAAGTGCACCAATTATTTCTAATAATCAGAGTACGGCCTTGAATCACAGGAAGATGTTTACATGACATGAGTGGAACTCTTCACTCCAGTTTACATGCAATTTTCATTATTCTGATTATTCACTAATAAGTACGGTTATACCACACTCAGACAGGCATACAGTATGCATGTTACTAGCCGTTGTTTTAATCTACTTGCATGAAACTCAAAATACACATTTATGGACGTACTAGATATTATTCGGCGGCGTGATGAAAATCACAATTCCGGGTTTGCCCGCTGCGTTCCTCGTGCCGTCTGGATGAAGATATGGAGCAGGATTACGGTGCCCATTTATTGCATTTAAAATCGGCGTACGCTACATAGTTTAATGCGAATATGGTTACTACGATTATGAGTTTACTTGCATTAGTTTCATCGAAGTATTGCGTTTACAAGAGCGCAATATTGCCAAAATCCCATTATATTCACATTATGAATGTGCATGTAAATGCACTGATTGATCAGGAATGGTTTGAGGAATGATGAGGAGTTCAAGGTGTTGCTCTGGCCACCAAATTCCCCAGATCTCAGTCAAACAAGTTCAATCCATGGCGGCTCCACCTCGTAACCTACAGGGCTCGAAGGATCTGCTGCTGACATCTTGGTGCCAAATGCCTTCATGGGTCTTGTAGTGTTCAGCGCTGGTTTGGCAGAACGAGAAGGATCAACAGCATATTAGGCATGTGTTAATATTTTAGCTCATCGGTGTGTGTGTTAATTATAATTAAAACGGGCAAAAAATTATATTTCTTATTTTATGACCTGGACATTCACCCATTAATGCTGCATTCAACAGGTTCTGACAGCTTCAAACGCAGCAATCAGAATCATAAACCAAAGCTATCAGTTTAACACCATTTTACATTTGCCACTCAGTCATGATAATCTGTGCATCACACTGGTGATATGTAGAGATTAGATGCCAAAGGTAGATTAACACCCAAAGGTACTGTGAGACAGTGCAACTTACTGGAAAAGTGACAAACCAATCTTTCCATCTCATTAAAATTTTAACGGTTGTGTTGGAAACAAGAACAGTTCATTGTATGGTGTAACAAAGTTAAAATATCAAAAGACCACACCGTCTCATTTCCTCCTCTACTTCTATACTAAACAATGCATGATCCAGACACTTTTAGCCATAAGCCAAGAATGTGAAGCCTCCGTTCTACAATTGTGCTTGACTATTCTCCTTTTTAGATTATCTTTCCATTTAATGTAATGTTGTAGAGGCAAAAGCTTTGGTTCAAGTGGCATTGTGCACCACCACAGGCTCGATCTTTCAATGATACCTAACAATGATAAAGCAGGTTGCTATTTTCAAGAAAACAAGGAAATGCAGAGGAGAAAGACATCAGAGAGATCGCTAGAAGAAAGAGCTCCGGTGAACATTAATACTGCGTGAGAACCATGACGACCTTGTGTGTTTGTGCCATCCTGTGAATTGATGAACGCCGCTGCGGTCTGCGCCGGCATCAATAAATCAAAGACAGACGGCTTTCTAAGATATCAAAGAACTACAAGAGTAAGTGTTATGATCAGACAGGACGTTTTAGATGACTGAAACTCAAATGCACATCAGGCACTGTAGAAGAAAGGGAAACTAAAGAGTCTAATCGAATTTAAACAGGCAAACTAACTGGCCGTACACATTATGGCAATGTCTCTCTCATGGAAACGCATGGACATGTTTCTAAGACACCATGTTGGACAAATTCTAAGAGTCTAGAAAAGCGTTGATGTTAAAAATATAAACTACCGGTCAATAGTTTGGAATAATTACTTCCTTTTTTTTTTATACAAATCTCTTCTGCTCAGCAAGGCTACATTTTTTTAAATAAATCAAAAATATAGTAAAACGCATGCAATTTAAAGTAAATGTTTTCTATTTGAATATATTGCAAAATGTAATGTATTCCTGTGATCAAAGCTGTATTTTCAGCATCATTACTCCAGTCTTCAGTGTCACATGATCCCTCAGAAATCATTCCAATCCATAGTTTTCACGTGACGTCACACCATTATAGGAACGTCCACCTGGACGGCAAAACAAGGCTCTCCTCCACTGCCCGCCAGTCATTTTTACCAGGCTTGTAGTCAGTATTAATGCAGTAAGACCAAAATTCAGTTTACACCGTATTGATGGTACATACTTTGTACAGGAAAGCAGATGAACACACAGAATATTAGTGCTACGCGAGGTTTCTCGTTAGGTGTTTTCCCATCGAAACCCATTATAAAGAAAACATGCTGCGTTCATATTCTGGGCTCATCTACGCGTCTGTATATAGTATGCATCATCAAAAAGGTGTAAACTGAATGTGATGTTTTAATATCCCTGTTTTAGTACATTACGGCACTTTAAGGGTGGGTTCACCCTCCATCTGCCACTTGATCAGCTCTATTCTAATGGTTTTACTGCGTAATTAATCTGTGTTTAAAACTAAGTGGTGCGACAACTCGTTTTAAAATAAAACCCAGATTAACAAATCCTAGATTAGCGTTAAATCCTTATTGGTGCAGCTCACCCTATAGTGTTTTAATAACGTCCCGCTGTTTTTAGTGACTGAAATGCTGCAGCAGGTGCTGTATATGGATCATAAGTGCCCAAAACGGGCATCTTGTTCACATATTTGTTTTTAAGATGGAAAACTGACAGGCTTGTGCTGCAGTTCTACGGCTGTTTTGCCCTCCAGGGCTCCGCGACAGTCACGTGACAGAAAACTATGGATAGGTTGATTTGCTGCGTCGTCATACTCAGATTCTAGTCAGAATATGAGTGTTACTGCTCCATTGGACTGTGACTATGGGGCGTGTTTCAACCGAACCAGGAAAGACCTCAATTGGACAGACCTACAAACAATCAGAGCGACGCATCGTTGTCAACAGAACTCAGCTGCATGTGCTCTGGAAGTAGAAGAAGAAGATGAGTGTAAACGATCTTTGCTGGTGTTGTAAGAAGAATTTAAGGATACATGGAGTACTTCCCAACACGGTCATCATTTTTGAGAGAAATAGTAAAGGTGAATGCATAAACAAGTTCCCCGTTTAGGATTAGAACGAAATCAACCCAAGCGCTCTTCGGTGACGTGGATGATTACGTTACTGTTGATCATCTGTCCATCATCGCATAAAGCCTGCCCTGACAATTTGATTGATCCGAAAAGCTTCTGTTCGGGCATAGTTACTCCACAACGGATCAAGTCCAGACCGACCTCAAATGTTGTGGGCGGGGCTAAATTCGGCTAGCATCCAGGCAATGTTGAAATTAGTTTTTGCTGCTTATATTCAGATAGTCTGGGTTAAGAAATAATAATAAATTAACAGTTATTATTCAGCAAGAGTGCATCAAATTGATCAAAAGTGACAGTAAAGACAGTTGATTTGTTATAAAATATGCTGTTCTTTTGAACTTTATATTCAACGAATCCTGCTGAAAATGTATTGAGTTTTACACAAAAAATATTAAGCAAAAAATTATAACTGGTGCTAATTGAGTACATTAAAAGTCCCCCTGTAGTCAATAATTTGATCTCTTAAAACTCACCAAACAAACGTGGAATTTTTTCCCTGTTAAAACTGTTTAGGTTGAATGCAACTACACCCCATGTTTCATTTAGTTTACGGATCTATGAATATGCAAATTAGCCCCGCCTCCACTCACTCGCATCTACAAGTCGATGCATCAGAATGGCAATGTGTTTTATTTATTGTTCTCCACGGACACATTACGTTAATTAATATGATAATCCTTTACTACATTACCAAACAGCTAATAACGTGTTGCTAATGTTACACAAACCATGTTCCCGTTTGCCATCGCAGCCTGGCTTCAGTATCAGTCAGAAACCACTCAGAACGTTATTAGAGAACGACATAGTTCATCATAACATCGTAATATACATCATATACATAATTCACCTGATATATTGCTAAATGAACCCAATTTTTCACATCAACAGAAAAATATAGCGGGATAACCTGGCTTCTCTTGAGACTCCCCTGCCTCAGAGAATAGTTAATGATATGCTAAGCCCCGCCCACACGTTGAGTTTGTGTTGTTTGTGTTTTAACTATCTTCGATTAAATAAATGCAGCCTTGAGCACAAGAGACTAAATGTTCGAAAACATCTTGACCGGTAGTGTATGCTACACATTTAATTCAAAGCCGAAAAGTACCAATTAAAAAGAAAGAAAGATGCGATTCAAAAATGGATAATTTTACCCAATATAATGTTCTATCACACACCTCTGGTACACAGAGCACTACAGGGGATCAGATGGGAATATGGACCAGTGAAGGCAAGGGTGGGATCATGTGCTAAAGGACAGTTTGTGTCTAAACCTGGGAGAAGCCATGTGCACATACTTGGCCTCATCCACCACCTCCACCTCTGCCTGCGCTGTGATTGGTGCGTTCGAGTGGGCCGCCAGCGGGTCGTCAGCGTTCAGTTCACCATTAGTTGAGCTCACCACCTGTGGTGTTAGAAAAGAAAGATCTAATTATAATAATGCTATTTTAATGACAGTTCAGACTATGAGTGTATCTGAGAAAGTATCTACTCGAACATAGTAATGAGGAAAATCATTTACTACTTCACTAGAACTGATCAAATATTCCTGGTTAAATACATAAATAGATATAACAATAGATTATAAGATATAATCTATTGATTATAAGATGTATAGATAGAACGGTAGATAAGATGTAAATAGATTTACAAAGTAATGCATTTACAAAGGAAAAAATATATACGGCCATTTATATTATAGTAATGCTGTGCATCAAGTAAATTAAACTAAGTAAAAGCAAGCAGCGCAAGATTGTGAATCTGTGCATTTGTTGCCGTTTCAGATGCATTGAATAGGGTGCATTAGTGACCGCCTACTTTTTCAGCAGTGTTGGTTCCGGAAGCATCTTTTCCATTCATTTCTCCCATAGGTCTTCGTTGAAGCATTATAAGCCATGAACCCAAGTCAAAAAGCTACAAGGTGAATCACAACACTACAAACTTTGATTTAAAGCAAAATATAGAAAATCAGACAAAAATACGAGAACGTGTAGTGGTGCATTCACACCAGACGCGAATTAAACGATAAGCGCGAGTGATTTACATGTTGAGTCAATGTAAAGACACGAATAGACAATTTGCGTCATTCGCTCGAATCGTGCCGCAGAATGAGCGCTTGACGCACGAGTTGAAAAATCTGAACTTTGGTGGATATTCGCGCCGTGTTAACCAATCAGGAGCTTTCTCTAGTAGTGACAATGAGGACACAATCATCTGTGGATACCTGGAGCTGTACGATACATCTTCGTGCTTTTATAAAAACGGGAATAAAAAGGATCTTGCTGGGAAGAAAGTGAGTGAGGAGGTCGGACAGTCTGGTAAGTTGTAAAAAACGCTCTTTACTCAATTTGAGCGATACATAGGGTGATTTCAGGGTGATTGGGACACTTTTTACTATCGAGATGACTTGGAAAAAGTGTCCCAATCACTCTGAATTCACCCTATTGAGACTACAAGCTAGTTAAAACCGGCAAATTGAGCTTATTCGCCGTATATTTTAAAACAATCCATGTCAGCCATTCCCCAACGAGACGCCTGGCAGAAGCCCCTCCATGATGCGAATTTAATGCGCAAACGAAGCGAGTAAACTCAAAACTTTCAAGCGTCCAACTACGCGTGCATAGCGTGATTTATTCGCTTCAGGTGCGAACGCACCATTAGATATGAAGCACTGTAAATGACAATCAAAATAACAATGATGCAGAAATATAAATCTACTAACACTTCAGTTTAGGGTCCAATTCTCACTGCTAACTAGTTGCTTATTATCATGCATATTACTAGCATATTGGCTGTTTATTAGTACTTAAAGCACATATTAATGCCTTATTCTGCATGAGCATATCCCTTAATCGTAAACTTAACTACCGCACTAACCATTAATAAGCAGTCATTATGAGTTTGAGGAAAAAGTCATAGATGATAGTCAGAATTGGACCCCTAAACTAAATGTGACCAAAAATTTTGATTTTAATCCAGACATTTTAATATATGATATATATTAAATTAGTATATTTTAAGTCTATTGCAAAATATGCATATGCTTAAGTATTTAGAAAGCGTGGGGAAATCGACTCTGATTGGTGGAATTTTTGTATAGCATCATGGGTAATGTAGTTATTCATCATGAATTCCACTGTTATACATAATTATTTTTTTTAAAAGTAAAGATAAAATGTGGGCTGACAGCTGCAAATAGTATTGATTAACAACCTTGTAACTCATAGTAGGCCTGTTAAAAATAAAACGTATTTCATATGGGCCTAAACATGTCATTTGCGTAGGGCTGCACAATTAATTGAAATCAAACCGCAATCGCGACTATGTGCGATTATGAAAGCGTAAAGGCTGTGATTTTAATGAAATAAATATGCCCAGCGTGTCAGTGATCAGCAGTAAACGCTGCCCCGTCTGAAGGACTGCGAGTTTGAGTCGCGTATAACGTGAGTTTAAAAGGGCAACACGAACATCAAACATCTTCACAAACTAGCAAAGCGTTCATAAACCTGTTCAACAAAACACAACGTTTAATAACTCCCTTCATATCGTCAGTCGAGTGTTTGTGAGCTGATGTGGCTTCTGATCACAGAATGAGGCAGACAATGCATTACTATAGTATTCTATACAGTGATAAAGCTGTCAATCAGCACTGCATACTTTATTATGAAAATACCCAAGGCGGCTTGAAGAACTCAAATACACCCTATCTTGATGCAGTCGTGTTTATGGTCTTCGTTTTATCAGACAATTCTTCTTTTTATACAGCCTACAGCGCTAGCTTCACATTAGGGATTTCCTGAAAAATATCACATTACTTTACTCTAAATTTCTATGACAATCCATGTGTTTTTCTTCAATGTACAGGAGTTTTTCCCCCCACAGTGGATGCATAAGAGGCTCATGTTTCATATTACAGATTTATAATTTACTAATAATTATTTTTAGTCATAGGTTGTCTGCATATTAACACGTAACACGTAAAGTTTTTTGTAAAATAAGTTCTGTAAAATATAATTATAATTATTTTTAAATACTGAAATACTAATGAAAATGTTGTAATAGTAATATTTGTTACATTTTTATTTAGCAATAATAATCATAATTCTTATTAGTCATTAATATACACTCACCTAAAGGATTATTAGGAGCACCATACTAATACTGTGTTTGACCCCCTTTCGCCTTCAGAACTGCCTTAATTCTACGTGCCATTGATTCAACAAGGTGCTGAAAGCATTCTTTAGAAATGTTGGCCCATATTGATAGGAGAGCATCTTGCAGTTGATGGAGATTTGTGGGATGCACATCCAGGGCACGGCTCCCGTTCCACCACATCCCAAAGATGCTCTATTGGGTTGGGAGCTGGTGACTGTGGGGGCCATTTTAGTACAGTGAACTCATTGTCATGTTCAAGAAACCAATTTGAAATGATTCGAGCTTTGTGACATGGTGCATTATCCTGCTGGAAGTAGCCATCAGAGAATGGGTACATGGTGGTCATAAAGGGATGAACATGGTCAGAAACAATGCTCAGGTAGGCCGTGGCATTTAAACGATGCCCAATTGGCACTAAGGGGCCTAAAGTGTGCCAAGAAAACATCCCCCACACCATTACACCACCACCACCAGCCTGCACAGTGGTAACAAGGCATGATGGATCCATGTTCTCATTCTGTTTACGCCAAATTCTGACTCTACCATCTGAATGTCTCAACAGACTCATCAGACCAGGCAACATTTTTCCAGTCTTCAACTGTCCAATTTTGGTGAGCTTGTGCAAATTGTAGCCTCTTTTTCCTATTTGTAGTGGAGATGAGTGGTACCCGGTGGGGTCTTCTGCTGTTGTAGCCCATCCGCCTCAAGGTTGTGCGTGTTGTGGCTTCACAAATGCTTTGCTGCATACCTCGGCTGTAACGAGTGGTTATTTCAGTCAAAGTTGCTCTTCTATCAGCTTGAATCAGTCGGCCCATTCTCCTCTGACCTCTAGCATCAACAAGGCATTTTCGCCCACAGGACTGACGCATACTGGATGTTTTTCCCTTTTCACACCATTCTTTGTAAACCCTAGAAATGGTTGTGCGTGAAAATCCCAGTAACTGAGCAGATTGTGAAATACTCAGACCGGCCCGCCTGGCACCAATAACCATGCCACGCTCAAAATTGCTTAAATCACCTTTCTTTTCCATTCTGACATTCAGTTTGGAGTTCAGGAGATTGTCTTGACCAGGACCACACCCCTAAATGCATTGAAGCAACTGCCATGTGATTGGTTGATTAGATAATTGCATTAATGAGAAATTGAACAGGTGTTCCTAATAATCCTTTAGGCGAGTGTATAAACAAAATGTTATACACACACACTTTTCATTTATAAAAAATAAATTGCATATCGCAATTAGATATTTTCCCCAAATTGTGCAGCCCTAAATTTGTTTTATACAATTTAACAAATTTATTGAAAAAAAATGTTATGCTTCGTGATTTCAATTATGACGACATGCTTTGTGATTACTACAATTTAATTTAACCATTAAAACGGAGTCCAAAAAAAAAAAAAGAAAACAGAAAAATTAAAATGGAATTTGGGAAAAAATACAATGCATTTCAGAGGACCCTATTAAAGGTTTACAAGTTATCACTAAAAACCACTTTCCCTATGGA
This sequence comes from Paracanthobrama guichenoti, assembly GCA_018749465.1. NCBI lineage: Eukaryota > Metazoa > Chordata > Actinopteri > Cypriniformes > Gobionidae > Paracanthobrama > Paracanthobrama guichenoti. The sequence continues at coordinate 55,729,050 of CM031949.1, read as the reverse complement.
GAAAATGAATGGAGTTCAGTTTGTACTTCAGGAACCAGACTGCTGTGAGACACTGTGTAGAGATGGTCGGCGATAATACTTCCTAATAATACTGTACCAAAAGTAACACAACATATTTCCCTGGTAAGTCTTAGCCTCTGCGTCACATCGTATGCTGCGTTTCATTCAATTCAGAAAGTTGGAATTTGCATCCTCCTACTTGCAAAAGCGACAGAACAAGACAACGCCACATTTGCAAACTCCTACTTGGAAAATTCCAATAGAATGCCACTTGACAACGCTCTTCACATTGGAATGTTATGCGTTTGGAATTCAGAGATAGGAGGAATATCCCATGTCCAACTTTGAATGAAACGCAGCATTTCTACAAGTACAAGAGTAGCCGAAGAGGGGAACCCATAGAGGAAGTGCTGTAGTCGGGTGTGAGAGCAGGTGGGGCGCTGCTGCAGATGGCCAGACATGAGCGCACACAGGAGGAGGAGTGGAGCGAGGGGTGAAGCTGTACCTGCACTGAGCCCCCGTGCCTGTCCGCTGCCAGGTGCGAGGTCAGGTAGGAGGAGTTTGTCTGACGGTTGGGCTGCACCTCCCATGCTCCTCTGCGGTCGGAGATGGCCGTCTGCGCGGATGGAGGAGGTGCGGGAGGAGGCGCAGGACAGGGGGAGGTGTGGTGAGTGAGCGAGAGCAGGCGGGCGGAGTGAGGCCAGGTGGCATGCAGCACAATGAAGGAAAGGAAAATCAACAAAGAAACAAAAAAAGAGCCAGTCAAAGCCAGGAAATGGCATTAGTGACTGTGGACACAATCGTCCAATCAAACCAAGAAGCAAACACCACGAAATAAACACAAGGAGACATCAAAACAGAAGAAACTGAAGAGAAAACTTTCTCCAAGCTGCTGAATGCCGAGTGGACACTGCGTGTAGCAAATCAGGCATCCAACACGGAGAGCAGATAGGAATATCTGACAGCATGAATTTAATACTTAAAACTATCTACAGCTGCATATTACGTTAAATTCAAACGGATGGCTCGTTCTGCCATTTAACTAGACAAGACATTGACACAGAGCTCGGACATGAAACACAAGGACAAACAATCCAAAACTCAATCCCTGAAATTGTGATGTGCTTTGTGGTGAGAGTGATAATGAGGTAGTGTGGAAGATATAGCAGACGTCAAAATTCACTTCATTTCTTTTGCATGTTCGTGGAAGGGTCGAAATTCATTTATTTTTGTGTTGCATCCAGTTTAAATGGAGATTAGAGTTTCCTGATTTTTATTGTGCACTGGATGATGTACATGAAATAAGTTAAGAATTAAGTGAGATATTTAAATTATATATTAAATCAACAGTCCTATGTCCAACTGGAACACTGGTTCTGGGACCAAACACGTAGTGTACAGCAGGGCTAAAGGCACACCTTAAAAGGCACAATATGTAAGATTTGTGGATTGAAATTAGGGCTGTGCGATATGGACAAAAACAATCGATCACGATTTCCTTTTTGGAAGCTGGCTCTACTGCCAATATTTGCGCGCACAATATCTTTGCATAAATTATATCTTTGCATTAATTATATTACATTGTGACATTCTTTATGCCTTTTTGCATGTTGTGCAGTTCACAAATGCTTGTACATTTTTGCATACATGGTTTGGAAGAATCTTTTTCGCGTCTTTTGCTACATCTTGCATGGTTGCCGTTCTACATGGTGCTCATAGTAAAAAGTCAAACTTACATTTTTAATTTTTTTTTTTAAAAAACGCATCTCGCGTTTTTAACCACTAAAATGCGTCCTGTGTGAATGGCCCTCAATACTCTGTTTTGCCCAGTAAAAGTTTGACAAGTCTCGCAAATTACCTGGATCTGATCCTTATCCTGCTCTGAATTCACTTCCCGGTTTCTGTGCTTTCTTCCATGTCGTAATGGTAAACAGACTCTGTTCTAGATTAAGGCGCGCTGCATTCAGATTCCACACTACAGATCACGTCACATCTTTTGTGCGCTTAAGTTCGTTATTTTAAACGTAAATATAAATGTAATATACAAAAGCTCAGCCAAAATGGACAAACGGCTGATGTACAGGGCGGGTTTTTCCCCTCATCTTCATAAATATATCTAGTAGCAGAGTGCATGCATGGGCTGGAAAATCCATTTATCCGTTGCTGAAACTTCATCGTCTTCATGGAGAACGCGGCTCATGATGGCTTAGCAACGGCAGACACCATGGGACGGGAGTGGCCCGCCGGCGTTTTCCACACGTTTTTAGACGCGACAGGATGGTTGGGATGGTGGAAAACTCATGCTTTCTGCGGTTTAGAAATCGTGCATGCTCACATTGTGATTTTACATCCATCCAGTCATCCATCCATCCAACCGTCTAACAGACGCCCAGACTTCCCTCTCCCTAAACACTTCCTCCAGCTCTTCCGGGGGAATACCAAGGCATTCCCAGGCCAGCCGGGAGACATAATCCTTCCAGCGTGTCCTAGGTCTTCCCCAGGGTCTCCCTCCTGTGCGATTATTACAATTTCGATTAAATCGCACGGCCCTAATTAAAATATCCAAAAACCACTTGAACAGTGTTGTATATTTTGTTGACGTGTACTTGCATCATCCCAAATGTTTCCAATGTTTAAATCCAGAGAAATCAGCCATTTTAACCAGTGTAACACTCCGTGGCCTATCAATGATGTCACAGCCGCATTACCCTCATTTTCCATAGAAACCATGAAAACACCAAAGACTTTAATATATTTTATAAGAGGGGCGAGCAACGGTTTGGATACTTTTATCGGCAGAAAACGAATCATCGTTATACAACACAGTCTTATTGTGTGAATCTCCTGTTTTCTTGATTTACCGCGACTAACAAGTTTGTACCAAATGGCTAACAGCATAATCAGAAAGAGCTTTATTTGGGGTAACAGTAATACAGCATTTTCTCCACCATACAATATACTTTAAAACTAACTGCATGCCATTCAGCCATCCAGTTATCATCACTATGACTGCATTTATTTTAATATGATTAAAGTAAAACAGCGCTGCGTAACCCCACAATTTGAATTCGTCAAGTGACCTGTATGAGTAGCAATTCAGCACATGTGGCTGTTTTATTAGAATGAAATAAAGTAAAAATGTCAAACGCAACTGTAACAAAATTCAAGTTTAGGGAAGAAAGCAGCGAGCTTTTAACATAACTTTAATCGTACAATATGCATAAACCACAAACGGAAGGAACGACTGCGGCATAAGCATAATAAATACAGCAGGAAAAAACTTTAATACATCAGCTCATCCATGAATACGTTCCGTCGGCTGTGGAGGTTAAGACTACACTACGCTCATTCACTGCGTCATCAAGCATCAAAACTTACATACTGTGCCTTTAAGGAAGCTGCTTTCACTTTTCCAATAGTGTATGATTGCAAAAAATATGTTTGTGTGTTATTGATCATTGTGCATGTGCTTTTGCTTTCTTTAAAAATCAAACATTTATGAGGTGGCCTTTATGAGGGTGGCCTTTTAACCCACTCTTAGGGGTAAAAGGCTCATTAGCATGGGGTAAAACACAGTAAGTATTGATACAAATACTTCAGTTAAAGTAATGTTTTGCATAACATTCAAGTTAATACTTATTCAAAACAATTACTTCAGCAAAGTCTGATGAAATGAAAGAAATGGAAGTTTCTGAAAGATTTGAGGGAGATGCCATAATCATTTAAAATAGCTTTACAACAATAAATATGATAAATATGATAATTGATAAATGGTGATTACCTTAATTTGATCGATTCTCATTTGCTATACTATAACTAGTGCGGGCCAAAATTAGCATGTTAACGCATGCGATTAATTTTTCAGCTTATTGCGTTAAAAATATTTAACGCAGCATATGATGTCATCCTTTGGCTTATCTTTATATGATCACGCTCTTATTCATGCAAATGCTTTTAAACCATTCATCTGTGAATGTCCTGTCTATGTGACACACACAGCGCTCAGAAAGACGAGCACCAGTATCGCGCACACAGACTTAGTCTCGAAACCAGTCTTAAGACCATTGTTTTTGAAGGTCTTGGTCTCGAATGCATTGCTCCTCGGTCTTGTCTCAGACTTAGAGGACTTTAGAGGATTTTAAATCTCATGACCACAACTGCAAGGATATCACTAAATTGCCGGTGCATTGTCTGATTTAACATCATTAATGTGATTTAATGTAAAACTTTCTGCTTAAAATGCAAATCAATAACTTTTTTGTAATGTGATTTCTTTTGTTACTGTGCTGCCGGGATCACAATCAACACAGCATCGTCTGAAATGCCCCCAAAATTCTGAGATTTAGTTTTTTTTATATAACAGAGAATATAATTGAACAATATCGCAAGAGAGCTGTCTTCATGTATATATGCGTGATTGCATTGTTAATATTAAATGACACATTTTAAACTGTCTTTGCTAATTCAGCAACGTTTCGTTATTAAATGAATCAGCTGCTCTGAACAAATCGATTGAATAAATGATTCAGTTCAATAATGTTTTAATGTTAATCTGTGGATAATTTATGCAGGTGTAACTGTATCAATTCAGATGCAGCTTCTGTGCCATGAATGTTACTGTCAGTGATTTGATTGGTAACAGCGCTATAGTGTCTTGCTATTCTGATTGTATTTATTTATTAAATATAAGACATGTCTCAGACAGTAGATCTGGATCTTTTAGATGAATTTAAGGAGTGCTGGTCTGGTCTTGGACTTGGCTCGGTCTCGCTCTGCCTTCGTCTTGGTCTCAAACCTACAAAGTCTTGGTCTCGGTTTAGGTGGTCTTGACTACAACGCTACTTTCAATTATACTGTAATGCTGAATGCATCAATGACTCATTTCATGTAGACATCAGCAGCACTGTCTTTAAGTTGTTTCTACATTAATTTGGAGAGTAACGGAAAAAAATGTTCTTTAATCGATTGACAGCACTAACTATAACATTAAAATATGATCAAATTGGCACAGAACAAACGTTGCACTGTGTCAAGGATCAGCCAAATTTCCACGTGCGCAAGATGTTTAGGAAAGTGCTATGGCGAGTTTGTGCCATCTAGTGGTTTAAAGGTGAATAAAATCAAATGTGCACCTTTAGCCCCATTGTACCCTACATGTTATTGGCAAGTCAATAGGAATGCATTGTTTAAATGTAATAAAGCCTTTGAAAATGTGTGCTCCTGTGAATAGGTATTGATGTGTCCCAATCAGTGTTGCGGCACCATATAAACAGAATCACACCAGAACCTCCATCAAACTGATGACGAGGCAGTTTACAGGTCTTTCAGCCAAGGATTTCTAAATGTATCTCCACTGCTCTTCCTCACATGAACCACAGGAATAAAGATCTACACTGAAATATATGTCAAGATGTCTTAAAAAAAAAAAGTCATCAATTCATTAATTCACCCTCAACCTGTCAGTGCAAAACTATATGAACAATACTTTTCACTGTTACTTTTTACTTTCATTGACCAAATAGGAAAAGTATAATTTTTGGATGACTTAAACCTTTCAACCTTGAACCGTAAGCAATAATTTGAGCAAAATTAAACGTTTGCTTCAGCAAGATGAGTTTGACGCAGGGCAAGTTTGTGAGATGTGCAAAGCTGATTTGCTCTTGCAGATGTAAGAGGCAGAATAAGCAATTAACAGACACTGGCAAATTAATCAATTAAAAAAAAAAAATTATAACCAGTGACATATATACGCGTGACTGTATAGTTTCAGGAGCTTCTATTCCCAGCATGCACTCGGAGCCATGATGTGCTAAAGCAGTACATGCTGTATCAGCCGGCTGCTGAGTGGACTGCTTTAATGATTTGGTTTAAAGCTTTATGTGCCGCTGCAAAAAACGTCTAAAAATCAACCCCACCTCCACCAGCTCTTATGATAATGCTTGAGCAGATCTCATGAACACAGGCCATTATTTCACTCCAAAACCAAATCTTTTTTGTTTGCATTGTGATATTGTGTCAAGCAAGCACCCTTTCCTATTGCTTAATATTGTAATGCATGGCAACATGTTTTTGTTATTTCCACTATTCTCATTGGTGAATCATTATGGCCATATATTTTGCATTATTTATACATTGCATGTGTGTGCACGTCTGTAGCTAAATTTCATTTCAAAGGCTGCATCCTCCGGAGGTTGCATTTGAAGGCTGCACATGTCATCACATGGCTGTCTAATTTAAGAAAGTGTGTGTGTGTTTGTGAGCACATGTGAGTGTGTGAGAGCACGTGTGTGTGTGAGCGTGTGAGAGAGTGGATGTGAGTGAGTGAGTAAGTAAGTGCGTGTGAGCCCATGTGAGTGAGCGCATGTGAGTGAGCGAGTGCGTGCGTGCGAGTGAGCCCATGTGAGTGAGTGCGTGTGAGCCCATGTGAGTGAGTGCGTGTGAGCACATGTATGTGAGTGAGCGCGTGCGAGTGAGCGCGTGCGAGTGAGCCCGTGGGAGTGAGCGAGTGCGTGAGCCCGTGGGAGTGAGCGAGTGCGTGAGCCCGTGGGAGTGAGCGAGTGAGCGTGAGCCCGTGGGAGTGAGCGAGTGCGTGTGAGCCCGTGGGAGTGAGCGAGTGAGCACATGTATGTGAGTGAGTGCGTGTGTGTGTGAGCCCGTGTGAGTGAGAGCGTGCGTGCGAGCCCACGTGAGTGAGTGTGTGTGCCCATGTGAGTGCGTGTGTGAGCCCATGTGAGTGCGTGTGTGAGCCCATGTGAGTGCGTGTGTGAGCCCATGTGAGTGCGTGTGTGTGTGTGTGAGCCCATGTGAGTGCGTGTGTTTGGTGTAGGTTTGGATACTTAATGAAATATGACAAATGACTAGTGAGGACATTTTATAGTTAAAAGGCTTATGAAGTGGCCAAAACATTTATTTGAAAAACAGCCATGAGAATGTGGGGGTGTTTAATTGTCAAACAAAATATCACAACACAAAAAAAGTAACACTATTTTAAGGTGACATAATTACACGTTAATACATGTACTAACTATATTAATAACAGTAAAATATGCATAATTACAAGTAACTAACCCTAACTCTATAGTCAGTACATTACTTAATTACTTAATATTACTTTAAGTACAATGTCACTATATCACCTTAAAATAAAGTGTAACCAAAAAATCTGAAAATGATTCTACAAATAAGCTAAATAAGTTTGAGGTGAAACATGACCCAGACTTGATTTGTGAGATTAACCCATTTGGTTCAGGGGAAATATTATCCACCCCTACGAAATGGACTAAAACTTGTACATTTTCTCTTTCTGTAATAAAGAGGAGGTTTGTCAATCTTATGCTTCCTTGATGAACAATGGAAGATTACCTGATTCCTTAAGGGCTGGTGCTGGGAGGGTCGGTCTCTGTGTGCGTGGCTCTCACGCGTGACAGCAGACGCCCCCGAGTCCACATGGACCGACCCCACTGGAGTGGGCTGAGAAAGACATGCCAAAAGACATACAACATCAGTTTCAAGGCCAAAGATTAACTAGCTCTGTGTCCCAGTGAATATATCAGTCAATTATAATATAATATAATATATCAGTCAATTGAAGGCACTCTGTGGGGTTTGCAAAGTCACTACCCATGTAAAATCTTTGGTACGAAAGTATGCCTTAGAAAAAAGCTACCTATGTAGGGAGGAACAGAGCTAGTGCGAGTGGAATACAGAGATTCTTTATAAAGACGACATGTTGACTCACAATCTGTCTGCCAACCCAGTCATAAGAGTAATCAAAGGTATATCCTTTTCGTTCAAACAACTCCGTAAACAAGGTCCGTAAGTATTCGTAATCTGGCTTCTCAAAGAAATCCAGCCGCCGGACATAGCGCAGATAGGTGGCCATCTCCTCTGAAAGCACAAATGAAGACAGCATCACAATGACAATAATCAGAATAAATGAGAGAAAAAGCCAAGTCTGGTCTTAAAGTGCTTTTTCAGGTATTACCTTTCATGTAGTGTGTAATAAAACTGTTTGTGAATGTTAAGGGTCTGCAGATAAATAAGAGTTATCGTCTCCCAAAGGAAAGAACCGATTCTGAAACGCCTGAAACAAGTCATCAGTGATTCAAGTCTAACGTCCTGTTCAAACCTACATAGGTTTGTAACAAATTTGCATCATGCCAGCCTATGGTCTTCATTGGCTGTCCACGAACAACATCTACTTTGCCCTGCCCTCAAACACTGTAGTTAAAGCCGAGACTGGAAATACACTTGACATTCAAATACACTTTAGAAGGGTTTGGACTTAATACAGAATACAGAGCAGAGTAGATTAAACCACAACAGACTGAGCCATCTGACCAATCAGAGCAGAGTAGATTAAACCACAACAGACTGAGCCATCTGACCAATCAGAGCAGAGTAGATTAAACCACAACAGACTGAGCCATCTGACCAATCAGAGCAGAGTAGATTAAACCACAACAGACTGAGCCATCTGACCAATCAGAGCAGAGTAGATTAAACCACAACAGACTGAGCCATTTGACCAATCAGAGCAGAGTAGATTAAACCACAACAGACTGGGCCGTCTGACCAATCAGAGCAGAGTAGATTAAACCACAACAGACTGAGCCATCTGACCAATCAGAGCAGAGTAGACCAATCACAACAGACTGGACCGTCTGACCACCAATCAGAGCAGAGTAGATTAAACCACAACAGACTGAGCCATCTGACCAATCAGAGCAGAGTAGATTAAACCACAACAGACTGGGCCGTCTGACCAATCAGAGCAGAGTAGATTAAACCACAACAGACTGGGCCGTCTGACCAATCAGAGCAGAGTAGATTAAACAACAACAGACTGAGCCATCTGACCAATCAGAGCAGAGTAGACCAATCACAACAGACTGGACCGTCTGACCAATCAGAGCAGAGTAGATTAAACCACAACAGACTGAGCCATCTGACCAATCAGAGCAGAGTAGATTAAACCACAACAGACTGAGCCATCTGACCAATCAGAGCAGAGTAGATTAAACCACAACAGACTGAGCCATCTGACCAATCAGACCAGAGTAGATTAAACCACACAACAGACTGAGCCATCTGACCAATCAGAGCAGAGTAGATTAAACCACAACAGACTGAGCCATCTGACCAATCAGAGCAGAGTAGATTAAACCACAACAGACTGAGCCATCTGACCAATCAGAGCAGAGTAGACCAATCACAACAGACTGGACCGTCTGACCAATCAGAGCAGAGTAGATTAAACCACAACAGACTGAGCCATCTGACCAATCAGAGCAGAGTAGATTAAACCACAACAGACTGAGCCATCTGACCAATCAGAGCAGAGTAGATTAAACCACAACAGACTGGGCCATCTGACCAATCAGAGCAGAGTAGATTAAACCACAACAGACTGAGCCATCTGACCAATCAGAGCAGAGTAGATTAAACCACAACAGACTGAGCCATCTGACCAATCAGAGCAGAGTAGATTAAACCACAACAGACTGAGCCATCTGACCAATCAGAGCAGAGTAGATTAAACCACAACAGACTGAGCCATCTGACCAATCAGAGCAGAGTAGACCAATCACAACAGACTGGACCGTCTGACCAATCAGAGCAGAGTAGACCAATCACAACAGACTGGACCGTCTGACCAATCAGAGCAGAGTAGACCAATCACAACAGACTGGACCGTCTGACCAATCAGAGCAGAGTAGACCAATCACAACAGACTGGACCGTCTGACCAATCAGAGCAGAGTAGACCAATCACAACAGACTGGGCCGTCTGACCAATCAGAGCAGAGTAGACCAATCACAACAGACTGGACCGTCTGACCAATCAGAGCAGAGTAGACCAATCACAACAGACTGGACCGTCTGACCAATCAGAGCAGAATAAACCAATCACAGACCAATCAGAGCAGAGTAGATTAAACCACAACAGACTGGGCCGTCTGACCAATCAGAGCAGAGTAGACCAATCCACAACAGACTGGGCCATCTGACCAATCAGAGCAGAGAGACCAATCACAACAGACTGGGCCATCTGACCAATCAGAGCAGAGCAGACCAATCACAACAGACTGGGCCATCTGACCAATCAGAGCAGAGTAGACCAATCACAACAGACTGGGCCATCTGACCAATCAGAGCAGAGCAGACCAATCACAACAGACTGGGCCATCTGACCAATCAGAGCAGAGTAGACCAATCACAACAGACTGGGCCATCTGACCAATCAGAGCAGAGTAGACCAATCACAACAGACTGGGCCATCTGACCAATCAGAGCAGAGTAGACCAATCACAACAGACTGGACCATCTGACCAATCAGAGCAGAGTAGATCAATCACAACAGACTGGACCGTCTGACCAATCAGAGCAGAATAAACCAATCACAACAGACTGGACCGTCTGACCAATCAGAGCAGAATAGACCAATCACAACAGACTGGGCCGTCTGACCAATCAGAGCAGAGTAGATTAAACCACAACAGACTGGGCCGTCTGACCAATCAGAGCAGAGTAGATTAAACCACAACAGACTGAGCCATCTGACCAATCAGAGCAGAGTAGACCAATCACAACAGACTGGGCCGTCTGACCAATCAGAGCAGAGCAGACCAATCACAACAGACTGGGCCATCTGACCAATCAGAGCAGAGTAGACCAATCACAACAGACTGGACCGTCTGACCAATCAGAGCAGAGCAGACCAATCACAACAGACTGGGCCATCTGACCAATCAGAGCAGAGTAGACCAATCACAACAGACTGGGCCATCTGACCAATCAGAGCAGAGCAGACCAATCACAACAGACTGGGCCATCTGACCAATCAGAGCAGAGTAGACCAATCACAACAGACTGGACCATCTGACCAATCAGAGCAGAGTAGATCAATCACAACAGACTGGATCATCTGACCAATCAGAGCAGAGTAGATCAATCACAACAGACTGGATCATCTGACCAATCAGAGCAGAGTAGGTTCTCAGAAAGGCGGGGTTTAGAGAGACTGACTCTTTATTGAACCGTTTCAGACACTTTGGATGTCTGAAGGTGATGCTGCAATGTATATTATGAGAAAATGTACGCGTTTTGACCTTGAACGCATGAAAACCTGTTGTATGTAAACCTTTAAAATAGCATAATACGGCACATTCAACAACCCATTTCACTTCTGTAATGTACCAATGTCCACGTCAGCAGAAACAGTCATTACATTTTGATGAAAGATTACAAAAGAATAATGTGCACAAGAGCAGAAACATGTATTACGAAAAAAAAAGTGGTCAGGTTTAATTTCATGTTGACTAAGATTAGCTGCTCCAAGTGAAGCACATCATATAAGGGGGTCTCTCCGGGAAAGTTCTCACAGAGAACTTCAATGGGAGTGTTTCGCTTTGTGTCCCCGATCTTCTGGTAACGCTCCTTTAGTGTGTCAGCCTGCAAAGCACAAAACAACAGCAGCTCATTTTCCAGAACAAAATTAGTAACAGTTTTAATGGCGTTAACACACTGGTTCAACATACTTTCAGTCCCTGCCAAGGGAGACTACCCCGGAGGAAATACATGAACATGTGACCCAAGGCCTCAAGGTCATCCCTCCGACTTTGCTCTGCAAGAAAAAGAAAAAAAAGTCAATTATGTACAAAATAATGAAGTTGGCTGAACAGTAGAGTTGGGAATCATAAGGAATTTAACAATTCTGGTTACGATTTGATTTCCATAACTATTCTGTGAATTTTAGTGCTCGTTTCAAACCCATAAGACTTACATATAGAACAATAATTTTTTGCCCATCCATTGAAAGTCCATGTATCCACGAGGCAAGCATGTTTGAGCTTCCGTATATGCAATGACTGTTGTTCATATGTGAATAAAAGACGAAATTAACTCTGTTCATCATATAAAGCGGACTTGGATTAAAGCAATCGAGTCATATGGATAACTTCTACAATGCCTTTATGTACTTTGTAAAGCTTAATTTTGGTTGAGACTTTCAATAGATGGGCAAAAATCTCTCTGGATACATTAAAACTATCTAAAAGATGATTTAAAGATATTTAGAAAGACGTGAGGGAGAGTAAATTATGGAATTTTAATTTTTGGGGTGAATTATCCCTTTAAATTATTTACAGTAACAGTTGCTTTTTTATTTTGATTCAGATAAGGAAGAATATAATGTCTTGTGATTTGTGAGTGCCATATGTTCCAGAATATAAGTTTTATTTATTTTTATCATCTGCTATATTCCAAAGCAACTTCTATAATGCAATTAAAGCATACGAAAAGTGGAAAGCACACATTTGGATTCGTGCCGAATGAGCGGTTTGTGAACAGAGTATAAATGTTGCTGATGAATGCCACTATAAATAGTTTGTTATATATACACACATTTTTCATTCTCATTCTAAAAAACTTTAAGTTTAAAGGATTTGTTGTGGAGCGAGGGTAACAAACACATTTCAGCCTGTGGAACGCACAACTGCACGGTGTTGCTACTTTGACACATGCAGTGCTCATATTTAATAATTACATTTCAAATGTCTATGATTTAATCAAATCACATTAGGTTGTATCGCGATTCCTTTATTTCCATCCCCAGATTTAAGACTAGGGTTGGGTACCGAACTCTGTACTTTTAAAGGGTAACTAAACCCCTGTTCACAGCCTAACTCCACCCACTGGCAATATTTTAAAAATGCTGGAAAAGTGGGCAGAGCCCAGTGGAGACCGAGGGCGGGGCTGAGTGGTGGGCGTACACCTGAGATCGGCAGTGACGGATTGATTGACAGCTATCAGACTCGCAAAGATGGAGAATGACTGGAGAGACGCCAGCAGTTTTGCAACAGATCGGTCTTTTGAAGTAGAGGACTTTTCTCCCCCACCTTCACCTGAAGTGGAGGAGGGTGAATTGTCTGTAGACACAGGGCCAGAGCCTCTGGCTCAAACTGCGTTAACTCCCGATGCCAAGGGGCGCGGTGAGCTCGCACCAGGGGCGTGGTAGTGAGCCTTTGGGAGAGCCAACATACAATGGTCAACAATGTTCAATAGGAAAACTCAACTGCAGTAGCCACCGTTCAACCTTAAGAGGGCAGCGTTTTTACACCATATATTGTAGAATTAAAACACTTTATACCCGAATGTCAAAACATTTACTCAAATCAATGAACAGCACTAATAAAGCCCCAGTCTTGCAGATCATGAACTTAAAAAAAAAAAAAAAGTTGTACTAGGGTTTAGTTACCCTTTAATGGCACCGACCGAATTACGTTGGTACCTGAGAATGCATCTGGTGACAGACTAGTGTCTGTGAATAATAAACCGCAAAAAGACTATTTAAATACTAATCCTGTGTGTCTCTGTGTGAATGAATGGCGCAGACATGCGGTTTAATTTACCACACACACACACACAATCGGTTGTGTGTTTCCATCCCTGCCGTCTCATACGAGGAGTGAAGATATAAACGCATGAACTTCATCTCCAGAACTGCTCTGAGAGTCACTTCATGAGCATTTTACCGTTTAATTTGAGAAAAACTACCATCATATCATAAACACACATAAAAATGAAATGAAAAAAATAAAATGAATAGGGTTGTTTTTATGAATTCAGTTAATCAAGTAGTTAGTAGCTTATTATTTACAAGTAAATATTACAGTGAACAGCCAGCTCTGGCATAATGTCAATAACACTTCCTTACAGTTTCTTTACATTTATTGATGTAAACATCCCCAAAGTACCGAAAAAAGGTACCGTTGGGTATGTGAACGGTACCCAACCCTGTTTAAGACCTCTTCAAATTGTAAGTATTTAAGACTTAAGACCCTGAATTTCATCAAACTGAAGACAGCATAACCAATGTGATTTTTTTCGCTAGGGTCGCCCATTTTCCCTTTCTCATCACATTAAGTTTAGACAGCACACTCGGGATAGGGCTGTCACTAACGATTATTTTGGCAATCGAGTAATCGGTCGATTATTTTGACGATTAATCGGATAATAGACCCAAGCAAACAATAGCCTTTAAAATGGCTTAAAATACATATATAATAACAATGATGCAGCAATAATTGTTTCAAATAAAGAATTAAAATCAAGCAAGCATTATAGTTTCATAGAAAAACAGTTAAAACGCATAATATAACAACTTGTGTACATTATGTATTATAACAAATGCCTGCAGAGACCAGACACTTTACAGTAGACCAAATCCTGGTTTAATACTGGCCAAACGATATTTAATTCAAATGTTAACTTAATCTTTAATATTTGGCAATTTCTTTAAAACAGAAATGCAACAGCCACTGCAATTTCCTGAATACGAACGTGTGGACGTCAAAACAGAGCGAGGGTTTAGACTTATTTTGAAATCGTGATGAACAGTTTGGAACATAATGATGTATTCTTCTGTGTTGGCGTAGGTTTATAAATGATTTACCTGACAAATCTGATGAAATGGCGCTCATTGTGTTCCCATAGTCCGTGATGGCATTTGAGACGCTCTACGCACGTAAATAATTAAAGCACCCAATAACATTATCTATGCTGTAGTATGTTTTTAAAATGGTTAACACATTGTGCATCCTTAGAAAACCTAGGATTCTAGTCTGTGGAATGCGCCACTTCTGGTATTCTGCCAGTTACTCGACAAGGGTAAATTGCAATCGAGGATTTAAAATCGGGTACTCAAATTTAATTGAGGAATTGTGTTAGCCCTAGACTGAGATGCTATAGATTCAACACAGCATCAAAAGAACCATAACATGAAAATCATGTTCTGTAAAATAACTGGTTCATGATCCCCCATCAAGAAGCCACATAAAGTGTGACATTTAAATGTTTAGTCCACTTCAGGAGCAGACTAGGAAGGTATCTAACACTTACCTTTCCCTAAGTGTGTATTAATAGACATGTATCGAGCTGTGCCCGTAAGGCTCTTGTGCTCCCGGTAAGGAATGTGTTTTTTGGTTTCTGGGTCAATGTATTCTTTCGCAAGGCCAAAGTCTATGATGTGAATGATGTGCTCCTTCTTGTTTCCTTGCCGACCGATGAGAAAGTTCTCTGGCTTCACATCCCTATAGATGAGGTTTTTCGAATGCACATACTCCATGCGGGAAATCTGGGGAATTGAGCAAAGGATGCGAATTACACACTTGCACTGCAAAGCACCGGAATGACTGTACGCATGCACTTCTCCCCCAGGTGACACACTCACCAGCTGAATGGCGATCATCAGGACGGTCTTGAGGGAGAATGTTCGGTCACACAGGTCAAAAAGATCCTCAAGACTGGGGCCGAGCAGCTCCAGAACCATGGCATTGTATTTCCCACAGGGCCCGAAATAGTAGACCTGAGGCAGACCCTCTACTATAAAAAAAAAAAAAAACACACAACACAGAGCATTAATTACACTTGTCATGACATTCTGTCTTTAACCTTTTCACCACCAGCGTTTTTGATCATTTTCACAAAAATGCACATGGTCACAGCACCCAGAATTTGTTGAACATGCAATATATCAAACGAAAGAACACAGCCTCTGCTTTTATTGCAGCTTCATGCATTCTTTGAATATGGAACAAAAAGCAGAGAAAAACTTTTTCTTCAAAAAACTACAACGTGCATAAGCAATGCTTTTATCGCTCATTTCAACTCGTTTTGATCTAGAGATCCTGTACTCTTACAGAAGATGTGTAATGGCACCCCCTACCCTATAAGAGCAAAACACGGAAAGCTGGAACATTGTGTACTTTTTAAATGAAATTAAGACATATACATACATTATATATATTACGGATTAAAGGGGTGGTTGATTATGATTTCACTTTTATGATTTCAGTTGGTGTGTAATGTCGCTGTTTGAGCATTAACAACATCTTCAGTTACAACGCTCAAAGTTCAAAGCAAAGGGAGAGATTTACTTTTACAGAAATCACTTAAGGACTACAACAAACGGCTGGTAGGGACTACAACGAGCTTCTTCACGGGTTAGGTGACTTCACGAACATTTACATAAACCCTTCCCCCAGGAACACACAACAAAGGCCATGTTGAGAAGAGGAAGAGTTGTTGTAGTCGAGCACATTTTGGAGTCACTCACGGTCACATCAGTCTATCACATTTATTGCAATACGGTACAACCATAAATGCAATAGCATGTCATAAAAGCAAGATGACAGCATAAGTTATAACCGTAATTAAACTAAACTATACCCATTATATCTTCATGCAGCAGATATTCTCTGGCTCTGTGCATCTTACTACAGTTCCCACACGAGCGATTTATAGATTATCATGAGAGAATATGCTAATCGATGACTTGAAGATCGTTAACTCAAATTCATCAACTATCCATTCAGAAACGTCCTGTCTCATGGTGTCACTTCATAAGTCTCGCCATCATTGTCTGATTCCGGTTTGAACATAAAAAGCTGAACAGTTTCTGATTTTATTTCTGCGTGAGGTAATCGGAGCTGCTAACAAGCTCTTGAAACTCATCACCAGCTCATTTGCATTTAAAGTGACACACAAAAATGGGGCGTCACTCAAAAAGTGACAATTTCAAAATGCAATAAAAATGACTTGTGGGGTATTTTGAGCTAAAACTTCACATACACACTCTGGGGACATCAGAGACTTTTACTTGTAAAAAGGGGCATTATAGGACCCTTTTAAAGTGATGTATTTCTGCATCAACTGCATAGTCGCACTGTGAGAACTATAAAAATGGATGAATATGTAAATTAAACTGGCGTAGCCTCAAGTCACTTTGAACACTTGTGATCCCACACGATTATGCTAAGAGACCAGCATTAATAAAACTAGTGAAACATTAGCGAAATTGAGTGCAAAAAACAGTCCAGTGTCTGTTGTCAATAGTGTAGTGATACATGAAGCATAGCTCACACAGAAGCAAGCAGCAAATTCACGTGACCAACTTGAACATGAGCCAAGTCTGCATGGGGAACTATGCCCTCCCATCCATTGCATGGATTCCTATTGCAATGAATGGATTTCGTCCGTAAAAATTTGAAGAAAAATGCAGTGACCGTACCTTAAAGTGCCTGAACCCCAAGTCTGCTATAAAACGCAATAATTAATAGCCAAAACACATGCACATGTCTCTGAACCGTGTGCATCTTCTGAGGGTGATGTGGGTAGTTGTAGGCAAAGCCTACATTGCTCATTGTGTGGTGGTGTTGTAACACCCCTGAGAATAGAGCGCACTGTTGGCCTGCCGATGACTCATCTAGCGTTCAGACTGCACATAACACACATTCGGTTGTTGGTTTCTATCTCCGCTGATTAACACTTTCCCAAGCTTTCTATCAGCACTCCACTGCTAGATGCTGCAGGAACGTGTGTGAGTGGGAATTCAAAGAGTGGGAGGAAATTCATATAGTAATACATATAGAAATGTAATGTATCTCTCAAAAAGTGGCATATTATATAATGAAATATGAAGAAAAAAAAAAAAAAAAAAAAAAAGCTGCATTAGTCATAAAAAGTGATTTGAAGTGATTATTGCTGCATGGAATCCACTTCCAAAGATTTCCACAGAATGTGAATTGGCTGTCGTTCGCAAAGTGCATTGCGGATTCAGAGAGAACTTGGAAAAAGTGAGATGATAATGCTGTCAGAAATGCTTTAAATAATACCAATTTTGTTAAATGCCTGACATAGTTTAAAAGAATTTGGGTCGTCTTGGATCCATCCAGAAAAAGCCATTCACTTATTTTAAAACTGCCCAAGACCCGAAGCCACTAATACTGAACCCGACCCATGTCCGAGCAACGTGGGTCTCGGGTAGGGATGCACCAATATGAACATTTTGGGCCGATAACCGATAATTTATATTATTCGAAAGCCGACATATTGGCTGATTAATCTAAATCCAGATTAGTTTGAGCCTGATTACAAAAACAAAAGTCTTACCATTAAAATCCATGTCCCAAGCACACAATTATAATGTTCTCATTATCATTTTGTGTCGCCTATATAACGGACTTGCGCTTGTAACTGTATTTTCCTTTTTTAAAGTGATTTCAATCATATTTTAAGCAATTTAAAACCATGATAGTGAACAGTGTGCATCTGAAGTGTCTCATTTATCAGCTTTAATATATCAGCCAAATGTTCTCATTGGGCCGATAAAGATAACATTAAAAATCAACATATCTGCCGATACTGATATGATGGCCGATAGATCGTGCATCCCTAGTCTCAGGTCGGACCTCGAATCCAAGTGGACCTGTGAAGACCTCTACTTCTCAGTCATTTAAGGCGGTTTATTTGGTTGGTTACGGTATCAATGTAGTATCAGTGCAATGGTGTCAGAGCTTGCCATCACACCAAAGCCAAAACTCAAATCCATTTATTTTAATGGGAATTGTGTGTTGCATTCATTGCAGGGACAAAAAAAGCTTCCATGGAGGCCATGAATCAAGTGCAGTGGAGTTCTTCCAGTCAGTCCCACTTTGGAGTCCACAGTGCTCCAATAAATCGCCATCTGCCAGCAGCCTGTTTGAGAGAGGAGCCACCTACGCCCGCTCAAACACGGACGTCTGACTGGAGAGGAGAAACCATGTGACTAAACTGCCTCCAGTTCACATACACCAGCCTGCACTGACGCAGCTCACTTCTGCCACGCTGCACACTTAAACAAACCCCAGATCAGCCGGAGAATCAAAAGACGAAGGCTGGGCGAGTCCAGGGCGCTGGATTTACCATGCCTGAGCTGGTTGATCAGTAGCCAAGCCATTCCCAGCCAAGCTCAGAGATTCAAGTCCCGACGCCAAGGCTGCCCGGAGGAGTATCAGAGTTCAGCACGACACCGCTACACATTAACCACACACAAAAGAGAACTCTACTGTTCTTTCTAGAGGAAGAAACAGGAGCGTGACCTTCGTTTGGCGGTGTTATGTCAGCATGATGGGAAATTATGATGCTGTTAAACATTAATGGTTCATAAGGAAGTATTTTCAAAAGGAAGTCAGAGTAAGGGTCCTTGTTATTGAAGATAGCGATGAATATTGATGAGTCATCTTCTAAAAAGTACCAAAGTATTACCATTGTTTTTGAGCATGTACTATGACAGGGTCTAGGAAATAATAGTGCCACAAAATAATTAATTGTCATGTGTCCTCTTTCATTTTATTGCATTTTCATCCATCACTTGGCCACTGAGTATAGTTTGGCCACCTCCTAATGCATCCGGTAAACAGTATGTCTTGCACACACCTATTCATTTTTTCTACATTAGTAATATCTGAGAGGATAAATTTGGTGAAAGGCAGCTCTTGACATGCAATTCTATAGGCAGTGTTGAATTTCACGTTTAGCTCCTTCCATTCTATGTAGACAACAGGTTAAGTAAAAGTATAAGGATAATGTGAGCGCATATATTAAGCAAGGCGCCCCTTTCTATTGTTATTTTTCTAGCTGACTAACAAGCGTTTTGAGCATTGAATGTCTTTTCTGGGGTAAATCTGACATGGCTGTTCTTAAGCTGTTTTACACAAGCTCTTTCCAAGGTCAAAATGCTGATAGAGCTGATGGCTTTGAAAAAGCCTGATATTTCGTATATTTCGTCTCCGCTCGTATTTTGGCGCTCAAACTCACTGAGGTGAGGTTTTTTTCCACTGCAACTTTGCTGCACGGCGTCTCGTTTTATTACTTAACACAACAAAAGATGTGATGGGCTAGTCATTACAGAACATGCAGTTAAAAAGGCACACTTTTTTTAATCGTAACATGTACATTTGTATGGTCGCCAGTGGCGATCTCAGCAAAAATATCACTTGCAAATGAATATTTTTGACCGTTTTAGGTCGCAGTCTGGAGCCCTGTATGATAATACCATTCTTGGAAGCACCATAAATCTCACAAATACCAAGTGCATTATGGTTGCAACCGAACCGGAAAAAAACGTGATACACCACCAACTGTACGTACTGTGATCCTCTTATGGCATACCGAACACCCCCCGGCCCAGCCCTGGACCATTGTTGAGCTTGACCTCACTTTACCTTGACACAAAACCAAAATTCCTCCTTTGACATTTGATTAAATCGTATTTAGGGGTGTGACGGTACACATACTTCTAAATAGCAACTAATAACCATCATTGGAACCATCTTTATAAAGGACGCTGGGTCAGTGGCCTGCAGATGATACAGAAAAAGTTCACAAATCCCTAGGCATCCATCTAGCCTGAAAAACAGAGACTGAGAGGGAACAAATAAAAACTGAGAGGATGGACGTGGATTACATAAGTGCCATGGGCGTTATGTCATTCACAAAGCTGTGCTTGAGGATGGAGAGATGGAGGAACTCTACCTCCCACCAGAACATCCTGCCCTCAACAGCACCACTCCTCCGCAACACACGCATCAGTCAGGACAGCGAGATTAACAAATTGCCCACTTCGCTGGGAGTGCTCGTGCACAAACATTCCCCACGAGCATCAGCAGACATACAAGAGACGGGATGTACGACAGGTGAACAGGTTGAAGGGAAGAGTGCATATACGATTGTGGGCAGGTGGTATTATCAGCTCCTTTTTTCTGCCTGTGCGTGGGATACGCCTGGCCACAGCTCAGACTTCCTGTCAGCTGCCTTCGGCCAACCCTGATGCGCTGAGAAGACAGGGGGCGGTGTCAAAAACAATGTGGCGCCATCGGGATCAAACGCAAACCCTCCATCGCAAATCTAAAGCAGAGCGACCACAAAGCCTCTCGTCTGAAATGCAACTACAGCAAACCAACACTGTGTGACAGGAATCTCTGCTGTGATATTTGTTCTTCCTGTCTGTCAGCCTAGTCGCTGTAACACGAGCTGAACTGCTGTGATGTCCATGAATGTGCACCCACATGAAAGATTTCCCTCTCTTTTGTACCTGGGCGGATCGGATTAAAAGGGATGATCTCTAGTGCAAACAGAAGAAATTAGTTTGTGTAAAAAATGCATTGAGAGAAAAATGACACAAAGCACTTCTCCAATCAAACTCAACATTACAGCTGGGCAATAGATAAAATCTAAATTTTTATCTGAATATTTGACTATTTGCTATCTGGATATTTATGTATTTGAACCAATGTTTAAACTAAGACGCAGTATGCACCAATTTAACAACTCAGAGTAATAAAGTGCATTATGTAACATTTGAAAAATAAGAAATTAATAGTAGCATTGTAATTCAAGCTGTAATATCAAATGCATTTAACAAAAATTTAAGTTTAAGGCTCTATGAAATGCTTTTTATTTCTTCTTAAATTTCATTTATTTTTAATTTTTTTAACCAAATTCTGTTTTAAGTTTCCTTAATATTTTTTAATGGTTTAATTACATTTTTAATAATCAAAAGCATGTTGAATTAACTGAATTCATAAAAACAACAATTTTAATATTTCTATGAAATATTTTTTGATGTGTATTTTACAACATTAGTCTATATCGTGATTTAATTTTAGTGCACTGACCTACTTATTTATTCATTAAAAATTCCGTGAAATTCCATGTTACGGTAAATTCAGTATTTATGCACAACAAAACAGCAAATCTGGATTTTGTTAAATTTTTTATTGCAATTAGACCTTTTCTCCTAATTGCGCCGTTTGAGTAACAATATCAAAAACTGACCGACTGGAAACTCAACAGCAAGATAAAAGTGCATGAAATGAATGTTGATTAATTTTAACAAACATCATATTGTATGCATCAATTATTGATCGATAGCTCCACTCAAAAATGTGTACAGTACAGTATAGATCTAAATCCCGCTCTAGGAGTTGGTGGTATGACCGAAATATCAATAGATTTCTTTTTGGTGGCAAATCAACCCTGGAATGTTTTATTATTTATTGGATAACCATGTAGTAGTTTATTAGATAATATAATGACATCAATACTTTTAAAAAAAATGAAAGGGACTTTTATTTGATTGAGCTTCTGAGCTTGAGCTAGAGAGGAGTCTTAAAAAGTCTATATAACAAGACTAGAAAAGTCATCATAAATATGACTGCATAAAGTCCTGTGTGAAACCATAGTAAAATAATCTGCATTCTTACACTTGGAAACCTGTGACCGTTTAGAAACTTATTCGGATTCATTAAAATCAACAGAGAAGTCTATGCTGGAAAGGCCTGTCTGTGACTATTTAAAAACGTAGGCTATCATTTCAGCAATTTTTGATCATTTATATTTCCTAAAGCACGTTGCAGATATACCACAGTACAGCGTAATCACTACTGGCTGTCAGCTGACACTATTTACAGTGTATACCGTCACACTGCCCAACCCTGGCGTTCAGCAGATCTCTATAAGAGCATTACTAATGGGTTTGAATATTAAGGCTTGTGTGTGTAATCATAACACGCTAATCGGAACAGATGGGATTGACCGTGATCTCTGGACCAGTGATGTCACTTCTCTCCTCATTGATAAGAGCTGCATGCCCAGGCATGAGTAGAGAGAGAGTGCACTGATTACACCATCACGTTGGAGTGGCACAGCAGAAGATGAGTAATCATCACTAACACCCTCGTCACCGCCTGTGCGCCCGAGCTTACATTAGAGAATATTCCATTTACCTTTACGGGAAAGAAATGTTTTCTGAGAGCCCTACATTTAAACATCTATTGTTCAGTCTGATGTTCCACTACTGCTCATTTGTCATCACAGATCTCCTGAAAGGTCATTTAATCTGGCTGAATGCAGGAGTGCTCAGAATACTGCGTGACGCGTCCTCTGAACGGATAAGCATCTGCTGGCAGAGCCGTGACACGAGCTGAGCGATGCTTCTGAAAGCCGACCTCTCCGAGAATCATGCCTGGGCATGTCCGTGTCCATCCTTCAGGAGAGCAGGCAGCTGCATCCAAGCCTTACATCACCAGGTGCAATGAAAAAACGTGGGATGCAGTGGTGTAAAGCACAGCACCACTGGACTCAAGTGCAGTGGAGATATGTTCTCTTGGAGTGACCAATCACGCTTCTCTGTCTGGCAATCCCATGGACAAGTCTGGTTTTGGCGGTTGCCAGGAGAACAGGACTTGCCTGACTGCATTGTGCCAAGTGTAAAGTTTGGTGGAGGGGGGTTGTTTTTCAGGGGTTGGGCTTGGCCCCGGCCCCTTAGTTCCAGTGAAAGGAACTCTTAATGCTTCAGCACACCAAGACATTTTGGACAATTTCATGCTCCCAACTTTGTGGGAACAGTATGGCGTTGGCCCCTTACTGTCCCAACATGACTGCGCACCAGTGCACAAAGATCCATAAAGACATGGATGAGCGAGTTTGGTGTGGAGGAACTTAACTGTCCTGACCTCAACCCGATAGAACACCTCTGGGATGAATTAGAGCGGAGACTGCGAGCCAGGCCTTCTCGTCAAACATCAGTGCCTGACCTCACAAATGCGCTTCTAGAGGAATGGTCAAAAATTCCCATAAACACACTCCTAAACCTTGTGGAAAGCCTTCCCAGAAGAGTTGAACCTGTTATAGCGGTGTAGGGTGGGCCAACTCCATATTAAACCCTACGGATTAAAAATGGGATATCATTAAAGATCATGTGCATGTAAAAGCAGGCGTCCCAAAACTTTTGCCAATATAGTGTATATTTCTCATGGCCATGACTTTATATTGTGAGGGAATGACATTATTTCTCATTGCCACGAGTTAAATGCGTAAACAACCTGTGCGACCATAGCAACCTGGAATTACCAGAAATTAATAGGCTTATAATATTTAATTAAGAAAAACAAATGATTTGTAGCCTATATTAACATTGTACATTGTATTTTGCAAGTATTCGAATAAAGTTAGTTATTAAATCAATAAATTCTAAAAGAGTAAGAACTTAAAAAAGTTTTAAAAAATAACTTCGCGTAGCCACGGAAAAATGGCTTTGATCACGTTCCCACAAGTTAAGACATTTCAATTAATATTGTATAGCGTAAATATAACCTATATTTTATTAATATAGTAATAACATAGTTACAAAAGTTATTCTGTCTACTAGAACAGCGAGTGTATTTTCTCGTCTTTTGTTCGATTAACGTTATCAGAGACGCCATCAAAGGAACCGATAAGAGTGTTTACCATCGAATCACCAGTTCTAGGAAATTTGGAACAGGTTCTAAAATGGAACCGGTCCTCGATACCCATCCCTACTGACAAGGAACAAACCGCATCTCATTTATCTGGTACAACGTGCTCCTGGAAGACAACATAAGGTCACATACCTGGGTTTAAGCTCAGAGAAAGATCTGAATCTCTAGGGAAGATAAAGGCAACCGACAAAGCCTGTTATGTAAATAGATTTCATTATTGCATACACAGGGCTGTGTTTGTGCATTAGTAGGATTCTTAACAACAGAAAAACCATTACAGCGAAGAACAAATAGAGCCTGAACCAGCCTGCCTTAAATAATGCACTAATATCATCTCGTAAACCGCCATCATAACCCAAACGTTAAATCCAGACTAAACCATCCAAACATGCTGTGCAGGAGGAAGGTGAGAATCACAAAGAGGAGGCCGAGACTCTCCACCCCTCCATCACCCCATCCATAAAGCATGGGCGGAGATCTCAGCAGGTGGCCCAATGGAGGCAGACACACACAGCACCTCCTCCACTGAGGCGAGCCTGGGAGATGCTCTATACTACAGCAGGAGGAAATCTGATTCACCGGGACATCATGTCGCTTTTCCACATCGAGCTGCGTTATAGCACATAAATGCATAATTTTTAAGATCAGGATGACAGGATCATATAAAAATCACAGATAAATGCCAACCAGCCACATTAAACTCAGGTTTCACACACCTTGAGTAAGAAATGCATGACTTTGCAGACGTTCGTGGATAAACGGATTACTGGATAAGGACTGGTAATCATTTTATAGAGTCACAAAAAGGATTTTAGCTAAAGGCACCAGGCTAATGTTAATAAATACATTCAGTGACTGTCAATCAGAAAGAAGTGTATAGGTTTCAATCATTTTCAACAAACAAGTTACAATTTAAGTTTTTAATTGTCAACACACACACGTGCATATGTATGCCATACACCTATAATGATAGCTTTAAACTAGAGATGCACCAATACTAAAGTTCTCAGCCGATACCAATAGCCGATTATTCAGAATAATATCGGCCGATAGCTTGATTTTTCTTATGGAAAAGAAACCTCTCCCAAATAATGCTGCAGAACCCTCTTATTTGGTACACAATAATATTGGTTGCAATTAAACAAAGGTATTATATTAAAACGCTATTTATTTTCAGACATAATAGGCTAATTACACCCAAATTGCACATATTAAGTATTTTCATAAGCACTTGTCTTCATGACAAATGTACATGTATAATTAACAGTAAGCTAGCTTTTATTTATTGCTAACTAACAAGCTGTGAACATTGTATTTAGCCTGACATTACCTCAGAAAGTCATCCAATGTTAAGTGACCTATTGTTTACATGCTGTTTTAGTGACGTCTTTCTGCGGTTGAAACACTGATCGAGTGATTACATGAGTCATGATACAGATTTCGGTGAGTTGTACTGTATCTTTCAACATACCCTTTGACATTCATGCATGTTTTTCGAGATATTGTATTAAAGAGGAAAAGATGACTTGCGCTTCCGCTTGAACTGAGGCGATACAGCGATCTGTCACGGCACATTTAAGAGCGTCAAAGCGGCATTTTTTGTTTGAATAGTTTAAATTTATGGTTTGAATTTTGTGGCCAATAGTGAAAATAATAGCTTTTATAATAGCCGATACATCGGTGCATCTCTACTTTAAACTCAAATGCACTGAACAGCTGAACAGAACACACTATTATACTAACATGGAAATGTCCATAACTAAGATTTGATTCATTTTTATAACTTTTCTAGGAAAAAAAAAGCTTTTATTTTTTTTAAAGGGGTGGTTGATTTTTGTAAAAAGGTTTGCCGCTTTTTACAAGATGTAAAATAAGTCTCTGATATGCCTGAGTGTGTATGTGAAGTCTTAGCTCAAAAATACCCCACAGCATGTTATTATAGCATGTCACTTTTTGAGGGTGAGCAAAAACGTGCCCTTTTTGTGTGGCCCTTTAAATGCAAATGAGCTGCTGCTCATGGGGCGGAGCTTCAAGAGCTTGTGTTAGCAGCTCATGCAGACAGGCAATGAAACGGTTCAGCCTTTTATGCTCAAAAAAAAAAAACAATGCTGGAGAGACTCAAGAAGAAGTGACAACATGTAGAATGAGACCGGATGTTTCTGAACGGTTAGTTGAGTTAATCTCACCCCCTTTGCTTGCATGTTCCTGGGGGCGGGGTTTATGCAAATTTCAGGGTTAGTGATGTCACAAATCAATGAGGAAGCTTGTTGCGGGCCCTACCAGCCGTTTGTTGTAGTCCTTAAAGTGATTTCTGTAAAAGCAAATATCTCCCTTTGCTTTGAACTTTGAGCGTAGTAACTTTGCAGATGTTTGCGCTCAAACAGCGACATTACACACTAGCTAAAGTTAAAAAGTGAAATCATAATCAACCACCCCTTTAAATGCATTCTCACTGACGATGGTTAAGTGTGCACAACATAAAGACTGGAGTAATCGATAATGAAACTTGCCTATTTCCATAATTGATTTTTATCAATTAGTCATTGCAGGTAATTCTCATTATTTGTAAAGGGGTGATGGTCAAAAGACTGGCATGCCTCAATGGGAATCACTTTTACAACAAAAGGTCCTGGGATCCTCTCGCAGTAGCCGTGATGGGCAGAACTGCCAGTATGTAAGAGCTTGCAGTCGCGTCTGGGGGAGGGTAGTCCTCTGGGGTCGGGTTGCACAGTAGAGGACGCAAGGGGAAGCACATCCTCAGGATTTCATGCTACAGTCACAATAGCATCTCCTTCACCCGGCCACCCAGTGCCTCACTTCCTTTGGTCCTTTCTTTTTGGGGTCTAGCAAACAAACATGCTCCCCAAGAATCTGATTGTAGATTAAATGCGTTTAGGCATCACAGAGTACTCATTTAAAAAATCACCACTAAATTAAGACCCACCCTACATTTCTTCTTGTTTGAGAAGCTTTTTCACTCAGATATACGTCGCAATAGGGAAGAAAAGACAAATCGAAGCTTTACGGTATTAAATTACATATTACCTTTCATATAGCGCGTAATAAAGCTGATTGCGGGTGTAATTGTGGGTGTAAAGTTACATCGATACATCGAGATGCTGTGATATAAAAATGCGACGATATTTATCGTTGATGTAAACAATGATTCATGATAGAGTTAGTTTATCTTACTGTATTTATATGGTATAATTCACCCCAAAAATGTTTAATTGTCATCAAGTATCTATCCTGATGTCGCTTCAAACCTATAAGATTTTCATTTAACTTCCAAACACACATGAAGATATTTTTCTGAAACATTTCTGTCCCTCCATTTAAAGTCCATTCCTCTAAAACTTAAAAGATCCATAAAGACATTGTGAAAATAATCAATCGACTGGCCTAATCTGAAGCCAAGTCTTCAGAAGAGACACGATGGCTTTATTTGATGAACCGATTCACGACACGCATGCTGCAGTAAACACGCATGTTCAAATGCGTGTGCGGATGTTCACATTTAACTTTTGGATGGATGAGACTTGGATGAGTGGCAATTTTAACATGCTGTTAAAATGATCTGTGGGGTATTTTGAGCTAAAACTTCACATTAGGGCTGCAACAACTAATCGATAATGAAAATACGATTCGCATTAATCGATTAGTCGGGTCTGCTCTCTGTACGCAAAGCTTCCACCAGTCACGCCAAATGACAGCACTGAATAATGCATTTTTAAATGGACAAAATGTGCAGAGTGGAAACCGCACATGATCCAAGTGCCCAAAACATGAGAACTGTTTGATTTAAGCTTCAAGCGAATGCATTAGCGTAGCGTTTAACGTCTGCATCCTCAGCGCAAAACGTTAATTTTACAGGTTATATCCACTGATCTATATAGAGAACAGTGGTTATATCCTCATCTGTAAACGCTACTAATTTACGCGAGTAGTTCCATTTAGCATGAAAGCGTGTCCTGACAGTCTGTGTAACTTCCCTGAACGAGCGGCGATGCGTTCGCGCGTCAAACAGACAGAACGCAGTAGAGCGCAAAATCATTCATTTAGCTGAAATATCTGCTTTAGGCGCTAAATTTAGGTTTAAAAGTCAACATGTAATTTAAGTATTTTATGAGAGTAGTAACTGTAAAGGGATAACAGCGTGTAAGAGAACATAAATGCAAGACAGTAACAGGTTATGTGTCCATAGATAGAGTGAGAGAGTGAGTGAGTGAGAGAGTGAGAGAGTGAGAGAGTGAGAGAGTGAGAGAGTGAGAGAGTGAGAGAGTGAGAGAGTGAGAGAGTGAGAGTGAGTGAGAGAGTGAGAGTGAGAGAGTGAGAGAGTGAGAGAGTGAGAGAGTGAGAGTGTGAGTGAGTGAGTGAGTGAGTGAGTGAGTGAGAGTGAGAGAGAGAGTGAGAGAGAGAGAGAGAGTGAGTGAGAGAGTGAGAGTGAGAGAGAGAGAGAGTGAGTGAGAGAGAGAGAGAGAGAGTGAGAGAGTGAGAGAGTGTGTGAGAGTGAGTGAGTGAGTGAGTGTGTACATTCCTCTTATGTGGCACTTTTTTTTTCTCGTTAATATTTTATTGATAACCACTTGTATACCCACACAAATACAATATTAAACTATGGATTTGAAAAACTATGGTTACTTTGTGGTTACCATTAAATAAGTTATTTATTATTATTATTGTTTGTTTTGTTCATTGTAAAACCATGGTTAGTTTTTGTAAAGGTAGATATATTCACTATGCACTCAGCTGACACGTTTGTTTGAAGGACAGCATTGGGCAGGATGTGGAATAGTGTGTTTTGACAACAAACTAAATTTTCACCGATTAATTTGGCCCTTTTTACCCGATTAATCGACTAGTCTGGAAAAATAAATCGACCAACTAACCAATTATCAAAATAATCGTTAGTTGCAGCCCTACTTCACATACACACTCTGGGGACATCAGGGACTTATTTGATATCTTGCAAAAAAAATTATAGGACCCCTTTAAAAGCATGAGTACCGCATGAGGGAAAAAATGAAAGTTTCAGTTACATTACTTCATTAAACTACTAATTAATATAAAAAATGTTGAATATAAAATGTATAAAAATGCAAATGGAGGAATATTTGTGGGTCCCGATAATAATATAACAATAATATTATTTTAACAATAATAAATTAATCATAAAAAAAACCCTCTATTTCGGCTTAAAACATCACAATAAGTACCATATCGCGAGTTCAGTATTAGTATCAAATCGTGACACGAGTGTCATTACACCCCAAAGTGTAACAGGTCTAGAAAGTTTCAAAGTGCAGGATAAATGGAGTTATTGTCTCCCAAGAGAAAGCACTGATTCTGAACTGCCTAAAACGTCAGTAATTCCAGTCTTGCTTCCCGTTCGAACATGCATAGGTTTGTAACATATTTGCATAATGGTCTTCGTTGGCTGCCCGCACACAAAGTCTACTTCGACCCACCTTTAAACACTGTAGTTGTAGCAGAGACTGGAAGAGTTTGAGGAGTCGGGCATGAATTGATACGCCATCATTACAATTAGCTTCACTGTGTACAGGACAATCCCAAGTATGTTAATGGGTAAGCGTTCAACCGATCACAATAGACTGGGCCGTCTGACCAATCAGAGCAGAGTAGGCTCTCGGAAAGGAGGGGTTTAGAGAGACTGGATCCTTTATTGAACCGTTTCAGACACTGTGAGAAAACAGCTGATGCAGCAATGCCCATTATGAGAAACTGAAAGTGTTTTTTGACCTTGAATGCACAATAGGGGCACTTTAAAAGCCATCTCTATAAAGCAAAGTCTGCTGTCGCATCCCAGCGGCATCTGTGAGGGGTTATGACTTCAGAGTTTATGTGGGACCCTGCTCCAGCGTGGAGCTCAAGGAGCTGAGCAAGGCACCGGTGTAGAGTTACATAAGCTCGGCTGCCAGGCATTTTAATCAGCGGACTGCTTTTCAGACGTCATGCGATAACAGCGCTAAGTGAACATCCTGGAAACGCTTGTGGTCAGAGTGCCACCTTTCCTGAAGTGCTGATTCATCACTGAGACACAAACCCTGATGGAGGACATGTACGGAGCAGCACGGTGCGCATGCAGTCCCAGATACGGCACAGGAAGACACACAGCAAAAAAGACTCTACTTGCACGCACACACACATCCCTGCACATACCAGCCGAGTGGCAGACATATAGGCTTACACAGAGCTTTAGTGAGATGCTCATATAGATGCTAGCTGTGCTGAATTATTGATCAGCTGCTGCTGCTACCCTTTTCCTGTGTTTTCTGGAATAACACGCCCCTGAACTACATACTCAACTACTCAAACACATCCACTTCAACTGTACTCCAAATGCATGTAGGGCTCAGCAACTTATTTAAATACATTTGCTAGGGGTGGGCAATATACCGGTAGATACAATTAACTGGTGTCAAAGGTAGAGATTTTGGACGATCACTGATCATTAGACTATAATCAGTGTTATTCACGTCAGTAGTCATAATGTTATGTCTGATCGGTGTGTCTAAACACACTGTAATAAACAGATTTTGCCATACTAGTGTTATTTTGGCATTACGGAGATACTATTATAGTTATTAATATTTTGAATTGAATTTTTATATTTTCTGCCGTCATTTTAAATTCAGTTGAAAGTAATTGTTTTTATTAGTTTTTGTTGTTTTTAAAAAGGAGTTGGACGTATGACAGTATTTCTGTGCCAAATACACTCCTTCAGACACGTACATAAATCCGTCCGTCTCTGCAAATATCCTCATAAACAGTCGCTTACATGAACGTAAACAGTTGAGAAAGAAAATGGGTGTGTATTATATTGGATCTGCGCATTCGGTCTTAAAGTGACAGCAGCCTAATATTCCTGCTGCCGTGTGCCTCATTAAAGCGGTCATTGATGCTATGTCTTGTTTTCCTTCCTCTTTAGTGCAGGGCTTGACATTACCGCTTGTCTGCAACACGTGGATTTTTTTGAAGGGGCAAGTGAAAGAATTTTAATTGCATAAGCACAGAGCCTGATTAAAACATCAAAAAATAACTAGGGAATCACCAAAATGCAAGAACGATTCTGCATTCATTTAGTGTAAGTGGCGATTGATAGTGGATAATAATATATAATGTGTAATAAATTGACGGTAACGAGGTTGAGCTGTTGACGCTTGTGCAGCCTCTCGAGGAGAAATCACAACAAATGAGCGCCGCTCATACAAAGAAACTCAGTTAACCTACACGGTTAAAATTTGTTACAAACTGAGTTTTTATATTTATAACAACCTACGATGATAGCCTACAGTTAAGCAACATGACAGAACCAAGAGTGCTGTTTTCCTGAATACCATCACGACTGAAAATGACTATTATACATGACAGTTCCATAAAGAATTAATTAGTATTAAGTCACTTACATTTTAGATGCAATATTGACTGTTTTTGTTAGATTTCAGCAGCAAAAATAGTTCTAAGCAAAGATCACAGCAGAACCGTAACGCATCTCACAGCAAGTGTGTTACTGAATCATTCAGCGTTTTGAATTAATCGGTTGAATCAAAGATTTCGTAAGCGACTGCCTCATTCTTGAATGAATCGTTTAAATGACTCAATGACTCACTCATTAAGACTGCCGCCACCTACTGGTGGTTTAGCTTCATCTTTCCAATATTTCTTATTTGTATATTCAAACCAAGCCTGTAGCACTCCTCTCAGAAACTGAAGCCTCCGCGCCTCGATCACCCCCAGGTGGCTGGTCCCAGTACAGCTCAAAAAGGGCTGAGATTGACGGCTTCTCTGAGTGAAGATGCCACTGAGGCACTAACAGACTTTTTGTTTTTTCGGGATTTTTGGGAGGAGATTTCTAATTTCTACATTTCCATAACTGTTAATTTCACACCAAAATAATGAATTGTTCTGCATCTGCGAGAGTGTGGGCGGGCTTTTGATATCGCTTTTTAAACGTGCTTGTTAGCATGATCCCAGAGAAATGATTGACACACCAATCTATGTGGCACCTATTTCTGAATTCCCCCTTCAGATGATCTAGCTATCTATTAAAATGCAAACACAAGAAACTGGGTATACATGATAAGGCAGGCACCTTCTTGCTGACGCAGCTGCTGGGGAGGATATAAATCGAGCTAATAAAACAGAGTATGAAGATGTTGACTGAGGAATGACTCTGTGAATCTTAAGAGAGAATAAGGCCACGCCCCCTGGCCTGTCATCATCCAGTCACAGAGCAGATTTGCATTGTCACCAGGGCAACACTGCGTGATGCCTGAGCCGCCACTTCCTGAATCAAAGTGCGATTCAAACAATCAAACCCAGCAGCCACTGAAGGTGCAGACACGTTTTACCACTAGTCTTGCCTTAATATGGTGTCTTATAAAAGATAGTGAGTAGAACCACTGAGCGATCTCTGAACTACAGCAATGCCACAACACTGCCAAGAGCTGAACAAAGGTTGAAATGGCATATCATACAGATGCAATTATTAGTCCTTGCATATTAACCGCATGAAAACATCAAATTTACAGGTCAAATGAAATTGTTAAAACAGAACAATAACTCCACACTGGACAAGCGCTTGTACAAAACACACTGTACCGCTATTTGAGTTACGCATTTAAGGTCTAAAATATTGGGGGAAAAACTGACGTGGTTACATCGCTTGTACTAAGAGAACAGAACAGTCAATTTTGGGGTACTGAAGAAAAAAATAGACTGTCGTCGAGTAAATTATCAGAAAAGTTTATTAAAAGTTTGTTAAATGCTGATTCATACGAATCTGAATCAACACCTCACGTTAAACTTTTTTAAATCCTAACAGCGAACTTGGAATTAGTGTAAATTAATCTTTGATTAGAGCTTGATTAGAGCTTGATTAGAGCTTTTATGTATGGTTTATCTACAGGCATGCTAAACATGGTTCTGTGTTTGATTGGGCTACTAGAGTAAAGCCCATGTTTAGTGCTTGTTTTGGGTTAATAGTTCTTGCGACAGATATTTGCCTATAATCGCTAGAATCAACATTGTTTCTAATACTACCACAGCACAGACTACCGGTAAAGGTAAGGGGCGTGACGTTTCCGAAAAACGTGCACTAGGCGGATAGCGAATCACAGCACACTGGGCCAGCTGACGAATCTGAGCCCACTGCGTATTTCTGAGGGACCGGCTTCATAGAACCCGGAAACCATCAGAGCGTTTTTACAAGGAGAGACAGAGCAGTGTAGAATAAAGGTCAAATATATGAAAAATAATGCAATATTTTAAAAAACGAAGCATGAACACGTTACAGTGCACCCCACAAACACAATCAAGCCTTCGAAAGAATGTGTTTTACCATCCCTTTAACAAGGATAAAATTAATTAACTATATTAATTAACTATTTTAATATCTTCTATTGTATGCATCTATGCTTGTAATTTATTTATTATTTTCTACACTGTCCCAAAATTAGTATATAAACTCAACTAATGTTAAAAATCACCAAAACATTAGTCAGCACATCTTATGGGGGGGAAGCAGCAGCAAAACAATGAAGTACAAATAGCCTACGAAAGCCATGACAATTATAAGGAACAAAAAAAAAAAAATATCACAATGGGTTTGACATTTTGTGAGAGCCGGCACATCACTGAGACAAATATACAAGGGAAAACCACTGAAAAATGTCTTTGTCAGAGGCACTAAATATATTTGACCATGATCCGATCATTGCCTTGCAAGTTCTCAATGCATCAGCCACTGGTAGGCCAGGCAAAACATGAATTTTGTAACAACAGTGTAGATTTTCATTTCAGTTTAATATACACAGTACGCCTAGGCTCAGTAGTAAAGCTATCCGCTCTGTAAGATCAAAACAGAAGCTATGACTCAACATGTCAGATACTCCAGAGGGGGAAAATCCTCAATCCAATACAAAGGAAGCATCCACAGAAAGCCTGCTCGGGAAATGCTGGCTTCAAAGCAAGAAAAATAACAGTAAATCCCTGTCACAAAGCCTGAGTGCAGTATAAACAAAGTCATGCACCTGGATATGAAGATTAGGGCTAAATGAAGATGACACACGGACTGAATGCAAAAATATAAAACACAGTCCATGCAAATGCATGAAATGATTATTATCCGGGAAAACAAATGAAATCAATAGTGCTATCCTGATTATAATCTTACCTGCACTGCCTAATGTTTTGTAGAACCGGTACTCCAAATGAAGCTGTGGGGCCCTCGATTTCACAGGTTCCTGTAGGAGTGTCAGACAACAACAAAAATCAATTAAAACCCTTTTATTCATTCAAAATTAGGTTTGGGATTCGAAAAATCGATTGCAATTCTGGAACCGGATACTTGTTCAAAAATTAACATTTCGATTCCGCTTATGTGTGCGCATGTGATTTTAAACAATTCAAGCGCAAGACGACACAAAAAAGAACTAAATTTGGCGCTTGCACGCGGTTTTCTGTGCTGTGCACACATCCGAAGCTCGAACACAGAAAGCCACCTCTCATATAGTGAGTGAATATGGAATCGAGTTCTCTTTCGTGTCTTCTTGCGCTTGAACGGACAAATACACATAAAATTATATCCTTGTAAAAACAATTGTTTATGTCTTAAGTGAGCATTAAGTAAGGGATAATGTGCACCCAGCCGGTTATCAATGGCAGAATAAATCAATCTTGCATCACTCTGAAGGGGTTTATTCTGCCATAACAACTGGATGGGTGTACATTATCCCGTTTATTACACGGCAACTTGTCTCAAGTAAATTTGACAAAATATTGTCTTAAATATTGTATTAGCTCTTACGCAAAGCTTCCGCGAAGAAAAACAGTTCCAAACTGCTTTATTGCTGAAAAAATTAGTTTTTTTACCATACATGTTGAAATTAATGCTGAAAGGGTTAGTTCACCCAACAATGAAAATAAGCCCATGATTTACTCACCCTCAAGTCATCCTAGGTGTGTATGACATTCTTCTTTCAGACGAATACAATCAGAGTTATATTTATAAAGTCCTGGCTAATCCAAGCTTTATAATGGCAATAATTGTAGCTCTGTTTTTTTAAGTCCATAAAAAAATGCATCTGTCCGTCAAATAATGTGCTCCACACAGCTCTGGAGGGGTTAATAAAGGCCTTCTGAAGCGAACTGATGTGTTTGTGTAAGAAAAATATCCATATTTAAAACTTTATAAAGTAAAGTTTCGGTCGAAAGTGTTGAAAGTGCCTTCTCGCAATTCAAAATGCGTACGCAATCGTCTGACGACCATAACTTTTAAACTGCAGAGGCACTTTCAACAATTTTCCCATAAATTGAATACGGAAGGCGATCGGCCGAAAAGTTACTTTATTAAGTTTTAAATATCTATATTTTTCTCAGACAAACTCATAGATTCACTTCAGAAGGCCTTTATTAACCCTCCAGAGCCATGTGGAGCACGTTATTTGACGGACAGATGCATTTTTATGGAATTCAAAAACAGAGCTACAACTACTGCCATTATAAAGCTTGGATTAGCCAGGACTTTTTTTTTTAAATATAACTCCAATTTTATTCGTCTGAAAGAAGAATGCCATATACACCTAGGATGACTCGAGGGTGAGTAAATCATGGGGGTATTTGAATTTTTGGGTGAACTCCTTGAAGTCTTCCACTGTAACCCGTGGTGGTGAAGTGTTTTTCAGTCACAAGATGGCGCCAGACAGTCAACGACAGCGGAGTGACACGTTAAGCGTACAAGTAGTACCGGTCAAGATAATTCGTAGTACTCAGATAAGCGGTATGTTATTCACTTTGGCGGTTGTAATCTGTGAATAACGTACTGCTGGAATGCGTGATTGACCAATCAGAATCAAGTATTCCACAGATCTGTGTAATAACAGTTGAGAAAGAAAACGTGTATCAGTATGTTGGATCCGTGCATTTACTCTTAAAATGACCTAATAAACCTGCTGCTGTCTGTCATTAATGTTAAAGAAGTCCCTCACTGCTCTTGACTGAATAAGTTTTGTAACTTTAATAAAGATTAATCTATATTTTATTTATAAAAACAAAACAATTTGACATTTGATTTCAATTTCTCAGGCATGTAATCTAAAGACAAAATAAATAAAGAAAACCTGATCACCCCCAATTATTAATATTAATGTGTGGTTACCATTGAATAACTACAATAACCCTGTTATTTATTATTATTGTTTGTTTTGTTCATTGTAAAACCATGGTAGATATATTCACTGTGTCTTCACAGCACTCAGCTGACACGCTTGTTTGAAGGACAGCATTGGGCAGGATGTGGAATAGTGTTTCGACAAAAAAGGAGGCCTTTTTATCCGATTAATAAATAAAAAAAACAATCGGCCAACTAATCGATTTTCAAAATAATCTTTAGTTGCAACACTGATTTTTAAATCGTATTTGGAACTTTGAACCCTGGCTAACATGCTAAGGGTATATTAGAAAACATAACATTTTGCATTTTATTTATGGTTTATTTATTAATAATTGTTTATGGCCATTTCGCGATTTCAAATGATTATACAGTAACTAGTCCAGTACACTGTATTCAGCTGCAACAAAATGTTTTGTAAAAAGACAAAACATGTTTGTGTTTTTGTTGTCTTAACTGGGAATCAGTAAGAACTGGAATCGATATGCAGAATCACTAAAATTCAAACAATACCTAGTCCTATTCACACAACACAAACACCAACCAGAAAAAACCTGTTTACGCACATCTGAGGAGCATATTCAAGTTGTCACTGGTTCCTAAACTGTTAGTCAAAATACATTATGCTTTCTTGCATATAGCACTGAACAATTCAACCTTCAGCTTTTGATTCCAGGTCTGCTTCACCTGATATAATCCATTGGTAGAAAATAATAATACAAATAAAATGTACTTACCAACTTTATTGCAACGTACTCATTGGTATAGAGATTCTTTCCTACAAAAATGAAACAAACAAAGGGTGAGCAACTGCAACTGAAATTAGACTGTTTTAACATGGATGCAACAATATGGTAGCCTAGAAATCTAGACGCACCCTAGCGGCAGCAAATCTAATTTGCAGCCAGGGTGTCTAGCAACTCTCCGCTGGCTTGCGAGCTGGAAAAAACAAACTCTGGTCATCGTGTATAGAGTCAGTGGACGGGCTTAACATAATGACGGCAGAGTTGCGACATTTCCGCGTCTTTCGAATCGGCTTTGGCCGCGACTCTGGAGTTAAGCTTTTCTTTGAGAAAAGAACAAGGAAGTCATTCTTAAAAAAAGGAAGATGTGTTCGGAGTTGTCGACCAGATACGCCAAATGCTTAATCCATCAACTAGCTCCGCTTCACCTTCTATGCTCTGGTTGGTTGTAGCGCTATCCTATTGCGTGCAGAGGGAATTTGAAAGCCAGCCGTTTATCCCGCCCCTCGGATTGAGCCCTGCCAACAGTGTGTTCCCAGACCAAACATCTTGACGTGGGTCTGGCTTGTTAGGCTAACAATATGGACTTTTCCACCTATACTAAGATTTTTAATGATTGGAATTCTGCCTTTTATTAGATCTAATGGGGACTGTGACAGGAAAGTGAAGGTATGGGACATGACCCAGGTCGGTTTTGAACACGGGTCCCATTAGGACAACAGTAACCGCTAGAACAGTTATGAGATTATTGGTTAATGGTTGATAAACAGAAGTAGTAGTTCTCTTTTGGGTCAGTTCCAAAGTCTACCAATTTTGTTGTCAATTCTATAAGTAAATTTAAAGAGGGTTTGCCAATTCTTTTAGAAAAAAAAAAATCCAAGGCACTTCTTCCAGTCCAAAAAAGTTGAAAAGCCTTTATCACCACAACAGAAACATTAAAAATGGCTAAAACACCGCACACACATGCATTTTGACCTTCAGCCTTCCTCAGAGTGTGTGAATAAAGGCTTGTTTGGACTAGAAGTGCCTTGGATTTTTTTTTTACTAAAAGTATATGTTTGAAACCAACAATCACCTTCTGGGATTACTTCACAAGGTCCTTCCAGCAACTTGCTTGAAAGGTTTACAAATTGTCAGCAAATTTTTCCCTCTGTTTGTTTGACCCTCCCAACCAGTTTAACTCAACCAATGCTATGATTTTGGGCCGGGTATATCTGATTGTTCACCTACTAGATCAGGGAGTTCTAGGAATCCTCTTTGAAAACATTAGTGCAATTCAATTTGTTGACACTAGTGCACAAATTACACAAGTTGGATTTAAGGACGTTTCACATGACCCAAGTCAACGTTCCCCAATGGATTGACTAATGATGGTGACCCAGGAAACTCCAAAGCTCCTGAGATCAACTCCTGCTCGGCACCTTTGAGCAAAGAAATTCACAGTAGGTTTCTCCGTGGAGACTTTTGTGAACAATTAAGACACTATTGGCTTTCCTTACCGAGTTTCAGCTCTCCAAAGTTGCCACAGCCAATCTTCTTGCCAACTCTGAAGTTTGGCCCCACCATGAGGACCCCAGAGGACGTGGAGCTGGAGGGCCGCGAGTGCCCGCTGCGCCCCTGGGCCACTTTACTGCTCCTCACCGGCCTCTCACCCTCCTTCTCTCTGGGGTGATCCATGACTGCGGCGCCGGAGGCACAGAGATCCAGACGAACCAGGCCGGGGCCCAAAGCAGACAGCTCAGGCCAAAAGAAAACTCATGGGACGACGGCTGTTGGCACCACTGCCGCTGAACCATTCACTGCTGCCAGCACACTGAGGGAGGAACACATTCAATCTGAGTATATTTGAGCATCAGTACACCTCTGAAACTATTAAAATGTGTAATCAGTACATTGTTTCATTAAATCATGAACATATAACATCATGCAAGTTCACAAAAGTATATATGGAAATATTTCACTCTGAATGCCAAACTTCAATAGAAATGAACTTTCAGTTCAATGGTTCCTGCACTGCTTTTCACCACTGCTACTGTAAAGCTATAGTGCCACAGCTGAAGAAAATACATTTTACCAGAGAGTATTAGGGTAAAACATGCTCGAGTTTCCTTTCATCAAGGGGTGGAATAATCGGTTAGCTATAGATAAAAATCAGCAAATCTCCCAATCACGCAATCTGCAAACTGCACATTCGACCAACAATGAGAGCAAATGTACAATGCTAAATATGTGTATTCAACTTTTCTGGGTTGTTTTTCCCTTTAAAGGATTAGTTCACCCACAAATGAAAATTTTGTCTTCATTTACACACCCTCAACTACCACAAGTTCATAAAGAGATCATAAAACTAATCCATATGAATTGAGCGGTTTAGTCAAAATTTTCTGAAGAGACTCGATCGCTTTATATGACGAACAGATTGAATTGAGGCTTTTATTCACATATAAACATTCATCCACTCACACATCAGTTGTGGTAAACTGAAACTCAAACATGTTCGCTTGACATGGAAGAACCAATGAGGTTCATTCTCGTGTTACGTAGCACGTTTGAGCTTCAGCGAGAACCAATGAGGTTCATTCTCGTGTTACGCAGCACATCTGAGCTTCAGCAAGGACCAATGAGGTTCATTCTCGTGTTACGCAGCACGTTTGAGCTTCTGTAAGAACCAATGAGGTTCATTCTCGTGTTACGCAGCACGTTTGAGCTTCAGCAAGGACCAATGAGGTTCATTCTCGTGTTACGCAGCACATCTGAGCTTCAGCAAGGACCAATGAGGTTCATTCTCGTGTTACGCAGCACGTTTGAGCTTCTGTAAGAACCAATGAGGTTCATTCTCGTGTTACGCAGCACGTTTGAGCTTCAGCAAGGACCAATGAGGTTCATTCTCGTGTTACGCAGCACGTTTGAGCTTCTGTAAGAACCAATGAGGTTCATTCTCGTGTTACGCAGCACGTTTGAGCTTCAGCAAGGACCAATGAGGTTCATTCTCGTGTTACGCAGCACGTTTGAGCTTCAGTGAGAACCAATGAGGTTCGTTCTCGTGTTACACAGCACGTTTGAGCTTCAGCGAGAACCAATGAGGTTCGCTCGCGTTACGCACGCTTCACGCCAATTGAGCTTCAGCGAGAACTTCAGCGAGAACACGCAGAACGAACCTCATTACGCAGCACGTTTGAGCTTCTTCAAGAACCAGTGAGGTTCATTCTCGTGTTACGCAGCACGTTTGAGCTTCAGCGAGAACCATTGAGGTTCATTCTCGTGTTACACAGCACATTTGAGCTTCCTCAAGAGCCAATGAGGTTCATTCTCGTGTTACGCAGCACGTTTGAGCTTCAGCGAGAACCATTGAGGTTCATTCTCGTGTTACACAGCACGTTTGAGCTTCCTCAAGAACCAATGAGGCTCATTCTAGTGTTACGCAGCACGTTTGAGCTTCAGCAAGAACCAATGAGGTTCATTCTCGTGTTACACAGCACGTTTGAGCTTCCTCAAGAGCCAATGAGGTTCATTCTCGTGTTACGCAGCACGTTTGAGCTTCCTCAAGAACCAATGAGGTTCATTCTCGTGTTACGCAGCACATTTGAGCTTCCTCAAGAACCAATGAGGTTC
The DNA here is from genome assembly GCA_018749465.1 of Paracanthobrama guichenoti. Lineage (NCBI taxonomy): Eukaryota > Metazoa > Chordata > Actinopteri > Cypriniformes > Gobionidae > Paracanthobrama > Paracanthobrama guichenoti. Next base: position 55,688,384 of record CM031949.1, on the reverse strand, counting down.
ATTCTCGTGTTACACAGCACGTTTGAGGTTCATTCTCGTGTTACGCAGCACGTTTGAGCTTCCTCAAGAACCAATGAGGTTCGTTCTCGTGTTACGCAGCACATTTGAGCTTCAGCAAGAACCAATGAGGTTCGTTCTCGTGTTACGCAATTTGTTTGAGCTTCAGCAAGAACCAATGAGGTTCGTTCTCGTGTTACGCAATTTGTTTGAGCTTCAGCAAGAACCAATGAGGTTCGTTCTCGTGTTACGCAGCACATTTGAGCTTCCTCAAGAACCAATGAGGTTCATTCTCGTGTCACGCAGCACGTTTGAGCTTCCTCAAGAACCAATGAGGTTCATTCTCCTGTTACGCAGCACGTTTGAGCTTCAGTGAGAACCATTGAGGTTTCATTCTCGTGTTACGCAGCACGTTTGAGCTTCAGCGAGAACCAGTGAGGTTCATTCTCGTGTTACACAGCAAGTTTGAGGTTCATTCTCGTGTTACGCAGCACATTTGAGCTACAGCAAGAACCAATGAGTTTCATTCTCCTGTTACGCAGCATGTTTGAGCTTCCTCAAGAACCAATGAGGTTCATTCTCGTGTTACGCAGCACGTTTGAGCTTCCTCAAGAACCAATGAGGTTCATTCTCGTGTTACGCAGCACGTTTGAGCTTCAGCAAGAACCAATGAGGTTCGTTCTCGTGTTACGCAATACGTTTGAGCTTCAGCAAGAACCAATGAGGTTTCGCTCGCAGTTTCGCAGCACGCTTGAGCTTCCTCAAGAACCAATGAGGTTCGTTATCGTGTTACGCAGCACGTTTGAGCTTCAGCGAGAACCAATGAGGTTCGTTCTCGTGTTACGCAATACGTTTGAGCTTCAGCAAGAACCATTGAGGTTCATTCTCGTGTTATGCAGCATGTTTGAGCTTCCTCAAGAACCAATGAGGTTCGTTCTCGTGTTACGCAGCACATTTGAGCTTCCTCAAGAACCAATGAGGTTCATTCTCGTGTTACGCAGCACGTTTGAGCTTCCTCAAGAACCAATGAGGTTCGTTCTCGTGTTACGCAATTTGTTTGAGCTTCAGCAAGAACCAATGAGGTTCGTTCTCGTGTTACGCAGCACATTTGAGCTTCCTAAAGAACCAATGAGGTTCATTCTCGTGTTACGCAGCACGTTTGAGCTTCAGCGAGAACCAGTGAGGTTCATTCTCGTGTTACACAGCAAGTTTGAGGTTCATTCTCGTGTTACGCAGCACATTTGAGCTACAGCAAGAACCAATGAGTTTCATTCTCCTGTTACGCAGCACATTTGAGCTTCAGTGAGAACCATTGAGGTTCATTCTTGTGTTACGCAGCACGTTTGAGCTTCCTCAAGAACCAATGAGGTTCATTCTCCTGTTACGCAGCACGTTTGAGCTTCAGCGAGAACCAACACGAGAACGAACCTCATTACGCAGCACGTTTGAGCTTCCTCAAGAACCAATGAGGTTCATTCTCGTGTTACGCAGCACGTTTGAGCTTCAGTGAGAACCATTGAGGTTTCATTCTCGTGTTACGCAGCACGTTTGAGCTTCAGCGAGAACCAGTGAGGTTCATTCTCGTGTTACACAGCAAGTTTGAGGTTCATTCTCGTGTTACGCAGCACATTTGAGCTACAGCAAGAACCAATGAGTTTCATTCTCCTGTTACGCAGCACGTTTGAGCTTCAGCGAGAACCAATGAGGTTCATTCTCGTGTTACGCAGTACGTTTGAGCTTCCTCAAGAACCAATGAAGTTCGTTCTCGTGTTACGCAGCATGTTTGAGCTTCAGCGAGAACCATTGAGGTTCATTCTCGTGTTACGCAGCACGTTTGAGTTTCATTCTCGTGTTACGCAGCATGTTTGAGCTTCCTCAAGAACCAATGAGGTTCATTCTCGTGTTATGCAGCACGTTTGAGCTTCAGCAAGAACCAATGAGGTTCGTTCTCGTGTTACGCAATACGTTTGAGCTTCAGCAAGAACCAATGAGGTTCATTCTCGTGTTATGCAGCACGTTTGAGGTTCATTCTCGTGTTATGCAGCACGTTTGAGCTTCCTCAAGAACCAATGAGGTTCGTTCTCGTGTTACGCAGCACGTTTGAGCTTCCTCAAGAACCAATGAGGTTCATTCTCGTGTTACGCAGCACATTTGAGCTTCCTCAAGAACCAATGAGGTTCGTTCTCGTTACGCAGCACATTTGAGGTTCATTCTCGTGTTATGCAGCACGTTTGAGCTTCCTCAAGAACCAATGAGGTTCGTTCTCGTGTTACGCAGCACATTTGAGCTTCCTCAAGAACCAATGAGGTTCATTCTCGTGTTACGCAGCACATTTGAGCTTCCTCAAGAACCAATGAGGTTCGTTCTCGTGTTACGCAGCACATTTGAGCTTCCTCAAGAACCAATGAGGTTCATTCTCGTGTTACGCAGCACGCTTGAGCTTCCTCAAGAACCAATGAGGTTCGTTCTCGTGTTACACAGCACATTTGAGCTTCCTCAAGAACCAATGAGGTTCGTTCTCGTGTTACGCAGCACATTTGAGCTTCCTCAAGAACCAATGAGGTTCATTCTCGTGTTACGCAGCACGTTTGAGCTTCAGCAAGAACCAATGAGGTTCGTTCTCGTGTTACGCAATACGTTTGAGCTTCAGCAAGAACCAATGAGGTTCATTCTCGTGTTACGCAGCACGTTTGAGTTTCATTCTCGTGTTATGCAGCATGTTTGAGCTTCCTCAAGAACTAATGAGGTTCATTCTCGTGTTATGCAGCACGTTTCTTCCTCAAGAACCAATGAGGTTCGTTCTCGTGTTATGCAGCACGCTTGAGCTTCCTCAAGAACCAATGAGGTTCGTTCTCGTGTTACGCAGCACATTTGAGCTTCCTCAAGAACCAATGAGGTTCATTCTCGTGTTACGCAGCACGTTTGAGGTTCATTCTCGTGTTACGCAGCACGCTTGAGCTTCCTCAAGAACCAATGAGGTTTGTTCTCGTGTTATGCAGCACATTTGAGCTTCCTCAAGAACCAATGAGGTTCGTTCTCACGAAATGAAGTTTGGTTAAGCTTCTGTTTATGTTCGCTAATCAAGGTTTATATGTGAATAAAAAGCCTTTATGAACTTTTTGAAGCGTCACAGTGGTAGTTGCGTAGGCTTTCAATGGAGGGACAGAAATCTCTCAGATTTCATTAAAAAGGATCTTCATTTGTTTTCTGAAGATGAACGAAAGTCTTACGGGTTTGGAACGACATGAGGGTGAATAAATGATGACAATGTTCATTTTTGGTTGAACTAATCTGACCTAGATTGTGCCAAAAATAATTGCAGTATTTGTAATTAACTTGGACTGTAATCATTCTACTAATAATTATTATTATTATTATTATTATTATTATTATTATTATTATTAGGGATAAACAAATTTCGTCTACCAAAAATCTTCGGCCGAAACAGCTATGTTCAATTTCGGAGCGCCTGAAACAGACATTTGTGCACACAACATGGATAAGCTACAACAGTGAAACATGTCAGCTGTGTGGACGCCATCTCTGGATTGACAATGTGATTTCTTAAATCTGTGCTGTTTTCTGTTGATTCAAGAAGATGTCACTAAACATCTATAGCATGCCTGCCATCCAATCTCAACTTTAAAATTCTTTAAAAGTTGATTGTGTTTATATTACATTAGGTATCTTAACGGTGTTCAATAAAACCATACTTCTGATACTTTAATTGAATCAATTATTATTGCCTCATGTATTTTAAGTCATTTTAAAGGCTATTGGTTAATGTCTAATTTTATTACACCAAGAATAAAAGATCTGGTTACTCAATCATCAAAATAATCAACCGATTACTCAATTACCAAAATGTATTTTTTGGTTCTGGGCTAAACCTACATGAGGGACTTTCCAGCAAACGCAGTGGTTTTTGTTATGCATGCATGCAGAGCACATGATGTTGTTGTTTTTTATAAATGTGGGCATGCATGTCTTTTCACGGATGACAGATATGGGTCACTTACAAACTTAAAAACATTGAGAAACAACAAAAAACATAAGTCACTAATGAGATCGTGACACTGAACTATCGTTCATACAAGCAAGAGCAGCTTTGAGCTTTGAATGCATAAAACCCAACAAGAAAAAACTAATATTTTGTATGAATAAAGCATAGATAAAGGCCTAAACACAGAGACTGAAATACATCACATACATTCCTCATGTCAACTGCATGCATCTCAGCTAGGAGTGAGCCATATCATACAGTATACATTTTTACATGATAAAAAAAAATAAGTGTCATATCGCGATGTCAATGATATAGCCGTGCGATGACGTATGCCGCATTTCTGTTCCCTACAACACCACCACCTGCCTGAGAGTAAGAGCAGCACTCTTACTCTCACCTCTTGGTTACAAGAGGACAGACCTCCAACAAAGGAGGCAAAGAACCGGCCGTTATTGATGTGTGCAGCGCAATGTTTGACCGGATGAGTAAAGCTGACGGTTATTACGGCTCGTGAGATCTAGCATTCTGCCCATTCTGAATTAGAGGTCGACCGATATATCGGGCCGATATTTGTCATTTTTTTTAATACATCAGCCGATATTCGTGTTTAATAGCGCCGATTTAAAGTCAGGTACGTCCACGGGCAGACCCGTGTTATTGGTGCGGTGGACCCGTCCAGAACTGGCATAATGCTACAATGCTTGCAGTTAACTTTAAGGACTATAGTCGAAAACTATCAGCAGCTTGTTTGCTAATATATTAGCCCCGGTGTTATAAGTTCTGTTTTATTTTTGTTGTATCGGAGTCGGAGAATGTGCGAGGGGAGGAGAAAGCAGCCGCTCTCACAAACACTGCAGCGGGATTGAGGGCTACGTTACGCCGCCCTGCTCACAGACAGCACTGACCGTGCTCGGAGACACAGAGCTGTCCTCACTCATGGAGCAGCCCAGAACAGTGTATGACAGGCTAGACGTGTTTATACTCGACGCATCCGCATGACCAAGCGCCGTGATCAGAGGCGCGTGTGCAGTCAGCGGAGGCTCGCAGAAAGTATAAACAAGGCTGAAGCACTCTCAAACGCAAGCAGAATTTATTACTGATACTGTAATAATATACTGGTGAAACAGATTGGGCAGATTTGCACACTTGTGTTCGCGCCATCTATTTACAACGTGTGTTTGCAGCGTTGAGTGATGTAGCCAGAGCTCTTGAACATGATCCGAGTTTTTATTCAGTGCTGAGTTAATGCAGACTCGCGAAACTCGAGGCTATACAGTCTATACAATCCTCTGAATAAAACTATTGATTCTTCATGCTGCTATTCGAGAGATGGTTCAAGTCACTGTTCAATAAATTAAGTTTAGAAATGTCCACTTATTATTAGTGTGACATTTTAGCATGCAAATGAAGGCGAAAACTTCAGCCCTAAAAATCGGCTGCACATATCGGCCATCGGCTAACCCTGACCTCTAAAATTCGGCATCGGCCCATATCGGTCGATCTCTACTCTGAATCAGACACAGAGGGTGCGTTAGATTACATTCATTTGAACGAATGAATTATAGCATTTATTTGAATTATCAAGAGCTAGAGAGAGAGATTCGTGCCTGCTTCTGTTCAGCGTCTCCCTTAACAATGAAGACGTGCGTTTATTTTTTTAAAATAGCGATGTAACCCCATCGTTGCTGAGAAATGAGTGACGTACGTGTGTGTGTGTATTAATGACTTAGAACTATCCGTCCATTAAAAGATTTTATTGCGTAACTTCCAACCAATCAGACTTAATCAGGCATAAATTAATTATTTTTACATTAAAATGTTAAGGAGTTATGTTATACTTTTACCAACTTGTACCAACGCTACTTTTTTTTTCTTTGCTTACATTTGCAATCACCAATAAAATGCTCCATATATTTTTTTCTATGTCGTCGTAAATATCGTTATTGCAAAAATATCGTGATATAATTTTGAGGCTATATTGCCCACCCCTAATCTCAGCCATGAGATTTACAATAGAGGTTGAAATTAAACAAAAGACAAGCCCATAAGCTTGCATGCGCTTTGACACATTTCTAATGCCCACACACGGCATCATTATTGGTGATTATCGGTGATGCAGCACTAATGCAATATGCTGTATCCATTAGAAGACTCATCTCAAATCATTAACCTTTTTAAAAGAGATTAGCTCAGGAGGAAGCCGGGGCATCAGGGAGGGATTCCTATTGTGACACAACCAGTGAGGAAATGCTTCCCTGAATCCCTGAGTAAGACTGCACTCTGTGCTATATGGGTAAAATCTTCAATATCTAAATTCAAAAGCAATGGTTGAGTCATAATCAGTGAATACAGAAGACAATATAGAAACATATACACTCACCTAAAGGATCATTAGGAACACCTGTTCAATTTCTCATTAATGCAATTATCTAATCAACCAATCACATGGCAGTTGCTTCAATGCATTTAGGGGTGTGGTCCTGGTCAAGACAATCTCCTGAACTCCAAACTGAATGTCAGAATGGGAAAGAAAGGTGATTTAAGCAATTTTGAGCGTGGCATGGTTGTTGGTGCCAGATGGGCCGGTCTGAGTATTTCACAATCTGCTCAGTTACTGGGATTTTCACGCACAACCATTTCTAGGGTTTACAAAGAATGGTGTGAAAAGGGAAAAACATCCAGTATGCGGCAGTCCTGTGGGAGAAAATGCCTTGTTGATGCTAGAGGTCAGAGGAGAATGGGCCGACTGATTCAAGCTGATAGAAGAGCAACTTTGACTGAAATAACCACTTGTTACAACCGAGGTATGCAGCAAAGCAAAATCTCCAGTCAACGGCTCTGGTCTAGACTATAGCTGCGTCTGAAATCGAATACTTCTCTACTATCCCATGAGGCCACAGGCGACGATTTATGAATGGAGGTGAAGGGACGTAACTGACGCTGGTAGGTCACATGATAACGACAACATGGCGGATGTAGTATGTCCGGATTACATTCATACTATATAGAACGTACTTTTTAAACGGTCACGAAGTTCGTTAAAATTCAGATGTAGTACCTACTCACATAGTACGTGATTTCGGACGCAGCCCGTGTGTTTAGTAGCGCGAGTCTGCTTTGTTTACAAGGGTTACTGGGGAAACGGCTGCGTTTCTCCTGTTCCATCAGCGCCATCTGCTGTCAGAGAGAGTGAATGTGCGTCTCCTTCACTCGTCCCGCTTTGGGTTTGTTCAGTGCTCGTTCCTCTTTGGCGCAACTAGGCCTGTCATAACTACTTTTTGTTTCGCGATATATTGATTATGACAGGCCTAGGCGCAAGTAGGGATGGAACGATTACCGGTTTCACGATAAAATGTACTGACAGTTAGTAATATCGCTTAAAATGTAATTATTAAAACCGCATTTGATTATCACGATTTTGAAAACTCGCGGTAAATCCTGTCCAGCCAGTGCGCTTTTTTGAATGAGAAGAAATGGCGTAAGGAAGTAACAGCGCCGGGAGATTTTCCAGCCTTCTAAAAGGACCAAATCTGAGGTGTGGTCGTATTTTGGCTTTTACAAAAGTTCTGAGGGAAACTTAAATCGAAGATGGTCACCCTGTCTGCAGAACATGCAAGTAGAAAGTTGCTGTAATAGGGAGGAAACGCTTCAAATCTGCGAACGCAAGGCAAGTGGACTTTGACCTCTAAAACTACATCTGGGAAATAATAACCTGAAGCTGGAGCCAAAGACGAACCAACAAGTTCAGACAAGACTAGGGCGACATTTAAGGGATAATAATGTATATTCATCGTACACTTATTACACAGATGTTCTTTACCTCATAATTAATTACGGGGACATATTGAATTGAGATTAATGTTTTAAATCTTACCCGTTTATAAAACAATCGTCTAGATCACAAGAAGTTACAGTAATAATTATAGTAGTATTAACAGTAAAGTCTTTCATTTTCAGTACAATCAAAAACAGAGACGCAAGTTGCATAAAATAAACGAGAGAGCGCGTCTGTTGCGACGCGTGGATGTGCGCTGTTATAATGCGTTGCTATTGACGACGGTCATTACAAGGAAGGAAATCCCACAGAATAGAATCCTGTTTAAAAGTGCATAGAGCTGCTTGTTTTATTTGTTTGTTGATTTCCAAATATAAAACTTGTTAATGTTTTCATCAGTGTGCGCATCTGTTCTTTTCGAAAACTACCATATCATTAGCACAAGTCCCTCCAGAAAAACGCGATTATGCGATCGCAGAATTCAATGCAAAGTATGCATATTTAGTAAAAGAAAACTTCAAATACACCGCATAAATTGCCGATTTCCACACGCAAAACACGCGGTGCTTGCATGATTTCATAATTCAGCATTTTCATCACATATCTTAGCAGAAAGTTGAAAAAATGTTTGCGTTTACGTCACACAAGAGCAGCAATTTCCACCGACTGCCATGGGAACGTTATGAAGTGACCATCATCGAAAAGCTGCAAACCCCGGAGATGGATGTTGAGGGATGGAGGATGGCGAATGATGGGCCAGTGTTAGAGGCTACGCAGTTACAGTTTTCATTTTCACAGCGGACTGTTGTTTCATTCAGGAGTTCATGCAACTTTACAGTTGTAAGATTGCACATTAGTGTTACCAGAGGGTTAAATCATACTAGTTTCAAAAACCTTACAGTTGTAAGTATATTAGTGTGTAAAATTAATAATGTTAATTTAACAGATGTTTTGTATAGCTACCTCTGTAAAACAGGAAGCACACATTTTGTTTACATTTTATTTATTCATTTTTCACAGAAGTTGTAGCGTATTCCTTTTGTAAAGCTACAGGACTTGTTTGACTCAGTGTTTTGTAAGTTTGAGCCGTGTGTTTATTAAGGTCTGAAATAACACCAGATGAGCACATCACTTTCTGTGACGTATACGCTCGCTTATCATAGGAAGTAATAGGAAAGGACTCTTTACGTTACGGCAGTAGCCTAGTGAGAACAGGGTGTTGGGGGAAATCACGTTTTTTTTCTCTTCTCCATCAAACCGCAGTTTTTGCAAGTTCCCGCAATTTCATTGCATAAATATCCTGCATGTTCAAGGATTTTTCCCCGCAACAATCACAAAAAAAAAAAAAAAAATCTGCATTTTTCTGGAAGGACTGGATAATATTGATAACCGTGATGATGAAATTTTCATCCTTAGGCACAACATACAGCGGTATGTGTCATTTTAAACAGTTGATGGGTGGAGTCTAAAAATCAGAATCATTCATAATGAATAATTATTCACAGTATTTTGAAATGACCATATCGTGCATGTTCATTATCGTGATATATCGCCGTATACCAGCACATGACTACTAGCGATATAATGATAAATACAACATTTTAATAATCATTCTAGGGGTGGCAATAACAGCTTTATATAGTTTGATCGCTGGTCTCTATAAAGGCCGATAACCAGACAATTTTATAATGCGCAGTTAAAATTACTGTTGCTAAACTGCACGACATGCTTGATAATAAAAAGAGCTAAAACAGCTGCAAAACTGACGCTGTGTCGCAAGCGGCTTTCTGTAAACGTTCACATTATTTCATGTAGCCTATATGCGCTTGCTACTGTAATTTCCTTTTTTGAAGTGATTTCAATCATATTTTAAAGCAATTCAAACCCATCATGGTGAACAGTGCACATCTGAAGTGTCTCAGCTGAAGGGAATAATACATTATTTATCAGCCCGATAACATAAAAAATGAACATATATCGGCCGATACCGATATGGTGGCTGATATATTGCGCATCCCCAGACAAGCACCATCTGTTAAAACCTAAATGTACATATTTAGGGGGGAATACAATCTGATAATACTGAAGAATCAGAACTGTACATTTAACAGTCCTAAAATAAATATTCATTGACATTCAAGAGACTATAAAAGGAACAGCTCATCCAAAAAAATTATTCAATATACCCCATCTCAGCGTTATGTTTATCCCAAAATATATGATTTAATTTCAGTACAACCCTTTACAACGCGAGCAAACCACTTGCATATGCTAAATCTTCACTCTGGGCGACTAAATAGTGTCTATCATTAGTCATTTGCTAATAAATTCTTAGATTGCACTCGCCAGTGTGTGTGTGTTAGAGGCTAAGTGTAACTTTAGCAGAGATATATCTTCACTCTCTGAACACTGAGCGCTTGAGAGTTTCGCTCTCCGTCAAGCGATCTGTCCATTTCAGTTCAGCTCAATGGATGCGCAGCGTACCTGTATTCGACGACTCTAGTGTGAAGCCGCAAGACTCGCCGTCGCTTTGCTGAGAGCGTTGTTTCTCACACACACACACCACACACACACACAGAGAGAGAGAGAGAGCGAGTCTTACACACCACACAGAATCAACGCGCTACATGTTAACGATATTCTTTGTTGTATTTTCCTGTCAAAATAAGTTAATTTGGAGTTATTCAGCTTTTAAGAACAAGCAGAAGATATGCCGGTAGTGGGCGGAGCTAATGCGCAAACGCCAATCTCATTGGCTGGCGCTCATCTATTACCGCCCCTGTTTCAGCAAATGAGTGTGAGCGAACAGAGACAATGTGATTAATATTCATGAACCCAACAGCTCATCAATCCTTAGTGCGTTGTATATTGTTATCAGCAGTAGAATTAGTAGTAGTAGTAGTATCTTATTAATAATTACTATTATCTATCTATTAATACTATTAATACTTGAATGCCCACCACCAGTCCTAAGTTCAGTTAAAATGACATATGCATTCATACATGGTTACCATGTTTTAGTTCTAATTACTAAAGTTATATCTTTAAATAGTGCTTGATTATCATATTTTCATAATATAATTAGTCTGGCGAGTAAACAAATTCTATTCCGAAGGTGTGCGTAGAAGGTTGCGGTAAAAAAACAAAAGTGCTTATATTAGGAACTGACAGACAAAAATTTATAATTATAAAGATACAGAAATATAAAGAATTTTTTGGGTGCCTTTAAAGGCACACTATGTAGTTTTTTGCCGCTAGAGGTCGCCTATTCAAAACAAAGGCGCAGCTTGATGATGCCGAGATTGAACGCGGATTCATGGGAGTTGTCACAGCCGATGGAAAGGAATTGGGACGGGATGTTCATGGGTGGGATTAGCATTACTGTAGTATGAAGCAGGGCGGAGTGCTGTCGAGCAGAACGATTGCTAATAATAGACAAGCGCGCGACACGGCACCGGAGCTTTTATTATGCCACAGTCGCCGCTTCCTCCTCTTCCGCTCATGTGTATGTGTGGTAACGCAGCACTGTTTAATCATATCACACACATTTGAGTGTGTTAAAGTGATGTTATAACGTTACTCTGGGTGTTCGCTCGGCGCTACTATGAGACTTGTTCACACTGCAGTGAGCGAGATCATATTAGGCACGGTAAAACACAGTACTCGCGGTAAATCATGAACGGCAGATTTAAACAGTAAGACTAACTGTGTTGAGCTGGAGAACAATCATTAGTTTACTGTCCATGAATGTATCGCTCACCTGTCTAATAAAACACATATTAAAGCGTCTTAGTTGTTTCCATGGTTTCTACTACATAAAACCGGAAAGCGAGGGTAACGCGGGTATGATGTCATTAATCGGCGACACACGGACACAGTCGCTTATTGGATTTAAACTTTCTTGGAAACATTTGGGATAATGTAAGTACACAAGTCAACAAAATATATAGTGGTGGATATTTCAATCCAAAAATATTACATATTGTGCCTTTAATCTCTACTCAGTGAAGACAAAAGCCTTCTAAAAAAAAAAAAAGAAAAATAATAATAAATAAATAAAACATAATATAAAAAAATGTAAGTATTACACAAGACCTGTATCCGTATGTTTAATCTAATAAAATAAACAAAAACAGAAAGTAAATAAATAAAGCAGTCTCACGACATTGAATGAGCTTCTCCTCCTGCGGGCCAGAAACCCTCAGTGCTCAATGTTCAGTCCCATAACAGGAAGGAGGAACACGATATTTCACAAATCACCTGCCAGCTGTCTAGATCACCAATATATTTAACTGATTTCTTGATTATCAATCGAGCTGGTCAGTTATCGATCCAGATCACATCCAAACAGCGAGCAGAGACATGGAGTTATTCATTTCTGTCGCTAATATGAGTCGTGATGCGCAGTTATTGTTCAAACACTGATACAGATCGCAGCCTCAATCGATCAGTCAACACATTGCCGTTAATTACAAGCGGGATTACCGGTCAGCTAACCAATATGAACTAATGGAGCTAACAGCCTGACAAACACCTTTAGCTCGTTAGCTATAGCAGCCTTATTTCTTTCACTCACTTCCACGATGAACTTCGCCACAGGCTTCAGGGGGGAAATGAATACTGAGATACCAGCGTCTGTGGATTATATGACGCCGTTTCTGAATAAAATCAGTGTTGATATCCCGCTACCCGCTTTTCCTCCTTTCTTTAGTGTTCCTGCAAGTAACGTGAACCTTTCGCTGTCGCCAATGACTTCCGCTCTCGGACTCAGATGAGATTTCAAAATAAAAGTCCCCCTGCGATCTCTAGGGTCATTCCTGTCAGACAGTACATTTTGAATTTTGTAACGTTTTAACAACTGATTTGCCAGTATTGTCCTTTCTATAAAAAAGATTATACTAGACCTTCAAAAATATGGTGTGGTCAAGCTCAGGCAATTAGGCTTAATTAAATAAATTCATTATTTACACTGTGGCAACGAACAGGATGTGTAACATGATGGCAATAAATCATCGAACGTCTTTTTGTTTATTTTGATTATTTACACTGTGGCAATGACATTTTGAAAATATAAATTCTGCACGATTTTTGTAAATTTGTCAAACAGGATGAAATAAAACGATAGCAAGACAAACCAACGTGAAAAAACATTACAGAATTCATAAACTCTGTTGCTAAATAGCCCATCTGCCAAAAATATTCTTATTTAGGACATGTATTTTGCTACTTAAAGGGATATTACAAAAGACTACAAGGATGAAAAGGCTGGATACAGCTGAATACAATAATATAATTTCTTTAAATGCAATATATTAAGACTTTTATGGTGGGGTCATCAAAATGAACTATACACTCACCTAAAGGCTTATTAGGAGCACCATACTAATACTGTGTTTGACCCCCTTTCGCCTTCAGAACTGCCTTAATTCTACGTGGCATTGATTCAACAAGGTGCTGAAAGCATTCTTTAGAAATGTTGGCCCATATTGATAGGATAGCATCTTGCAGTTGATGGAGATTTGTGGGATGCACATCCAGGGCACGGCTCATCCCAAAGATGCTCTATTGGGTTGAGATCTGGTGACTGTGGGGGCCATTTTAGTACAGTGAACTCATTGTCATGTTCAAGAAACCAATTTGAAATGATTCGAGCTTTGTGACATGGTGCATTATCCTGCTGGAAGTAGCCATCAGAGAATGGGTACATGGTGGTCATAAAGGGATGGACATGGTCAGAAACAATGCTCAGGTAGGCCGTGGCATTTAAACGATGCCCAATTGGCACTAAGGGGCCTAAAGTGTGCCAAGAAAACATCCCCCACACCATTACACCACCACCACCAGCCTGCACAGTGGTAACAAGGCATGATGGATCCATGTTCTCATTCTGTTTACGCCAAATTCTGACTCTACCATCTGAATGTCTATTTATATGTTGTATTTATAATGTCACACTGTTTATCTAACAGTTTAAATGTTTTTTCTTACATACACTCAAGGTGGGTTGAAAATGGACTAACCCAATGATTGGGTTGTTTTAACCCAGCGGTTGGGTTAAATGTTTGCTTTAAAACAACCCAATCGCTGGGTTAGTCCATTTTCAACCCAACTTGGGTTGCTTTTAACCCAGCATTTTTTAGAGTGTAAAAATAGATAGATTTTAGGAAGGGGGTTCCTCATAAAGGTTCATTATATTTGGGGGTCCTTGGCATCACAAAGTTGAACTCACTGGAGACATTAAATGAAGAGACCCAAACCTTACAGACTTTTATTGGTGGTTTATTTAGGCTACTCTACAAGTTATAATGTTGTGTGTAGCACCTCCTGGTGGATTTGTTTTATATATTAAGAAATGGTGCATATGAATAAACATTTTAACAAACCTATTTCAAAATCTAAAATGTAATGAAAGGATATAATTTGGTTATCTTGTATATTTTACATCTGTTTGCTATATGTGATTTATGCTATATTGATTTTACTAAGCTGTCAAGGGTAGTGCCATCTATAAAACTGACTTTTTATTATTCAAACACTTTTTCATTCAGTACTATCTTTCAAATGAATTCTCTCACATTTGTGGACAAGGTTTTTTTTTTTTTTTCGTAAATGGCAGGGCAGAGGTTTCATGCGTATTAAATGTTATAGATTTATTACATAAGTAATTGCATAAATAGCTACATTTTAATTGCTAATTGCAATATTTATTGGCCAAAACAATGGTTACCTTTTACAGTGCTGCTGTTTCATGTATTGTTTTGTAATATTGAAATTGTTCTGAAAATGAATGGGCTGTTTAATGGCAGGCTCTGTTTTGCCAACTTGCCCCCAACATAAAAAAATAATAAAATAAAATAAAATAAAAATCCAAACTGACAAAAATACGCAATACAAAAACTACATGGTAGGGTACACTGGGCTAAAGGCACACCTTAAGAAAAATGCTTTTCACTGCTCCTATAATGCATGATATACAGAAAAATATATATGTTTGTATTGAACATTTATGGAGCAACAGTTTTTGTGTGAAAATAAATCATAAAAGTGGTGTATTTTATTTCAAAATCGTATAAATGTATGAGGTGACGAGGGTACACACGGGGTAAAAGGCACACAGTATTGATACAAATACTTCAGCTAAAATAATATGTTTTTAATAATGTCTAAGTTAATACTTGTTCAAAACAATCACTTTGGCAAAGTTTGAACTATTTTCTGTTTATTTTGATGAATAAAATAATTACTTTTTGATCAATAAATATCCTGTCATTAAAATATAGAAATATATCTGAAAAATAAACAAAATCATTTAAAAAGTAAAGATTCTGAAAGCATTGAAGGAGATCCATAATAATTTAACATAGATTTACAGTAGTAGCAATAAATTATATTTTATTATATATTATTAATATCACATTTTTAAATCTGATGGTTTCATTATAAATACTCTCACCTAAAGGATTATTAGGAACACCTGTTCAATTTCTCATTAATGCAATTATCTAATCAACCAATCACATGGCAGTTGCTTCAATGCATTTAGGGGTGTGGTCCTGGTCAAGACAATAGGCCTATATACTGTAAATGAAGGTGACTTGACTTTTGTATGAAACAAGCTCTATATAAAATCGTAGAGCATGCCAGTACTCTATAAATTGTAACAAATAGCTGAACTTGAACTTAACTGGTCTATCTCTTGGTTTAGGAAAATCTATTGGATGGTTTTAGAAACTTTTTAAGCTGGTTAGGCAAGTATACCATCTTAAGCTAAAACTAGGCAAGTTTAAGTACACTCACCTAAAGGATTATTAGGAACACCTGTTCAATTTATTAATGCAATTATCTAATCAACCAATCACACGGCAGTTGCTTCAATGCATTTAGGGATGTGCTCCTGGTCAAGACAATCTCCTGAACTCCAAACTGAATGTCAGAATGGGAAAGAAACGTGATTTAAGAAATTTTGAGCGTGGCATGGTTGTTGGTGCCAGACGGGCCGGTCTGAGTATTTCACAATCTGCTCAGTTACTGGGATTTTCACACACAACCATTTCTAGGGTTTACAAAGAATGGTGTGAAAAGGGAAAAACATCCAGTATGCGGCAGTCCTGTGGGCGAAAAATGCCTTGTTGATGCTAGAGGTCAGAGGAGAATGGGCCGACTGATTCAAGCTGATAGAAGAGCAACTTTGACTGAAATAACCACTCGTTACAACTGAGGTATGCAGCAAAGCATTTGTGAAGCCACAACACGCACAACCTTGAGGCGGCTGGGCTACAACAGCAGAAGACCCCACCGGGTACCACTCATCTCCACTACAAATAGGAAAAAGAGGCTACAATTTGCACGAGCTCACCAAAATTGGACAGTTGAAGACTAGAAAAATGTTGCCTGGTCTGATGAGTCTGGATTTCTGTTGAGACATTCAGATGGTAGAGTCAGAATTTGGCGTAAACAGAATGAGAACATGGATCCATCATGCCTTGTTACCACTGTGCAGGCTGGTGGTGGTGGTGTAATGGTGTGGGGGATGTTTTCTTGGCACACTTTAGGGCCCTTAGTGCCAATTGGGCATCGTTTAAATGCCACGGCCTACCTGAGCATTGTTTCTGATCATGTCCATCCCTTTATGACCACCATGTACCCATTCTCTGATGGCTACTGCCAGCAGGATAATGCACCATGTCACAGAGCTCGAATCATTTCAAATTGGTTTCTTGAACATGACAATGAGTTCACTGTACTAAAATGGCCCCCACAGTCACCAGATCTCAACCCAATAGAGCATCTTTGGGATGAGCTTCGTGCCCTGGATGTGCATCCCACAAATCTCCATCAACTGCAAGATGCTATCCTATCAATATGGGCCAACATTTCTAAAGAATGCTTTCAGCACCTTGTTGAATCAATGCCACGTAGAATTAAGGCAGTTCTGAAGGCGAAAGGGGGTCAAACACAGTATTAGTACGGTGTTAATAATCCTTTAGGTGAGTGTATTTTGCTCCTTTCATTTTTTAGGGGCTAAATGGTTACTAAGGACTTTGTTGCAATGTATAACAGAACTTAAGGGAAAACTGAAGCATTTAAGGGAAATACTTAAGATTCCCGAAAGTTCTGAAGGTGAAAGGGGGTCAAACACAGTATTAGTATGGTGTTCCTAATAATCCTTTAGGTGAGTGTATGATGATTATCTCTAAAGTGGACACCCAACTTAATATATGATACTTACAGTCTGAATCTAACCATGTCATGTCAACACATGTTAAAGTCAGCGGCTGTTTATATTTAAGTTATCATGTTAAATATCATGCCTTTTGCCCCAACAGCAGGGGGGACTTTTACCCCAAATACCACACTTTTACATGTTCTTCCGTTATTGAAAAACTGTTGCTTTAATTACAAAACTGACAAACATTAACAAGACCTTTGTTTCAAAATATATTCAATCATTTTAGCAATTCATATTCACTACTTAAAACTAAAACATCAAATATTAGATCAAATGAGCGCAGAATCCACTTTGCACTGCTGCCGTGATCACGTCACGGATCAGAAACATTTCCACGTGCATCCTGAAAAGCGGATGTTTTGGAAAGTGCTGAGGCGAGTTTGTGTGCCATCTAGCGGTTTAGAGGAAAATAAAGTCAAAGGAGCCTTTTACCCCATGGAGCCTTTAGTCCCGTTGTGCCCTATGTTTACACGACAACGCATGATTTTCCTTTGCGTTTTTCACATACACACGACAACATTGTCGAAACGGATCTGCAAAAAGTATAATAAAAAAATAAAAAAATGATTTTATGCCTATTAGACTGAATGTGTAATATGAATGAGCATGACGTCATCGTCTTCATAAATGGTTCATAAAGATAAGATGGTTTCATTTTTTAAAAAACTTGCACTTTGAAACACATTTTTTAAAAGTTTTTGTTTTCAGGCCCCCCAAAACGCTATGTAAATGAATGACCATGCACAAAAAGCTTTGTTTTTATTTTAAAATGGTGTTGTGTAATGGCTCAATTGACATTATTATCTATTCTAATCTATTTTACAGTGCTGCTTAATGGGCTGTACAGGGCAATAGCGTTTTAGACTTCATAGTTTGTCTATTTACATGTACTGTATGTTCTAAGCTTCTAAACAAGATTGACCCTTTTCACATTTCCGGGTTTCTCAGAAGCGCCATAGTTGGGTAAATAAGAGAATATTTTTCGGGTTTGAATTTGCTCAAATAGCAAAAGAAAAACTCCACAACAGTGTTTTAACAACTTTTAAAAAAGGGAAGAAAATAAAGAGAGCTTGATAACGGCAGTCGGAAATCCGGAAAACCGGAAAGACGTCAATTTTACCGTCACTCCCACAGCCGCTGTATTTTATAAACACCCTCACAGCAGCGAGTTTTTAATTGTAATTTTATTTTTTTATTTAATGCAATGCAAAGGTAATATAATACAAAGTATAGTGTTATAAATGTACATACATGTTTGTAAAAAAATGTAAATGTGAAAACTTTGCAGGATTTACGATACTGATAACCGTTACGATATTGAACTATCATGGGTTATATTGATGGTTTTTAAAAAAATATATTTTTTTATTATTATTTATTTTTAATTAGATGCAAAGGTAATACATTACAACGTATATTGTTATAAATATAGATACATTAAAAACTGAAAATATAATAAACGTTGCAGGAAGTCTGTAAAAAAACATTTACGTAAAAAAACGGCAGATGTGGTTGCCAGAACTTTACCGGAAAAAAAAAAATACGGTACCAACATTTAAGGTTTTATGGGACAGCACAGTTCAAAACCGTATATAGGTTTATATTGTAATAATTAGGCCTACATGTACGCTTTAAAAATTAATGTTAAATTTACAGTAAATAACCATATTTCATTAACTGAAATAATGTTAAATTACCAACCTATTGAAATACTAATATCTGTTATGTACCTTTGATATATATACTGACAACCACCAATCACAGTGGAGATGAGCGTCACACGATGAATAAAAGCTCATCACAAGCAGCTTTTAGGAGGACAATATTAAGGTGCACAATGTCATTCACACAAACATTAAACAAATTTAAAAACGGCAATAAACATTAATTTAACAACATTAAATGTAACATAAAACCATAATGTATATAATTGATTAGAAAAAATAAATAAGAAGACATATCGTTATTTCAACGAAAATACATCAAATGTGAAGTGGCACGCAGGGAATTCTGGGAGTGTCAATTTACGGTTTTTCACTGTAAATTACACAACGACTTGTTCTTTTTCACTTTCAAAAACTGTAAATTTAATGGTATTTTATTGTAAAATTAAATTAAGTGTAAGGTTAGATCTATTACAGTTATTCACCGTATATAGTACTGAAACTTCTGTTAACCAGTTAACTGTTTTTAGCATTTTTACTGTTAAAATCACGATAATTTTTTACAGTGTTGTTTTTTTTTTTTTGTAAATTAGAAGCAAAGGTAATGTATAGTGTTATAAATATACATGCATTAAAAACTGAAAATAAACGTTGCAGGATTTACACAGTCTGTAAAAAGGTCCATTAGAAACACCCTCACAGTAGGGTTAACTAGTTTTTTTTTGTAAATTAGATGCAAAGGTAATATAATACAAAGTATAGTGTTATAAATGTACATACATTTATTTAAAAACAAACAAACAAACAAAAAAAACATTCAAATTAAAAAAAAAAAAAGCGTTGCAGGATTTATGATACTGATGACCATTAGAGACCATTAGGTCCATTAGAAACACACTCACAGCAGCATTAACTCGTTTTTTTGTTTTTGTGTCAATGAGATGCTAAAGTAATATAATACAAAGTATAGTGTTATAAATATACATACATTTTTGTTATTTAAAAAAAAAAATCTAAAAAACTTTGCAGGATTTATGATACTGATGACCGTTAAAACGCGTCATCACACTCTGTGAAAAAGGTCCATTAGAAACACACTCACAGCAGCATTAACTCGTTTTTTTGTTTTTGTTTTTTTGTCAATGAGATGCTAAAGTAATATAATACAAAGTATAGTGTTATAAATGTATACATAAAAAAAAAAAAAAAACAACCTTGCAGGATTTACGATACCGATGACCGTTAAAACCGGTTACAACCATAGACTGTGAAGGTTACAACGCGTCATCACAGTCTATGAAAAAGGTCCGTTCTCCAGCTACAGTTAGTTGTGATCCTCTTCTCAGTCTACAGAGGGCGATGTTGCTCTTATTATCACTAAGTGACTGTACAACTCTCAAATATTATGTTTATCCTCAGTACTTTAATAATCGCATTATAATGTGAGAGGTATTTACTCAGCTCAGACGATACGAGTATATAAAACCCTACATGTGTAAGTACTAAAACATTCCGCGTTGAACCTGAAAGGGTTAACCCGTGTAATTGGATCAATGGGCATAATGCGGAGCCCCAGCATCTAATTTCCCCCGTGAAGACTCCTCATACACGCCTGCTACTGCTGCTTTGGCTGGGATAAACGTTATGAGTTACTGTTGACGATGGGCCTATCTTCTAAAAACAACCTGTTGGAAGAGTGTCTCCATGATCCTGCCTCCTGGTAAATGTTTATGGGAGATATTATTTCGCCGCTTGGTTGCCATGGCAGAAAGGGAAGGTGTCTGAGCGAGCGGTGTCAACTTTTATTCACATGGCGCTTTTCTCGCTCTGAACGCAGTCTGAATGCAGATGTCCCGCGGATAAACAGCTTCACATCGCAGTGAGGAACTCCGGGAGAGTTTTTGACGACGTGGGACATCGAGTGCATAGCTGGATAGGGACCAGAAACAACAACGAGTAAGTGGATTTCGATATTTGAATGGGTCACTGTGGCGATTAAGCCACGAGCCATGTCCGTGAAGGGCTTCACGTGTCCAGAATATAAAGATAAAGTTGTGTAACGTGTTTTTCTAGCGGAACATGTGTTGTGTGCCGACATCCGTCATTCAAATGCCTTGAAATTCGATGAGGCTTCACCCTTTTGCTATTTGAAGAAAGTGGCTAATGTCTGCAAACTGCTGATGTTACCTGTATTGTTATTAAAATGGCTGTCTCTTTAAATATGGGCACATTGGTTTTAAATTAATAAATAACGTTAAGCACTCTTTTTTTAACATCACGTGTATTTCATCTAATACATGCTGTCACTTAATATCTCTTAATAAAATGTACATTATAAAATTTCATTATAAAAAAAAGCGTTGGGAGTAGAACATTTAGGAAATGTCTAGGCAAAAAAAATAAATCAATTGATGGCGGTCATTTTCACAATAAACATTGACTTTTTTATTTTACCACTAATTGTTTAGATCATCATAGACTGCTTTTAAAGGCACGATATGTAAGATTTTTTTGGATTAAAATATCCAAAAACCACTAGAACAATGGTATTGTGTTGACTTGTGTACTCGCATTATCCCAAATGTTTCCAAGAATGTTTAAATCCAGAAAAATCAGCAATTTCAACCAGGACATGGACCGTGTGTCGCCTATCAATGACATCACACCCGCGTTACCCTCCGTACGGTTTAGTAGAAACCATGGAAACAACTAAGACACTTTTAATATGTGTTTTATTAGACAGCTGAGCGATACATTCATGGACAGTAAACTAATGATTGTTCTCCAGCTCAACACAGTTAGTCTTACTGTTTAAATCTGCCGTTCATGATTTACCATGAGTACTGTGTTTTACCGTGCCTAATATGATCTCGCTCACTGCAGTGTGAACAAGTCTCATAGTAGCGCCGAGCGAACACACAGAGTAACGTTATAACATCACTTTAACACACTCAAATGTGTGTGATATGATTAAACAGCGCTGCGTTACCACACACACACATACACACACACACACACACACACACACACACACACACACACACACACACACACACACACACACACACACACACACACACACACACACGCGGAAGAGGAGGAAGCGCTCGACTGTGGCAGAATAAAAGCCCCGCCAAATGCTGGCGTCATCAAGCTACGCCTTTGTTTTGAATAAGCGACTTTTAGTGGCGGAAAACTACATTAATCAATACATAATTTATCAAATCTGGGGCAAGGTTAAAGTGATAAATTAATAAAACGAAAAGCTGAAATTGTTAGTTTTGATAAAAATCAACCCATTGGACAAAGTCGGACTTCAAAATTGCAGTTATTATCACAACTTTATTTAGCGTTTTTTTTTTTTTTTTTGTTGTTGAGAACTCAAATATCCAAATTGACTAAAATTAAGGCAGCTCAAATGCTTACTTTTTAAGGCCACGTTTACATGATAACGAACGATGTACTGAAAGCGGAAACGTTTTTCCTTTGCGTTTTTCACGGACAGACTGCACACAACGTTGATGATCCCCGCTCACACGAATCCATGAAAATGACTACAAACACTGCATTCTGCTGCCAGGCCAGTAGATGGCGATGCCACTTTGTAAAGAGAAACTTTGCTCCTATTGACTGAAAACGTAACACGCGTGACATCACCGTCTTTTGTAGTTTACACGGAGATTATAACAGGATAATGGGGCGCTTTTAAAAAAAAAAAATCCCGTTGGGTTTGAACTTTTGTTGTTTGTGTTGGAAATGATGGGGCAAAAAAATCTACCGTATATACCCGAATATAAGACTAGGTTTGTGTCCTAAAAATAGGCTGAAAAATGGGGGGTCGTCTTATATTCGCGATATAAACAAAATCACGGGGGAAAGGGAGAAAGCAGGGGGAAACAGTAGAGGGCGCCAACACGATAGGCTACGTGATTAGTGACAGTGTTATGAATGAAATAAACAGGAAAGTGCCGCCATGGAGAAGTCAAGAGATCATTTTGAGAAAAGAGCTTCAAAAGTTGGTCAACTAAACCAACACCGTCGAAACAGTTATGACACCAACTTTAAACTTATGGTCGTGAGTGACGCGCAGAATCGTCTAATAATTGCAAAGCTGTCACAGAATGCAATGTTCGCACCTTTTTTCCCCAAAATAAGCCTGGAAAATGGGGGTCGTCTTATATTCAGGGTCGTCTTATATTTGGGTATATACGGTATTTATTTTCACAAACATTTAAAAAAATCACTAATTGTTTAGATCATCATAGTTTTTAATTGATTACATAATTAAACAAATGTCTGGCACAAGGTTAAAATTATCAATTGAAAAGTAGCAAAATAAATGAAAGTTATTTTCGTCATGTAACAAAAAGTGTGTGTGCACTGCAAAAAAAAAAAGATTTTCTTTCTGTTTTCAGTTCAAATATCTAAAAACGAAAGATGCATTTACTAGATGGCATAAGATATTAAGTCTTGTTTTCAGGGAAAAATAATAATTAGGTGAGTTTTTGCTTAAATTAGCTGCCAGTGTCAGATAATTTAGCAAAAACACTAAGTAGGAAAATTTTAGTTTCTAATAAAAAATACTTAACTTTGGACATAAAAGTGGGACTTCAGAAGTTGCAGAAACACCCAAATACAACAATGTTCTGAATATCTAATCTTTTATTTACACAATTTTGGATTTGCGGCAGAGTTTGTGCTGGCAGTGTCAAACCGGCTCAAGGTTCAGGAGAAATCGTTTGTTTTGTCTCCTCACACCAGATTGCAGATGAACAGGAATGGCCTGTTAGGATATTTTTCTAGATGGTATTTTAGCAGTTTCAGCTACTTCTCCTTTTGAAACAAGTCCTGGCTTTAGTTCATGCTGTATCCTGACAGGCTGATTGCGGGGTTTACATGAGGAACGATCACGGCAAAAGTATCTGAAAAATGTCAAAGTAACAGTAAACTCAGTCTAATCTCTGATTTAAGTTACTGTGCAGTTTTTTTTTTATTTTTATTTTTTTACACTCTTTAGTAATTAGGGTTCTGGGCCTGGTTGCATGAAACCTCTTAAGTGGTTGTATCCCTAAGGAGGAAAAATCCCTGAGGCAAGGGATTTCTTTAAGAGCACTGCAACAAACGTCTTAACCGTCACCCTTCCCTAAGTGTTGATACTAAGCCTTTCACGATGGTTTCTGGTAAAACACGGCAATGGAGAAGCGGTTGCTATAGTTACGAAATATCACGCAATAAACAGAACATAACAGACCACTGACTTTTAAACAAGTTTGACATTTACTAAACTATACAGCTGTGCTACAATATTTGAGTTATGGAGAATATTGAAGGCGGTCTGACGGACGACACGGAGCATCCTCGAGCACATTGTTTTTATGAGTCCAGCTACGACACCTGACCGGAGGATGTTCATAATCCTGCCGCACCACTCACATCGGTTTCCATTAAATGACATTTATATATGTCCAACTCGTTGTTATTGTATTGTACACGCCTCTACGCCTCTTCACAACTTCACTTTGGTGATTATTCACTGAATGTTCGGTGTCCTAGACGTGACGTGTGCTAACCGGCTTTACAGTAATGGAAACTAAAAAAAAAAATGTTTGTCCTTGGTCTAGTTTGGTTTAGATGTTTTTTAAAGAGCCTGCCATTATAATCAGTCACTCTTGTGCACAAGATGAAAGCCTGCCATGAAATAATTAATTCAAAAAATACACTCACCTAAAGGATTATTAGGAACACCTGTTTAATTTCTCATTAATGCAATTATCTAATCAACCAATCACATGGCAGTTGCTTCAATGCATTTAGGGGTGTGGTCCTGGTCAAGACAATCTCCTGAACTCCAAACTGAATGTCAGAATGGGAAAGAAAGGTGATTTAAGCAATTTTGAGCGTGGCATGGTTGTTGGTGCCAGACGTATTTCACAATCTGCTCAGTTACTGGGATTTTCACACACAACCATTTCTAGGGTTTACAAAGAATGGTGTGAAAAGGGAAAAACATCCAGTATGCGGCAGTCCTGTGGGAGAAAATGCCTTGTTGATGCTAGAGGTCAGAGGAGAATGGGCTGACTGATTCAAGCTGATAGAAGAGCAACGTTGACTGAAATAACCACTCGTTACAACCGAGGTATGCAGCAAAGCATTTGTGAAGCCACAACACACACAACCTTGAGGCGGATGGGACAACAGCAGAAGACCCCACCGGGTACCACACATCTCCACTACAAATAGGAAAAAGAGGCTACAATTTGCACGAGCTCACCAAAATTGGACAGTTGAAGACTGGAAAAATGTTGCCTGGTCTGAGTCTGGATTTCTGTTGAGACATTCAGATGGTAGAGTCAGAATTTGGCGTAAACAGAATGAGAACATGGATCCATCATGCCTTGTTACCACTGTGCAGGCTGGTGGTGGTGGTGTAATGGTGTGGGGGATGTTTTCTTGGCACACTTTAGGCCCCTTAGTGCCAATTGGGCATCGTTTAAATGCCACAGCCTACCTGAGCGTTGTTTCTGACCATGTCCATCCCTTTATGACCACCATGTACCCATTCTCTGATGGCTACTTCCAGCAGGATAATGCACCATGTCACAGAGCTCGAATCATTTCAAATTGGTTTCTTGAACATGACAATGAGTTCACTGTACTAAAATGGCCCCCACAGTCACCAGATCTCAACCCAATAGAGCATCTTTGGGATGAGCTTCGTGCCCTGGATGTGCATCCCACAAATCTCCATCAACTGCAAGATGCTATCCTATCAATATGGGCCAACATTTCTAAAGAATGCTTTCAGCACCTTGTTGAATCAATGCCACGTAGAATTAAGGCAGTTCTGAAGGCGAAAGGGGGTCAAACACAGTATTAGTACGGTGTTAATAATCCTTTAGGTGAGTGTATTTTGCTCCCTTCATTTTTTAGGGGCTAAATGGTTACTAAGGACTTTGTTGCAATGTATAACAGAACTTAAGGGAAAACTGAAGCATTTAAGGGAAATACTTAAGATTCCTTAAGTTGACCCTTAGGGTTTTTTTTTTTTTTTTTTTTTTTTGCAACCCATGTTTCACTAAGGGTACCCTTAACCTTATAACGAAGGGTTTTCTTAACTTAAGGGCTTTCATGCACCTGGGCCCTGCGCTTTTCAGCGAAGAGATCTGTGAGTGCTCAGGTGATCAGATTCAGCTTTCGTTCTTATGCCTATATATTTTTATGTTGTATTTTATTGCTTTATGCAATCCTTTCATGGATGCCCACTGATCTTAAAGGAATAGTTCACCAAAAAATGAAAAATGAAGGCCTGATATACTTACGGTGAAGATCTTCACTTAGGCGATTATACTTTTCTCGATTTAGGTCGAAATGACGTGACACCAGTTCATTCTTCGATTTCACCTGAGGACGTTATCCTATAATTCACTCACCCTCAAGCCATCCTAGGTGTGCATGACCTTCTTCTTTCGGCCAAACAGAATCGGAGTTATATTATTAAATAATATCCTGGCTCTCCCCAGGCCAGATTTGTAATGGAATTGAATAGTGCCCAAGTTTTTGAAGCTCCGAAAAGCGCATCCTAGCTGCACGATTAATCATTAAAAAGATTGCTATCTCGATTCAAACACCCACGCGAATGCCCATGTTAATGAATGAGTGAGTCAGCGTCACGCTTCCGATATGCATGTTCTCAAACACACGCTGCTCACGCTTAGCTGATGTTTGTGACGTGAAACGGGCTTTAAAACAAGACTTTGGTTACCCTTTTAAAGTGCGATCATCGCACTGCCACTGATCCGATGAGCAGCATCACAGTCTTTCCAACCACACACAGTCTCATTATGTGTAACAAACATTTAAATAGCAGGGGACAAACGTGTACTGGGATAGAAGTTTATAGTTTGGGTATGAACACTGAGATAAGAGAAAATCACCTTTTTGAAGGTCATCGCTTATTACACCAGGGGCCTGTACCATGATGGTAGTTTAACAAACTCAGGGTTACAGGATTAGTTTTGAATTGACAAAACCAATCTATTCAGGCTTTTGGTGGTCCCGTGATGCTGATCATCAGCTTTCTGTCAACTCAGGCTTTGATCCTGAGCAGGGTTGCCAGGTCTTCACAACAAAAGCCGCCCAATTGCTACTCATAACTAGCCCAAAACAAACCCAGTTGGGTTTTTTTATCCCCGCGTTTATAAAATATGTGTTTTGGCAGGGTTCCCTTCTAAAATTTGTATTCCCGGGGATAAATATCACATAATTGGGGTCGTTTCAACCCGCGGACATGGAAAAACAGCCTGCGGCAACAGTGTTAAAGTAGCCCAATTCCGTGGGAAAACCGTGGACTTGGCAACACTGATCCTGAGTTTAGCTGTGACCTCAGCAGTGAACAGCCAATCACATGCTGTGCATCAGTGGAACTGAGGTCTCTACTTCTCGCGAGAGTCATTTCTCTCTTCTGCAGAATATTACACGATTGAAAAATATTACATTTACACAGCAAGAAGAAAAAAGCTGTCTATGAAAAAGGACAACTTAAAGAAAATCTTACTACATCAGTGCAAGTAAAAGTCATGAAGTTAGTTTAGTTGATATAAAGAGAATTGAAGATTTAAGCTCACGTAATCATTTTTATTGCTTTATTGATTTTTAAAGCTTATTTGTATGACCTTTTATATTCTATATATTAATTTTAACAAAGTGCCTATGAATGATTAACTAAAATTATATATGTGTACTTGATTAAGGGTATAATAATTACGTAAATGATATCTAAATCATTCAAAATTATTATTATTATAAATAAGCATTGTTAAAAGCCAGACGCTTTAGTCTTTAAAAAACATTTGCTAGGTCGTGACCTTTAATTTGGAGTAGAAACTGGGGGAGTGGCTTTATTGCATCAGAGGTGTCACTTTGCTCACAGCTGATTGGTCCAATTTCAGTTTGAGCTCTCTTATCCAGAACATATGGAGATGAACCCAGCTAAAAGCCGAACCACTTTAATGGTACCTAAAACCCAGGATTGGCACACTAAGCTTAAACATATCTGGCTAGCCAGCTAAACCGGCTTCATGGTACAGGAGGAGCGACAACTGTTTAAAAAGTGTTTGTCGTTGAATCATTAATTCACAAACGCTGATTCATCCAGTAATGAAATGCGTCTTTGAAGGAGACATGACTCCTTCGTTCAAATTATTATTTTTAATTATTTCGTTCAAATTAATGTTTTTTTTTATTTTGTCAGAGTGCAGCTCTAGCACATCCTAATAAATTCCTTCTGAAGATTTATATCCATATTTAAAACTTAATAAACTATATTCACTGGTGTCCAGCAACGGCTGTGCAAGCGATCACAAGCGAGTCGAGATTCGGCGGAAGGGTGACCTCTGACCCCATGTATGATGCAGCTCCTTTTCTAATTTACTGATTTAAAACTCCTCATTTTAGACTTCTAATTCGTGATTCATTCTTACCAAATATTTTTACCATCCCTCAGGGACAAGCCTGGTGCAAACGGCATGATTTATAATCGTCCTTTACGGCTGTTGCTTGTCAGACTGTGCGGACATGATTCCCGCTATGAGCCATGTCACACTGTAGGATCTCAGTTGTCATTAATGTCGGACTGTACGGCAATTGAACACGGACGCACACTAGAAGACCCGTCCAGATTTTTTGCATCACCAATCCGTGATGCGTTTACATGTGGGATAGAAGTGGTGGCAAGCAAACAAAAACATCTTTAGCACAAATTTTGGTCTTGGCTTTTCTTGAAGACGAAGATGCGTGTGTGAAGTGGTGGTTTCTTCTTGTCGTGTTTCTGATTTGACGGTCGTCGTATGAGAAGTCACACTGCAGGATTGTGCATCTCAACTTCAGACACTGCCAGAATTTTGTCGGAGGTAAAATTTGATCGCAATGGTCATTAATCGGCTGTTGGCGAACATATCAAACTAGCTAAAGACTTCAGATTTTGGCCCAGGATCAGAGGAATCTTTTTGGATTCCCAGTGTTTCTCAGACGGCCAAATCTTGACCAAAAATCGTACAGTGTGAACCGTGCCTTAGACTTAAACTCACTGGGGCAAACGTAGGAAACTATCTCTGTTGTTGTGCGTGGTGCTGGAGGACATTGGGTGGAGAACAAAACTGCCTTTGTTTTCTTCATGCCTACACAGAGTGCACTGAGCCTTCGAGAGCAGGGCTATATTGAGCTGTCCTGAAGCCAAATTCAGGATTCTTTGACAGAGCGGTGTTCCTGGGAAGATCTGTGGAAGGAAGGAAAACCTGTGGTTTTAAGGGAAAAATGAATACACAGGTTCCCAATCTTGTGGTGTAATTTTTGGTCTGAATAGTCTTTTTGAAAACGTGCATCATGCTTTTGAAGAAATGCAATGGGATCGAGTCAAGTTTTTTGAAATGGTGTCTAAACATGCAGAAAAAATATTAAACGGGAAATATCGTAGAGAGAAACCCTATAGTCTATAAGCTAATTTGACCATTTCCTTTGAGGTTGTAAAATGTGCGATGACGACTAAATGTGATCTTTATGATTTAATCATCAAAACTATACTATTTCTCAAATAATTTAAAATTATAGTATAAATTTGGAAGTTTCCAAATACTGCATTGTCAATAGTGGTCACCAGATATATCGCCAAGGCCGATTATTTTGTCATTTAAAAAAAAAAAAAAGTTTTATTGTTAAATGATACAGATTAATATTTGCTGTATGCCGATGGTATATGAGAAAGTATTATAGCATTGCCTTTCTATAACTAATAATTAAGGATGCACAATATATCGGCCACCATATGGGTATCTGCCGATATATGTGCATTTTTAATACGGTTCAGTGCAACATGTACAGCGCAGGTCTGTCATACAGGCTACATAAAATAATAATGAGAACATTATAATTGTGTGTTTGGGGCGTGGCTTTTAATGGTGAGACTTTTGTTTTTGTATTCAGGCTCTCAAAAATTATATAAAAATCTGGATTTAGATTTATCGGCCAATATATCGGTTATCGGCTTTCAAATATAAAGAATTATTGGTATTGTATCGGCCAAAATTGTTATAGCGGTGCATCCCTACTAATAATAGAAAGGCAATTCTTATTTCATATACTATTTGTAATTTAGTTAATATGTAAAATAAATATGCATAATTTCTGGAATAAAATTTATAGGCCTGTGTTACTTAAATTAGGTATAGATATCGGCTTTATATCGGCCATCGATCACCCTGCTCTGTAAGGCCCTGTTTATACCACATTAAGATGCGTTTTGGACGACGCTAAATACAGGTGTAAACGGGTCTAAAATGTTTTGAGCTTGTCCACTTTCAACCACTTCCAGAGCTAGTGGAAAACACATTGGACTGGACTGCTTTCATAGTGTAGACGCTCATGTGGTCGAATGTGTTCAGACAGCCACAAAAGACCGTCTTCTCTCCGCCTACTGACCTAATGCGTGAACATTATGGGAAGCCAGACGGCTGAAGACCCAAGTTTGGTTTGTTCTCTCACCATTCCTGATTTCACACACTCACAGCGTTCGGCTGGTCTCAGAGCAGACACAAAATCTGCTGCCCCTCCGTCTGTTTTTCCGCCGTCTCCAGTCGTGTTCATATGTAAATTGCGTGAGCTTATTTTGCCTATTAAATGGAAAGATCAGGAAAAAGCCCATTCATTTACCCGCCCATAGACCCTCTCCTCAAAGAAATCAGGACAGAAGTGGCTGAACGTGGACAAAAGAGACGGATTAAAACACCAGGTGTAAACAGGAATGTGTCTCCCTCGTCTACTTGTGATCCGATCAACCGAAACACATCTTAATACCAGGAGTAAACAGGGCCTAAGATATCGGCATCAGCATTGGCCATCAAAAAATCCATATCAGCCAATCACTAACTGTCAATGCATAATAAATGCTGTTATTTTTTTAATTATGTTGGTGTAAATATTGTGTAAAAGAATTAAGCCGATTATTTCTTTATTATTTTTAATATTATCAGACTTTCTGAAATAAGATTTGAGACAAGCACTTTCATCGGTTTGCTTTTGTCAGTCACCCATTTATGAAATTAGGCCATGGCTCCCTGTAAAATAATCCAGTGCTTCTGCCGGTTCAGTCCTGCTGCCCTGGACATGCGCCATGAGCTGTAACAGTGGGCCTTTTCACGTTTGCTAGTGCTTCCAAATCTGTTAGGTTTCAAAGTCCAATCATTTCATCCCAGAATTTTGGCTCTAAATATTTTGAAGAAGAGCAGTAATTAGCCCGCAATGTGAATATGCTAGAGGTAAACTAGCCGGCTGGGGCGAGCGGAGCCTTGTTTGGTTCAGTGGGAGTGTTTGGAGGCAGCCTGATGAGGTGAGCGGCCGTGTGCTCGGGGTCTAATTAGAGCAGCGTGCCTGAACCTGACGGCACGCAGGAATGTGCTATATGTCATGGGTGATGTCACATTCCAAACTCGGCTTCTTTTTGGAAGGGGAACGTTTACTCTACAGGTGTTCACAGTCGTAATTAGTGTAATGTTTTCGGCACATGTTGTGCAATGCAGTTAAATATATAAATGATCTTGCTATAATCAAATTAAATCAATCAACAGATTTTGATGACATCATCTCAGACTTCATCTTCTGTCCAATCAAACGCTCTAGAATCTGAAGCGCCCCTACACTATCAATAGACGCTGAAGCTGGCTAAAATCGGTCCGCTGTTCACACATTTACTATTTCCTACACGGTGAATGGCGCACAGCGCACTATATATGCGATAGGAAACGATTCAGTGTAAATATGCTTTCAGTTGAGGTGAATGAAGTCTGGTTTCACGTTAGTTTCACGCTCACCGCCGCTGCACACACACACACAGGCTGCGTCCGAAATCACGTACTATGTGAGTAGGTACTACATCTGAATTTGAACGAACTTTGTGACCGTTAAAAAAAGTACGTTCTATATAGTATCCGCCATGTTGTCGTTATCATGTGACCTACCAGCGTCAGTTACGTCCCTTCATCTCCATTCATAAATCGTCGCCTGTGGCCTCATGGGATAGTAAAGTGTCCATCGTATACACACTTCAGAATCTCGCCGGAAGTAGTAGGTCATCCGGGTACTTTTCGCATACTATGAATTCGGACATACTACTCTGTTAGCGAAAAATTTTAATTATCCCATAATTTATTTTCACCCTCAAGCCATCCTAGGTGTATATGACCTTCTTTCAAATGAAAACAATTTGAGTTATATAAAAAGAAAATTTATCCTGGCTCTTCCAAGCTTTATAATAGGAGTGATTGGAGCCTGAGATTTTGAAGTCCAAAAAAGCATCCATCCATTATAAAAGAAATCCACATGGCTTCAAGGTCAATAAAGGCCTACTGAATGCATTTTTTGTAAGGAAAAATATCTATATTTAAAACTTTATTAACTATTAGCACTGGTTTTCGGTAAGGCCCGTACACGAGTCAAGTTCCGGCGGACGCCTCTCGCAGTTCAAACAACAAACTCAAGCTCCTCCCACATTTAATAATTCTCATTTAGATTTCTAATTCATGATCTGTTTTGCTCTATCCTCTGCGCATCCGCGTTCGACAATACGTCATGCGTCGGGTCAGAGGTCACCCCTCCACTGGAACTGGACTTATGCTGTGTCCCAGTTCGCCTACTTGTACTACGACCTAAAAGTATGTACTCTTTTTGTGAAGGAAAAAGTACTTTTGAGTGTGTAGCAGAAGAGTATGCAAGCTTTGGGACACACCACTTCGTCATCGATAACGCACTCTGTCGCTTAGTTACGTGCATCCCGTCACCGTTTAAACTGCCCTGTCAATCATCGTTACAGTTCAAATCCTCCACATTCAGTTTAATTTCCTACCGTATCGGAGAGAAATGTAGTAGCACGTCGCTCTGCCATTCGTGGGTCTTTAATGCAGAGACTCGCCTCATGCGTTTGCAGTTTGAATATAATGATGCATTTAAAAGTTAATATGTGAAATATAATGTGGATAACGTAGAATAAATATCTTTTCGTCAGGTTAAAAACTGGTAATTGATCACTCAAGCCCCTTTATCTAAACCTCTCTACTTCACCGCAGGACTCGCACATCCGCCATGTTTGTAGTTTAACACTTTTTATCCGTGTTAGTAGTTCTTTCCTCGTCCAAATCGCAAAGGTTTGTGGGCAATAGCAGGCGTTAGAGTGCACGTCGATCCGCACTTCGACTTCTGACCGGAAATAGTAGACCATCCGGGTATCTTTGGATTACTCTTTTCAACATTAATTCTATTTTCAAATACTAGGATGAATAGTATGCGAATTGGGACGCAGCATTATAGTTCATGAAGCTACAAATATGGATCTTTTTCTGACAAAAACGCATGGCTTTGCTTCAGAAGGCCTTTATTAACCCCCTAGAGCCGTGCGGATTACTTTTAGGATATGCACTTCAAAATTGAAGGCTCCATTCACTCCCATTGTAAAGCTTGAAAGAGCCAGGATATTTTTAATATAACTCTGATTGTGTTTGGCTGAAAGAAGGAGGTCAGAACGCCCTGAGGGTGAGTAAATTATGGGATAATTTTCATTTGTGCACTATATTCTTTTTCTAATCATTGGTAGTCATGCCACAGATGCTCTGCATAGAGCTTAACTCGTATCGAACCTGGAACATTCCTTGCATAAGGTGTTGACTTTCGACTAGGTCAGGTTTGGGGCCAGTAGCACATAGCCGAGGCGTTTTCCAGTGTCCTCAAGATTGCCTCTTCAGGTCTTCTACGTGTGGCATTTCACTCTTCATGTCAGAATGTGCCACCTTTGAGTGCCTGGGTTTATATTAACCTCCTGCTGTCTTTACTGTCCTGGAGACTCTTTCAGCTGCTTTACATCTTCTCTGGCTTACTAAAACCTGACAAAAGCCTAACATCTCCTTCCTCTCACAGGGCCACCGAAGAGGCCGTGTCCTTGGGCAAAGCACCACTAATTTCTAACATTCTCCTTTGCTTTTGGTAAGTTCCTCATTTTACACTTTTCTATGTGGTTTTGCAAATGTTACACTGCATTTCCATATGTCTGTGCCATGTGTGTATTATTGTGCATCTCTTTTAGTGGTCGATCAGTATGGGTTTCTCTTGATGTCTGGTCAATATGATGCCAAATAAGACAAATTGCTGACATTAAACCTATTTTACACAAGATTTACTTTAACAATACTGGCAAGGCTGTCGGTAGATTTTCAAATGAATAGAATAATGTACATTGACCAAAATGGGCAGCGTTACTGTATATTAAAAATGGCAAGATATTATGCGATTACTCAGCGTGTCTGATAATAGGTTAGTAATGTCTTTTACAGTTTGAGACCATTTGAATTTGCATGATTTCCCTCATGAGAATAATCTGGCGTTTGTCTATCTATCTGCCGTTCAGTTTTCCCTAACCGCGCTGTTTGCCGGTTGCAGAGGAGTAAGATCCTGTTGGAAAGAATGCTTGGATTAATGGCCGTTTTTGGAGTTGAAATATTGTAGACGCTCTGTTGTCTTGTATACATTAATCAGATTAATGACTGCGAGTTTCCAGCGGGGCTTATGAGAGCTTCCACCCCTCCTTCCCATGGCCTCATTCTGCTCAGGCGGAAGCCATTGTTTTGTGGGTCTGTGGTAGCAGGTTATCCAGTATTTGTCATTTTTATTTGCTGACTTGGCCCACGAGTCCAAGGTTTTCTTCTTGTGTACCATTGAGGCTCACATGCATTTATGCTGTTTGCGAAGAGGTGTGTGTGTGTGCGAGAATCATACAAACAAATGCAACATGCCGCAAGTTGTATTTTTAAAGCCACATCTAACATCTAGAGTAAATGCCCTTCTGATTGATTCCAGATGTGCACGTTTTGGTGGCTGTTACAGAGCATTGGCTCAGCGGATTTGCTGCTTGTAAAAGTGTAGTTGACCCCATACTGAACGCTTGTACTCACCATAATTTTAAGGTCTTTTGAAAAGTTTTTACTAGGGGTGTAACGATATTCAAACCGAACCGAAAAACCGCGATACACCACCCACGAACCGCGATACTCTTACGTCAAACTGGGTGATTGCTCGAGTTGCACGGTGGAAGGACAAAAGTAGCCAGTTTCTCCATTTAGCCGGGTTGGTTAAATGCTACCTTGGAGTCCGAGCAACATCGTCATTTTCGTAGCTTGTTACGAAATAAAATAATCTCTCTCACCTCAGAAAACCGCTTTCCTGTCCTGTCAGCCGTTATATAGTGCTCGTAGCGCGCACTTTTTAATTACGCACGCGCATGCGGCGGTGCGCACTGTATATCACTTCATATAAAGGGCAAGAGAAACTACGAGCATGCAATGTTAAGTCATGAAAGAAAAGGACCAATAAATGATGTATTGTGTATTCACCATTGTTTCCATAACCCCAAAATGCCACCTTTATTTTCACTTTATTTTGTGTATTTTTAAATTAGTGTGGTGGCTACATTATTGTATTAACACAAACTGCTATTTAATAGCTTTACCTTATAGGCCTATTCATTCATCAGTATTAGTCATATTCATACAATTTATTATCATTTATTATTTATTAATATCATTTTAGGCTAAAGTGGGACATTACGTGCGTGTGTGTGTGTGTGTGTGTGTGTGTGTGTGTGTGTGTGTGATATTTTTTTTTATGAAATGTGCTTTTAAAAAAAACACAAAAAAACATTGATAAATGGTAAAATAAGTGGATTTATTTCTGACTAGTCTACAGTGGAGGCATTTCATTTTACTCGCTAACTGCTCTAAAGAAAACATGATGCCAATGTATAAAGTTAATAAAGATAAATGTAATAAGTTAAAGTGTTGTTGTTAAGTTACAAGTGCCTCCCTGCCTCCACAACAAACAGAACCGAACCGTGGCTCCAAAACCGTGATTTGAACCGAACCGTGGCATTGGCGTATCCTTACACCCCTGTAGAGCGCAGAATGTTGCAGAATGTTCTTGTTGCTCGTTTCCTTATAATGAAAGGGTCAAGCAAAAAACTAAGTGCAAATAGCCTGCCTTGTTGGTACAGGCTATTTACACTAACTCCGCCCACCAAGGTCTGGTTAGGCCAGACAAAAACCCCAAAAATTGCTCCACCCAAAAATCATTTACTCATCCTCATGTTGTTCCAAACCTGTATGACTTTTTTTTTTTCTTCAAAAATGGGAGTCATTTTGGAACACATTGACCTTGCATTGTTTGGACAAAAAAAAAAAAAAAACCTGTCATTCACAGATGAATGAATGTCCATACAGCTTTTGGTACGTTCATATTTGGTTGGAGTATCCGTTTAATTTTAAACTGAGGCACTGAACTATTTCTATAAAACCCGCAGCGTTATTTCTCCTGATCATCTTGAATATGGATGCGTTTAGTCACTAAATGTTTGTTCTTGTCGGCCAGTTGTGTGACTAAAGAAATGCTCTGTTTTGTCGTAATCTAGCTTGACAGACTTCAGCACTGACCTGGCAAAAACATCTAAACAGAGTCAACGACCTATGAAAAGTAAACTTCCCCAAAAGCAGGGCCCCTGACACTCCGAGCAACTTCTGCAACAAATTGTAAGAGGCATTTATACAAATGGGAGCACATCTGTCTCCTCTTGGGGAAGGGGGTTGCCTGGTTAAAGCTGTTGCACTAGATTACAAATAACATGCATGATCAGCCATCTGCTGCTGTCTATTTTTTTGTCTGGGCTGATTAATACAGGATATTTTCTATACCATAAGCATTGCCGACATGCAATGAATTGCACATTTTAGACCGAAGGCTTTTCAACCCAATAATCCTGAGGATTTGGATGCGTTCTAGCACACGGAAATCAAGTAAGTTCCAACAACTCAACAAAGCTGGGTAGTTTTTTGTCTTTGTTGTTAGTCATGGGCGATGTTAATTTAATCGGGTTTCCAATATCACAGAGGTTTTGTCCTTTTATGCTCTGAAAGCTGATTTGGTATCCTAGTTCTCAAGGTATTTTGTCAGCATTGGGAATCTAGTTGAGCCATGTTGCTCTGTACAGTTTCGAACATCCCTATTACTTTTGCTGGGTATAAGGCAATGTTTAAATCCTTAACACTAACTGCTCTGCATAACTCATTCTGCACATTGTATGCTATGAATTTGAAAGACCCCTTAAATTGTGTGGTTTATTAAAACCGCTGCCTAGTTGCATGCTAACAAGCACTCAGAACTAGAGGTCGACCGATAGTGGGTTTTACGGATAACTAGGTTGGCCCACGCTGGCCGATAACCAATTAATCAACCGATAGTTTGTAAAATGGATACTGAATGAAAACTAACATAACACATACAAATGTGCTTAACTTTATTACACAAAAAAAAAAATAAAAATAACGTAATGTACCATTTGAAATTGATTATTGATATTAAAAAAAGAATATTAATTATACCATTCCTAGTGCATTAACTAATGTTAAGAGATAACATTAAATGTGTTAGTAAATGTTGAATTTAACAATACTTTTATTAAACTTAATGTTATAAATGGACTGTTATTGTAAAGTGTTACCATTTCATATAAATCCAAACAGTCATGCTTACAGGTGGCCATCTTTAAATTTATAAAAAGCTACACAAATGCCCAAGCATTAGACCCACATAATATACTCTCTCACTTTATTTTCTTCTATTTTAGAACACTTGATGATTATTCAATCAAAATATGTACTACGGTGACTGAAATCGAACGCATTTCAGATTTGTGTTTCTCTTGGCTACATGACAGTACTGTTTGCTTTCTCATGATGCTAGTTTTAAATATGCAATATCGAATGCATAAAAGCGAACAAATGGATCTAAACCAATGCAAATAGGGGGAAACAATGGTGACATTAAACATTTGGGTCGGACTGCGTGCATTTTTACACGCTTGAGGTACTAATGTTAGTGTTCTCTCAGTCTCGACGGCAAACACTGCTGTTCTCCACTAATGCAGCATGAAATATGAAAATGTACTGTATACAGTTTTGTTGTATATGTTTTAAATCTGCATCTGAAGTGTCAAAGCAAACTCCACGAGGCGACAGTGACAGCCACTAGAGGCCGCTCTCGTACTGTAATGCCAGCAGAGCCTTCTCAGCCACTCTGTAACGCAACCTGGAAAAACTATCAGTATGGATTTTTGCAGATAACCGATTGTTCCAGCAATCGGTTATTGGTGCCGATTAATCAGCAAAACCAATCAATCGCCCACCTCAACTCAAAACACCTTGTCAACCACATAGCAATACCCTGGCAACCACCTACAAAACCCTAGCAATGTGCTAACAATCACTCAGCCTTAGCAAGTCAACGTAACGGCTAGAGTTGTCAAAAGTACCAACTTTGGTACCATTGGCCATTGTGCTCACACGCTCAACATCTGTGATTGGCTACGATGATCAACACTCTTCCGTGTAAGTACTCGGTGATATACACGCAAGCGTGAAAGGGTCTATCAGTGGATCCCTAATATATCCGCTGATAGACTGATCTGCTGATAAATGCTCCTGTGTTTCAAATCGCATTCAATTATAATAATTGCATAGAAAGCGCATTAAACTATGTGGCGTACAGCGATTTTTAAACACCATAAACAAGCATGTAAACACCTTAATCGTGGTGCTCTGTTCTACACGGATGCCGTGAATGAGCTTTATTCTGAAGTTTTCTCTTCTCCAAATCGCTAAACTCTTTCAACACAACTCACTGCGCAGTCTCAGCTCTGTATCTTAACCCAGACAGCGCGAAGAACGTGACGATACCGTTGGCAAACCCGCCATTGCCATGTTTATCACAATGCCGAATAATATCCAGCACGTCCATAAAAAAGCATTTTATATTTGTTGCGAGTAGATTGAAATAACTGACCGGTAACATGCATACTGTATGCCAATCTGAGTGTGGTATAAACGTACTTATTAGCGAATAATCAGAATAATGAAAATTGCATGTATACTGGTGTGAAAAGTTCTACTTGTCATGTAAACATCTTCCTGCGATTTAAGACCGCACTCTGATTATTAGAAATAATCACATTATTGGTGCACTTGTAAATGTAGTCATTGTAGCCAATCATATACATATATGTTGAGCGTGTGAACACAGTGGCCAATCAGAGGTGTTAAGAATCCGTTCAACAGTGATCAATGCTAGATTCAAGATTCAAGATTCAAGAGTTTTATTTGTCACATACACAGTTATATACAGAATATACAACCGGCAGTGAAATGTAAACAGGTCCGCTCCATGGACAGTGCAAATTCACAGTTAAAAACACAAGGAAGAAATTATAATAGAAATAGGATATAAAAAAAGTACTATCTATATATATATATATATATATATGTCTATATCTGTAGAATTATAAATAATCAAGTCAAGAGAAAAAAAGGTAACAAATAAGGATAAAGTGGAATAAAATAATTGAAGTAGACTTTGCAGTGAGTAAACTGTAGACTTATAAATATGTGGTTAACAAATGTATAAAGAGTATAATGTGCAAACAGGTTTATGACAGGTTGTTACACAGTAACAACGAGAACAGAAAGTGCAGTGCAGTGTCAGTGTATCGATGTTTATCCTGACGTGAAGTCACGTGATGTTAAGTGACTGAGTTCAGGAGTCTGATGGCCTGGGGGAAGAAGCTCCTCCTGAGTCTCTCAGTTTTGGCCATCAGGCTTCGGAAGCGCTTACCAGATGGTAGCAGCGTGAAATGAGGGTTTGCAGGGTGATTAGAGTCCTTGATGATCTTAGTAGCTCTACCTTTGCAGCGTTTGGTGTAGACGCCCTGCAGAGACGGAGAGCTGACCCTGAGATACGCCGGATAAGCGCACTACTCTTTGCAGGGCTTTGCGGTCATGACTGGTGCTGTTCCCATACCACGCTGTGATGGTATGAAGGTGATGCTAGAAGGAAATGCTAGTATCATCACATTTTTTTTATTTCAGTAACGACTTGGTACCTGAAGTCGGCACTTTTGACTACTCTAGTAACAGCCTAGAACAATTAAAAAAATTCAAAGCAACCACCTACGTGCTAACAGCCCCTCGCAACATCCTAGCCACTGCCTGAAATCTAGCAAACTCCCACAGCGTGTTACAACCACAGACAAATGTCCTAAAAACATTCTGCGCACCTTAGCTACTGAATAGCAACACCCTAGATCATGGAAAGTTTTGCATGGGGAAGCGCTATAGATTTTTTTTTGCTCTGGACAGGCACTATAGTTTGTTGTCTGCCACCAAGGCTATCCAATACATCTTTTGCGCAGTAGATCTCAGAGCTGCCTGCTCTTCCCTCAGTGCTTTGCTGACACAGCCGTGTAATTACAGCCGTCGCGGTCACTCCTCTCCCTAGACATGCCTGTTTTTAGCTCAGATCTCCGTGGGAGTGCTGAGCTCTTTTACATCGATGTGATGGACCAAACCAGAGGCACTGCTGTACAGAACAATAGAGAACTGCACAATGAAAAGGGGGCCGCACTCCTCCCTGCTTGTATTTCAATTTTACAGCTCTAGAATCTCCATGAACATGTCTATTGTGTTGATTTACCTGTTGCTAGGCTCTTTTGGCCATGGCCGTGACAGTGGGTATTTGACACGTCCAGTCAGAACCCAAAGCTCCACTCTTCCATCTACTCTCAGCTGTTGGAAATTGTTGCCTGCTAATGGAAGAGGGTTATTAGGATCAGCTGTGTTCTCGCTCCAGCTCGACGGGATCTCTGGGGCTTTGATTATTTCTGTATGACACAGCTGCTTGCTGCTGTACTTGCAGTGTGACATGCTCCATGGGAATGGGTGTGCCTGGCTTCTTCAATGCCTTGTGCACATATTGTTGGGAATGCTTTGTGCATTTTTCTTTCTTCCATTTCCTTGAAGTTTTCACAAAGTTCCTTGTACATTTGTTAGCTAGCAACAATGTGGGTTACAGAGGCCCTGTTTACACCTGGTATTAAGATGCGTTTTGGTCGATTGGATCACAAGTAGACAAGGGAGACACATTCCTGTTTACACCTGGGTTAAGCACAGTGTAAAGCAGGGTTTAGAACAACTATAACCCGGGGTTAAGCACAGTGTAAATCTGGGTTTGGAACAACTATAACCCGGGGTTAAGCACAGTGTAAATCTGGGTTTGGAACAAATATAACCCGGGGTTAAGCACAGTGTAAATCTGGGTTTGGAAAAATAACTATAACCTGAAGCACAGTGTAAAGCAGGGTTTGGAAAAACTATAACCCGGGGTTAAGCACAGTGTAAAGCAGGGTTTGGAACAACTATAACCCGGGGTTAAGCACAGTGTAAAGCAGGGTTTGGAACAACTATAACCCGGGGTTAAGCACAGTGTAAAGCAGGGTTTGGAACAACTATAACCCGGGTTATAACCCGGTTTGGAACAACTATAAGCACAGTGTAAAGTGTAAAGGGTTTGGAACAACTATAACCCGGGGTTAAGCACAGTGTAAATCTGGGTTTGGAACAACTATAACCCGGGGTTAAGCACAGTGTAAAGTAAAGCAGGGTTTGGAACAACTAACCGGTGTTAACCCAGGGTTTGGAACAACTATAACCCGGGTTAAGCACAGTGTAAAGCAGGGTTTGGAAAAACTATAACCCGGGTTATACAGTGTAAAGCACAGTGTAAATCTGGGTTTGGAAAAACTATAACCCGGGGTTAAGCACAGTGTAAAGCTGGGTTTGGAAAAACTATAACCCGGGTTAAGCACAGTGTAAATCTGGGTTTGGAAAAACTATAACCTATAACCCGGGGTTAAGCACAGTGTAAATCTGGGTTTGGAAAAACTATAACCCGGGGTTAAGCACAGTGTAAAGCAGGGTTTGGAAAAACTATAACCCGGGGTGTAAAGCTGGGTTTGGAAAAACTATAACCCGCACAGTGTAAAGCTAGGGTTTGGTGTAAAAACTATAACCCGGGTTAAGCACAGTGTAAAGCTGGGTTTGGAACAAATATAACACGGGTAAATCTGGGTTAAGCACAGTAAATCTGGGTTTGGAAAAAACTAAATCTGGGTTTGGAAAAACTATAACCCGGGTTAAGCACAGTGTAAATCTGGGTTTGGAACAACTATAACCCGGGTTTGGAACAACTATAACCCAAGTTAAGCACAGTGTAAAGCAGGGTTTGGAACAACTATAACCCGGGGTTAAGCACAGTGTAAAGCAGGGTTTGGAACAACTATAACCCGGTGTTAAGCACAGTGTAAAGCTGGGTTTGGAAAAACTATAACCCGGGGTTAAGCACAGTGTAAAGCTGGGTTTGGAACAAATATAACCCGGGGTTAAGCACAGTGTAAATCTGGGTTTGGAAAAACTATAACCCGGGTTAAGCACAGTGTAAATCTGGGTTTGGAAAAACTATAACCCGGGGTTAAGCACAGTGTAAAGCAGGGTTTGGAAAAACTATAACCCGGGGTTAAGCACAGTGTAAAGCAGGGTTTGGAAAAACTATAACCCGGGGTTAAGCACAGTGTAAAGCAGGGTTTGGAAAAACTATAACCCGGGGTTAAGCACAGTGTAAATCTGGGTTTGGAAAAACTATAACCCGGGGTTAAGCACAGTGTAAATCTGGGTTTGGAACAACTATAACCCGGGGTTAAGCACAGTGTAAAGCAGGGTTTGGAACAACTATAACCCGGTGTTAAGCACAGTGTAAAGCAGGGTTTGGAACAACTATAACCCGGTGTTAAGCACAGTGTAAAAAGGCCTAGACTTTGACTAAACTTCAGGCAAGACACTGTAGGAAAAACTATTTTGCTTCCATAACAGATATTCTTCCAGACAAGTGAAAAGAAAATGTCCAAAATACACATTTAAATGGTCATTGTATTACACTTTTTGCATCTGAGGATAAGGGTTTTTTTGTTGTTGTTGTTTTTTCCTTCCCCCTTATGCACTGAGCCAAAAATCTACACTTCTGTGGCACATCCACTTTTATTTTTTCTGAATGGGTCAATGATGTGCATATTTGTGTATACACCACTTTATTCTATAAAACCTATTTAGTTTGAATTCATTTTTTCTTTTAAATGCATATTATTTTATGTTTTGTTATCTTAAACCCCCAAAATGTGGTGCAACTGTCCGAACACAAAAGAACAAACGACACTTGGTCAGGCGGAACCGGGGATTGAACCGCCAACCTACATGAACCACTGAGCCACTGCCGCCCAGTGTTAATGTGGTTCCCATCGTTCTGCAACATATGTACTTGTGTTCTGCAGATTCTCATACAGGTTTGGATTGACATTTTCATTCCTAAAAACCTAAGATTCTTTTTTTCTTCTGACTGAAAGCATTTAATTATTTATGGAGTAATAAAGCACAATATCCAAAATCCCCTCTGTAAAACCCTTTAACTCTAGAGTCATTTAAAAATGAAACCTTATTGAACCTGGTTTTACCCAATGTTCAGATGTCTATTCTAAATGTATGCTATTTAGTGCATGTTTAACGAGATTATGAATCATTTGCTTATACAGAAACGCCATAGTTGTGCAGTTTATATTTCAGTTGCAGTTTGCCATCAAAATGGGACATTTCAAAGATTTAAAGAAATGATTGCGTTAGGGAGAAGCAAGGGAATCATAATTAATTCTGGCAGGAGGTAAAGAATAAAAAAACACTTGAAGTACTCAAAGATAGTCTTATATGAAATGAAAGCTTGTGTGTTTAATCAGAATGCATTATATTAACTATACAAATATTCACTTTTACTGCATTAAAGTAAATCATATGAACATGTATTATACTTTTTATTATATTAATTCTGAAAAAAGAAAGTAGCATATTAGCCTTACACTGCAAGTGACCTGAACAAAATGTAATATTATTGGGTTAATCGCAATTATTTGTATGACGATTAGTAGTCCGCACAGAATTCATGGTGAAATCTTTTTACCCTGTTAACATGTGGTGTCTTGGCTTAATGAAGTCATGTGACAATGTTTGAAATGTGTAACGTTACATTAATCAGTACGACAAAAAAATTATGCGTCAAAGTTGAAATGAGTATTCTTACATAATGCACACTTTAAAAAACCAAAAAACGAAATGGTAGGCGGTATTTCTATGCAAACTACGCCATTAGCGATATGCTAATGTTCTATAGCAATGCTAGTATTCCAAACAATACTCATTCATTTTAAATTAGCAACTGAGGTTTAACTGAAGCTCTCACATCAGTGCTCCTCCTGGCATGTTTGTGGGAAATGCCATCATCAGGAGCTGACTTTCCACTCCCGCCCCTCTCTTCACCTCACAGGGAGGAAGTTCAGGGGAAGTAATCCAAGCTCTCTTCGTTTGCTGGAAAAAACAAAACCGTTTGCCTGCTATTGTACTATTCCTCTGACGTTTTGTAGTATAAATAGTGTGAGTAGTGAGTTCACACTGAAAATTCCACAAAGAACCGTGTGTGGACAGTTGGACACTTCATGCACTCAACTGGCGCAGCTTTTTTTCACAGCTGGTGTTGAATGACAAAATAGTGCACAAGTACGCAGTGTATAAGCGCGTAGTGCGTCATTTGGG
The DNA here is from genome assembly GCA_018749465.1 of Paracanthobrama guichenoti. NCBI lineage: Eukaryota > Metazoa > Chordata > Actinopteri > Cypriniformes > Gobionidae > Paracanthobrama > Paracanthobrama guichenoti. The sequence goes on along the minus strand of CM031949.1, from coordinate 55,644,118 downwards.
ATGCAACTAAAGACTTCTCCCTATTTGCCCAACTGATCTTCAAGGGCGTGTAGTCAGATGTAGATATGATTTATGTTGAACTGCAACAGCAAGTGCTAAAAGGATCTGCTTGGAATTATCGACGTGCCAAAACATGCAGGGGTCTAAATTTATTTGAGCTTCCTTCCCTTTTTTTTTTTTTTTTTTTTTTTTTTTTTTTTTTGCTTAAAAGGTTGCTAATTGTAGAAATAAAATAACGTGCTAATGGCATTGGGGGAAAATCTCTACATTTTTAGGCTGAATGGCAGTGAACCATAGAGATATATATATATATATCTCAGTATTTACCCAAAAGTGGGCTAAATGTTCAGTTTTCTTTTCATAAGGCACATTATAGGCAAATGAAGCTTGCATAGCACTTTGTTTCAGGACACTCCAAAGGGAGTTATTCTCTATATCAGGGAGTTATTCTACCAATCAGAGCACGTTGTGCTTTTCAAAAGGAGGAGCTTCTTAGAGACAGGAACTAAACGGAGCATTACTGACAGACTGGGAAGAAGAGGTGCTGCAACAATGGAGAATATGTGAAAAATAAGGTGTTTTTTGAATATTCAAGCATGAAAACCTACTCTAGTAGAGCCAGATTTTTGACAATATATTGCTATACCCTACCCAACCCTACCTTTGTGTCACTTGAAAAGATATTGCAAACCAGAAATTGCTCAACAAAACCTTAAATAAATTGCCAAAACTATGCATCCCCAGCAAATGCTCTTCACTACTCTGCTGGTTCCCAAGTCCCTCTTGAGGATGCTAATTTTCCATTAGCATACCCAGTTTGGCCTGAATTGGTAGCAGATGCTCCTGCAAGGCCGATCCCACTCCTTCCTCCCGTTTGTTGTGTCTGTTTGAGGAAACTATACGGCCTTGGCTCAAACAATACGCCGAGAACCCAAGGCCAGAAGTGGTGCTAAATGTATACAAGCACGGGAAGAGCGTGTACAAAGTACAAAGTTTATTAGATGCATGCCTACTTGTTCTGTTTGGACTAAATCTAGTTTATGCAGTAGCCAAAGCACTTTATGCATTAATAAACAGGTTATTTTAGCATGATGAATTAAGTGTCGGAGAGGCGTAGTGTCTCCAATGCCTCTATGAGCAATGGACACTTGCATGTCATCAGACATATTTTTATCAACATGCCTTGCCACACTCTTGGTTTTGAAAGGGAATTTTTGCAGCAATGCTATAGAAGAACCATTTTGGGTGCCCCAAATAACCTTTTCGTGAACCGTTCTTAAAGAACCATTTTTTTTCTTTGAACCTTTTGTCCATTGCAAAGGTTTCATGCATGTTAAAGCTTCTTCATGGAGCCATCAATGCCAATAAAGAACCTTTATTTTTAAGAGTGTACACACAAATAAAGGTCCCATAAAAGGGGATTTTGTACCTTTTTAGTACTTGAATTTCCTATTATGACAAACCGAAAGCAGCTTGGTTTGAAAGCGAGTTATGTGTGAGCTGTGCTTTATAACTGCCCAGCCAAAAAATAAGTCGCTGTTTGGATTTAAATAGGCAAACGCTTAAGAGTCAATGATTGGATCATTATTGCAGTGGTTTATTTTGTTTCTAGCATGTTATATATTTGGAAACAGTTCTTCCAACCCTTATTGATGGAGTTGTTTCTTAAACAGCCAGAGCTTAAACTCATTGAAAGTCTTTGGGATGTGCTGGAGGAGACTGTACGGAGTCCTGGACTTGTTATTTCCATCAAGAGGTGCATACATTTTTGGTCAATATCTTGTATTGACAATCCATCACTATGCCATTGACGAGACAATGGTTGTCGTATGTCAAATTTTGGTGAAATATTGTTAATGTGTGACCACAGCTTTAGTGTAAAGAACATTTTAAAAATCTAAATAATCTTCTTATGCAATGAAAAGGTTCCATGGATGTTAAAGGGATAGGTCAGCCAAAAATGAAAATGTGCCCTCAAGCCATCTTAGGTAAATATAACATTCTTCTTTCAGACAAACACAATTGGAGTTATATTAAAAATGTCCTGGCTAATCCAAGCTTTATAATGGGAGTGAATGGGAGCCCAAAATTTGCCCAAATCTATCCATTATAAAAGTAATCCAGACGGCCTTCTGAAGCGAAGTGATGCGTTTGTGTAAGAAAAATATCCATATTTAACATGTTATAAAGTAAAATATCTAGCTTCCAGCGGACCGCCTTCTGTATTCAACTTAATGAAAAAGCGCGTCGCTGGCGTCAGAACTGCGAGAGGCGTTACACTTTCTTCGTAAGTTGAATACAGAAGGCGGTTCACTGGAAGATGGATATTTTACTCTATAAAGTTTTAAATATGGATATTTTTCTTACACAAACCCGTTTATTCTCTTCAGAAGGCCTTTGTTAACCAGCGGAGCCGTGTGGAGCACTTTTATAATGGATGGATGCACTTTTTTTGGGCTTCAAATTTTAGGCTCCCATTCACTGCCATTATAAAGCTCGGAAGAGCCAGGACATTTTTTTTAATATAACTCTGATTGTACTCGTCTGAAACAAGGTCATATACACCTAGGATGGAGGGTGAATAAATTATGGGATAATTACAATTTTGGGGTGAACTATCCCTTTAAAGGTTCTTCTTGGAATCATCAATGCCAATAAAAAAAAACACTTTATTTTTAAGAATGTGCTTAACATTCAACCAGGAACAAATTAGAGGGAGGACCTGGGTGACGGTGGCATCATTTGCTTTTTTTGCGACTCCACCCTGCAGAGAAGCCTCTGCCTCACCTAGGTTGCCTTAGGCAGACACAAAGCCGCTCAGAGGTGAGACTGGCCTACGCTGGCTTCCTTTCTGTATGGGAATACAGGATTACTGTGCCTGTGCAGAAGTCTTAACTGTAGAGGCCAAGGAGTGTTGGGTCACGAGAGGTTCCTGGCAAGACCGTAGCGAAATGTCTATGGAATATATTCCGTATGATTTGCCACTGCTTAGTTTTGGGATTGAACTTGAGGATATGTGCCATGTAGAGCAGAGACCGGATGAACTAGTTTATTTTATGTGTCATTGTGCTGTTACTACAGTTGTTGGCTCTCTTTGATTTCATGACTTGTTCTTCACAGTTTGACAGACAGCCGCCATCATTCCGTGCTGCAAGGGCGACCCCAAAATGTCTTCCAACGGCGATCTGCAAGACGTTGGGAGCTGGGAGAGCTTCTGGGAGGTTAGTATCTCCGACCACAAGTGCGCACATTCACACAAATCTCCCTGGCAGAGTGGGCCGCATGCTGTGGCGTCCAGCCAGGGAGTTAGAGACTAAAGGAGCAGATCCGACATTTCCAAGAGATCGCTAAAAGCTAAAAGCTTGCACTACTATTCTTCAAGCATGCTTGGTCAGGTCTGCACTTGCCTTGGAGAAAACTAACAGATATGAAGGGCTCTTAGATGGTAAAGTGAAAGTAAAGGGTTCATATTTCCCTTCATTTTCATTTCTTAAGAAAAAGTTGCCTTTGGCTTGCACACTGGAAGACATTATGTACAATGTGTTGTGTAAGTATTATGCCATGAATGCTTTCAATGAACTCGTCGGCAAAACTTTTACATTTTTAACCCTTTCATTTATGTGCATCGCTTCAGTGATACACATCACCAAATCATTGTAAATGTAACAAGTTTTCATAATTCTCAATATCACCACAATATAACTCGTTAATTAATAAATTAATAATGAATTATACAGCTACTATATTCATCCTTACCCAAATACACACAGTACAGTCACAGTAAGCTAGCTACTATTTACTATCTTAACGGCTTGATTGTTATATCAAAACATGTAAACTATAATAATTGGGTACATCCTACTTTGCCTGCATACATACAGTATACTTACATAAACAATCATGCAGCCGAGATTTGCTATATAGTATACGGTATATTGCTTCATGCCGTCGCTTCGTACTATCGCACAGCTCTAAGTGTACAGTTCGATGTGTATTCTTAAAAGAGCTATATATTTTTTCTCATTTATATTTAGTTAAAATATAAATCATTAATGTATTTTCTTATCATTTCAGCTTTAAACCTTTCACATTACACAACTTACCCCAAATGTGCATCATTGTGTGGATCACCTTTCTTCTCATTTTCTTGAGAACCAATATAGTATTTATATCTCGTTTCTCCTTGCTTTGAGGAAAACTCAAGTTAAAAATGGCACAGTTTACTTCACTCCTAGGAGTCATAACAAATCAAATTCTAAAATCTTAAATTTAACGGTTGACCTTTTATTAGACTGAAATGTAATTATTCACTGATATTCCTAGTTGTTGTGACCAGATCATTGAGTCAGAAATTAATCTCTGTGAAATGTTTCAGTATGACTCTCTAACATGACTTTCACTGGTTAGCCTGGGAACTACAAGAGGACGGTTAAGCGCATTGACGATGGATACAAGCTCTGCAACGAGCTGGTCAGCTGCTTCCAGGAGCGGGCCAAGATTGAGAAGGGCTATTCCCAGCAGCTGAGTGATTGGGCCAGGAAATGGAGGGGTGTTGTGGAGAAAGGTCAGTATGCCTTTGAGTCTCCTAGGCCATCGTCTTAAAGTAGAAGCATTCCTCTACAGTCACATCAACACATTCTCTATTGATGAGCTGATAAGTGCCTCTGTTAAACAATTATAAATCTGTCTGACCTTTCAGTCACCCTATCAGTGCCCACCCTTAATAGTTGCACGTGGTTTGGGGAAAATAAGGTATGAATGTAATATACAGTAATGCGGCCTCTGTTGCTTGTCGTCTGTCAGTGATCTATCAATTTGTGTTATTTTGCATTGCATTGCAAACAAGCAGAGATGGTCCAAAATGCATGCGGCACTTTTGAAAATCGAGGCGGGTGGGGTTATGACGGTTTGAGGATCCAATGAAGTTACAAGGTTTAGTCACAAGCTCTTTTTAATACTTTTCATTGGTTAGATATTTGCAAAAATCACAGACGGACATGGTGGACAAGGGTGACCAATCATAATGATTTATGATAAAATTAAAATACAAAATAGTATGTTTTCCAGCCCATACTGGATTTTGCATGGATGCACTTGCAAAAATAACCGTAAGAACAGTGGATCCTAAAAGTTGGATTTGAAAAATAAACTATAAATGTAGGTAGTGTAAACAAAGCCACTGTATCTTGTATTGACCTTAAGAAAAGTCGTGGATATGAGTGGATTACCTCCCTGTGAGAGCCTCAGGCTGGCCACATATTCAGTAACCTAACCATGTGACCTTAAAAGGGCACTGACCTACAATTATAATAAGTGGGGCAAGATGTGTATCTAGAGAGAAGAATATTATACAAACTTGGGCTCAGTAACTTGGGCCAGTATTATCCGGTGTTATAAGCTGATAGATAAAGCTAACTCATGTATTCTTTCCTGCAGGCTCACAGTATGGGACTCTGGAAAAGGCCTGGCATGCTTTCATGAATGCGGCAGACAGACTGAGTGAGATCCATATGGAGCTAAAAGAGAAACTGGTTGTTGAGGACAGTGAAAAGATTAGAAACTGGCAGAAGGATGCCTTCCACAAGCAAATGATCGGTGGATTCCGTGAGACCAAAGACGCAGATGAAGGCTTTCGTAAGGCCCAGAAGCCCTGGGTGCGAAAACTGAAGGATGTGAGTTTCCTCCTTTGCAGAATATTACACCATTAGTATGGGTTTCATCCGTTAAATGAAAACAAAACAAGATAGACAAAGTGGAATTAAACTCTTATTTTGTTCTCTCTGCCATCATTGTTAGTTAACAAATGAAACCTTTTTGTTTAAGGTGGGGTAAGCCATGTCTTTTAACCGACGTTGATATTTCAAATCACCAAAACAAACACGTCCCAACCCCAAAAGGGTCTCGCCCCTATTTTGATAGCTCCGCCCCACACATACGTACGCAACCCAGGCAACGACTATGGCAAAATATGCTGTGCCAGCTGGCCGAGACTGTCATCAATAAGTGCAAGCTATGTGTGTTACTATGGTAATCCAGGTCGAATGTTCAATGAAAAAGTCATCCCTTACATCCCAAAAAACACAAACACCGTTCTCATGAACAACTCGATAGCACGACAGCCATCATGGTGAAAAGTGCACATCTTAAGTGTCTCAGCTGAAGGAAAAAATCATTCTTTTATCCATAAAAGCCGATAACGATAACATTAAAACGAACATATATCAGCCAATACCGATATGGTAAAATATCATTAAAATATCAGAAAATATCGGTTCAAAATATCAAAACTTACTTTGAATTAAGCTGATATTTTCTGAGCCCATTGGCAGATATTTGTTCTTTGTTTTAATCATAAATTTACTTAATTTTGATCAATTTCACAGAAAGCAAGACTTCATATTTTGTCATTTTGTATCTCCAGTAAATGCATCTTGATATAAGAATCTTTAGACATCTGCATTGGAAAACAAGACAAACATACTGAGAAAAAACATTTGTGCTTTTTGTGATCAGAAGGTACAGTTAGAGATGTTTCCATATTCTAGTGGTTGAGTGCAGAGCAATCAAAGCTACTTTTTTGTAAAAAATAATTTAAAAAGTAATTGATGTCTGTTGGAAGTTAACTCTGAGGTGTTGCTGTGTTTCTCCCTTAGAAATTTACATATAAATTAGCATACTGACACGTTGTTTTCCCTTGACTTTATTCCTTAGATTTTATTTACTTGGTCTTAAAAAGGTCTTAAAGTCTTAAGTGTACCTTTTTATAAACCTGCAGAAACAACATTTGGCTGGTCCATATGGTTTGTTTGTTGTATTCCAAGTCTTCAAAAGCTATATGATAGCTTCGTATGAGAAACAGACTGATAACTGAAAATCTTGACCAATGTTATATGTAATATTAGGGTGAATAGATGATAGCAGAGTCTTTATTTCAGTGTTTAAAGAGAAACATTTATTACACCAAGTACCACAGTGTGTTTAGTAATGAGTAAATAGTATGGGTGTGTAAATATTTTCTCTGTGATAGGTGGAGTCTACCAAAAAAAGTTACCACCAAGCCCGGAAGGAAGAGCGCACGGCATTGACCCGTGAAACTCACGCCAAGGCTGACACCACCAAATCCCAAGAGGAGGTCCGCAAGTTCACGGATCGCCTGGAGAAATGCACCCAAGAGGCAGAGAAGGTACTGTGAGAAAAAGCACAGACGCAACAGTTTTAGTCATTTTAGTTTTGTGAGGATTTTCCATTAAGCTGGTAATCACTGAATGGAAAGCTTGTCAACAAGTGTCCATGTCTGGGTGGAAGGAGATGGATGGCAAATGACAGAATTTCCATAAAACGTAGACAAGACGAGGCTTGCTTGTTGCAAGTGCCAATAGTAAGGCCCCTGTGATGATGTATTTGGGCTTGCTGTGACAATGCTAAATTATGGGTGTGAACAACATGTTGTTGAATGTGTAGTTTCATTCACAAAACTACACTTTATGCCTTCAGTTTCTGCCTTCTCAAAGGTGTAAAGAGAAACCACCTGATTTTATTTATTTAAAAGCATTTGTTTTTCCATAATTTATAAAAGCAGACTTGTCTCTTTCAGATAGTCATGAAATTCATATTGGTGCATTTACATTTCATTTAGACGATGCTTTGATCCAATGTGATGTACAAATGAAGAAAGTAATGCAGCTTTCTCCTTTTAGTTTCAACAACCTTGTGAATATTCATTGGTCCACTGGATGTATTCTGAACAGGAAATTCTGATCGTTGGTAGTGACCTTGTGGACTGTCTCCCATGACTTGCTTATGTAATTTTTTTGGGATGCATTTCCTCAGGCTAAGGAGCGTTATGAGAGAGCCCTGGATGAGCTGAATCGCTGTAACCCACGTTACATGGAGGACATGGAGCAAGTGTTTGAAATCACCCAGGAGGCCGAAAAGAAGAGGTTGCGCTTTTTTAAAGAAGTTCTTCAGGACATACACCAGCACATGGACCTCTCCAACAATGACAAGTTAGTCCCTTAGTCTACACAGACGCTTATCTTCTAGGACAGTGTGCTAAATAATATGTTGGATTTGAAACTCTGTGTCAGTAGCAAGTCCGTTAATGGTCGTTCACGCGTACCAACCAAACAGTGATTTAGAGTAGAGTCCAATAGAATCGATAACGCACATTGCCAATTTAACCAATGGTATTTCGACACCACAGCCAGTTAAAACACGGATAAATCAACTCATCAGCTTACAGTGTGTTAGTCTCCTCGCCTTCCATTGTCAGTTGCGCTCGTTCCTGTTTTGTGTCCTCAAACTGGCAACCCGCGTGAGCGTTGAGTCTGTGGAGGAGGGGCCGGGGAAAACGATATTTAGAATTTGGACTACAGGCAGCACCTTTAAGATGCGTTTCGATCGGATCACAAGTGGACGACACTAAATACAGGTGTAAACAGGTCTAAAATGTTTTGAGCTTGTCCACTTTCGACCACTTCCAGAGGTAGTGGAAAACACATTGGACCGGATTGCTTTCGTAATTGAATTTCTCATGAATGTGTTCAGACAGCCACAAAAGACCGTCTTCTCTCCGCCTACTGACCTAATGTGTGAACATTATGGGAAGAGCGCTAGCCAGACGGATTTAAACTTTGTCGGCTGGAGACCCAAGTTTGAGTTGAAGATGAAAAACGTACCAATCACAATGTTCTCTCACCATTCCTGCTTTCTGACACACACTCACAGCGTTCGGCAAATGGAAGCTGCTGCTCTCCGCATGTTTTTCCGTCGTCTCTGGAGATGTTTCATATGTCAAATTTAGTGAGCTTATTTTGTCCATTAAATCGAAACATCTGAAAAGCCCATTCATTTACCCACCCATAGACCCTCTCCTCAAAGAAATCAGGACAGAAGTGGTTGAAAGTGGACAAAAGAGACGGATTAAAACACTAGGTGTAAACGGGAATGTGTCTCCCTCGTCTACTTGTGATCCGATCGATCACAATGCATCTTAATACCAGGAGTAAACAGGGCCTAATGCTGCTAATGGCTCTTTACTCAAATAATGCTGCATAATAAATGCACAGCACACACACTAGGTAAAATTGTTCACTTTTAATTAGATTACAGTAAAATCAATCAATACTTTCCAATATTGAATACAGTTTGCTGAGATTCATAATTGGCATTTCTCTTGACTTTATCCACATCTTCTCTCTGAGCTTGTCGTCATGCATTCTGGGATTGCCTTATCCAAAAAAGTATACATGTGATACTTTTACAGGATTTGGATCAAATGTATTTAAAGGGCAGCTTCCAATAGACCTAATCGGGGTCATATTTCACTTATGACCGGAATGAAAACGAGGCTGTGAGGGACTAAAGCACAGTGTGTTCAGTGGATTGTACTGCTGTTTAACAACATACCGATTGCTCAGCTGACGAAACATCTTTCCAGAAGACTTTCAGTAGTTTTTGAAAGTTGTTTTGAAAATTACACGTGATCCAGGACCTTTACAGAGTGTGTGCCATTGTAAAATATGCAATATTCGAATATACATAACCAAATATTGAGTAAAATGGACTGTGTAAATTATTATTTTTTGAATGAAAGAATATTCTTAGTCGACATTCCTCTGCTTTGTCTTGGTGCCAGGAAATACAGTCATGATGCCTAAAAATGCTGTCTAGTTGGGGCACTCAGAGTTTGAAACTGAGCCACTGAGAGACTGACAGGCACAGATGTTGACGTAGTTGTGAGTTGTGCAATGAAAAGCTCCATCTCAAACATTTCTCAATGTCGAGTCCTCATTTATAAAGGTCCCTATCAATATCCTCGGGCTCTTGAAATAGTTTCTGGTCATTTATGGGTCTCATGAAGAATGTTAACCATTAATAAGTGCTTATTTGTTTTTTTTTTCCGTGCTCTCTGCTATCATTTTGTTTACTTAATGAGGAATTCTGAGCATGTCGTTGACCATTAACCAGGGTCATTTCAAAAGAGCTGAAAGCTAGGGCAACTCTGTGCTTTCATTTGTTTTTTAATCAATGAACAAATAGTTAATCGGTGTTCGCTCAGAGTTACATGTTCAGAATGGCAACAAAAACAACACCCTTCAAACCTGTCTCTGCACAGTTTTGTTGAGCTGTAATTACAGGGCTGGTGCGGAGCTGTGTGTTAATCATGTAGTTTAGTTTCATGTACAGGAATCTCGTGTTTACTTTATCCCTCCCTCATTCTTTGAATTTCCATGGTACTTAATGTTCCCTGGCCCTTTTGTTCTGGTAGCAGTGGTTATGAAATTGACTTTGACAAAAGAACTAGATTTGAAGAAAATGTGAGCGGTGCTTGGCCGAACAACTTGTTGACAGGATGCTAGTAGATGTAGTACCTTAAAGGATAAGATCACCAATTTTCAACCAACTTTGTATCTCTTTTTTTAATTTCGTTACTGTACTTCTGTCCTTAAGTATTTCTTGAGATGTAAGAGCGATGTCCAATTCTTGAGAGAGCGGAGTCTTTTCAATGAACCTGTTGAATGGTTGCTTTAGGGCAATTGATCCCTGAACATTTAGCCGTTTAGAACCGGAATATTAGAGCATATTAAGAACCGGGATATTGAGTCATGACTATCAGAACTAAATGGCGTCATCAAATGGCGCCGCTGTGTTTGGTCGCCGTTCAGGTCGCTCCGCGAAGACTGTGCTTTTATTTACTATTTTACTTTCTTTTACTCTCAGTTTTTACAAACTTATCATCTGCATTGATCTACTACGACAGCAAAACTCTTTTGGACATTGGTTACCTCTACACTGGACTGTTTCAGGACACTTTCGCCGATCCTCTGTGGCCATCTGAGATTCTTCGCAACGCCGAGTTGAACAATGGCCAGAGCCAGCGGCGTAGAACAAAGAAACACCGTGGGAAACGTGCTGGTATCCGTAACAGACTGAGGAAAAGGGCATTCAGACCTCCTCTCCCGAGCATTCTTCTAGCAAATGTTCAATCCTTGGATAATAAGATGGACGATCTTAGAGCCAGGATAAGTTTTCAACGGGACATGAGAGACTGTAATATCTATTGTTTGTCTGAAACATGGCTCACGCCCGCGGTCCCGGACACAGCTGTGGCGCCGTCGGAGAACTTCTCTGTTTTTCGGATGGACAGAACAGCCGAGGCCGGTAAATCCAAAGGCGGTGGAGTGTGTTTCATGATCAACAAGAAATGGTGCGATCCCAGGAACATCACCATTCTCTCGCGGTCCTGCTCGCCTCATCTGGAACATTTAACAATCATCTGCCGCCCATTCTATCTGCCGAGGAGTTTTCTGCGGTTGTCGCGACCGCCGCTTACATCCCACCGCAGGCAGACACAGCGCTGGCTTTATCTGGCCTTCATGATGTTGCCAGCGGCGTCATAAACCAACATCCCGACGCTGCATTCATTGTCGCGGGCGATTTTAACAAAGCAAACCTAAAGAAAGTCCTGCCAAACTTTCATCAGCACGTCTCCTGCCCCACACGAGGAGCAAACACACTGGATCACTGCTACTCTCCGTTTAAGAACGCCTATAAAGCGCGGTCACTTCCAGCGCTTGGCAAATCGGATCATGCCGCCATTTTCCTCACTCCCGAATACAAACAAAAGCTCCTCCAGGAACCCCGGTGAGGCGGGAAGTTAAGCGTTGGTCACCCCACTCAGAGACCGCGCTACAGGCAGCTCTGGGCGATGTGGATTGGGACATGTTCGGCGAGTTCAGCTGACGTAAGCGAGTTCACAGACGTGGCGCTTTGCTTCATCAACACGCTTACAGAGCAAGCCACGCAAACAATAACAATAACGTCCTTCTCAAATCAGAAACCGTGGGTGGACAATTCAATCCGCTGCGGCAGTGAACGCACGCACTGCTGCTTACAACGCCGGTCTCCTATCGGGGAATATGACTGAATACAGATCGTCCTGCTATGCTCTCAGACGAGCAGTTAAAGCCGCAAAACTCCGTTATAAAGACCGAGTGGAGTCTCATTTCCAACTCAACGACTCGCGGCGCATGGCAAGGTCTGAGGTCCATCTGCTCCTTTGGATCTAAATCCTCTGCAGAGGCAAGCGTTGATCCGTTGCTCGTGAACGAGTTAAACTCTTTCTATGCTCGCTTTGACTGTAACCGCTGGTAACGCGACTCCGCCAAGTGGCGCGTTAGAGGAAATTACTCAGAGCAGCAACAATCACGTGATCTCTGTCTCGGAGGATGAAGTTCGGAGAGCACTCAGCGTGTGGACGTCAGGAAAGCTGCTGGGCGGATGGTATTTCAGGTCGTGTTCTGCGGTCCTGTGCTGATCAGCTCACCGGGTTGTTTACATCTATCTTTAATGAGTCCTCGCTACATCTGTGGTCCCCACCTCCTTCAAAAAATCCACCATCATCCCTGTCCCTAAGAACAGTAAACCCTCTTGCCTAAATGACTATCGTCCAGTGGCTCTCACGCCTATAGTCATGAAGGTCTTCGAGAGACTCATTAAAAACACCATTTGCGCCTTCATTCCTGACACTTTGGACCCTCTTCAGTTTGCCTATCGTCCCAATAGATCGACTGAAGATGCCATCTCTCATGTCCTCCACTCCTCCTCACTCACATCGACAGCAAAAGTGGGAACTACGTAAGACTGCTATTTATTGACTATAGCTCAGCCTTTAACACCATAGTTCCCACCAAGCTAACCTCCAAACTCCTGGATCTCGGCCTGAATCCTTCTCTCTGCCACTGGATTGAGGACTTCCTCACTGGCAGGCCTCAGGTGGTGAGAATAGGCCAGTCCACCTCCACCTCCATCACCCTGAGTGTGGGAGCTCCACAGGGCTGTGTCCTGAGCCCCTGCTCTACTCTCTCTACACGCATGACTGTTTGTCCACACACAGCTCCACCTCTATCATCAAATTTGCTGATGATACTGTTGTCCTGGGCCTCATTTCCAACAACAATGAGACGGCATACTTGGACGAGGTGGAGCATCTAACATCATGGTGCCAGGACAACTGTCTCTCTCTGAATGTTGGCAAGACCAAAGAAATGATTGTGGACTTCAGGAAGAGACAGCAACGGACATACTCCCCCTCATGATCAGCGGGTCACCAGTAGAGAGAGTGAGCAGCTTCAAGTACCTGGGAGTAAACATCTCCGAGGACCTGACCTGGACTGCTCACATTCAGACACAGGTGAAAAAAGCCAGGCAAAGACTGTACCACCTGCGCCAGCTGAGGAAATTCAGGGTTTCACCAGCTATCCTGAAAACTTTCTATTTAGGGGCGATAGAAAGTGTTTTAACTCAGTGCATCACAGCGTGGTATGGGAACAGCACCAGTCATGACCGCAAAGCCCTGCAAAGAGTAGTGCGCTTATCCGAGCGTATCTCAGGGTCAGCTCTCCCGCCTCTGCAGGACGTCTACACCAAACGCTGCAAAGGTAGAGCTACCAAGATCATCAAGGACTCTAATCACCCTGCAAACCCTCATTTCACGCTGCTACCATCTGGTAAGCTTCCCGGCCTGATGGCCAAAACTGAGAGACTCAGGAGGAGCTTCTTCCCCAGGCCATCAGACTCTGAACTTCAAACATCACGTGACTTCACGTCAGGATAAACATCGATACACTGACATTGCACTGCACTTTCTGTTCTCGTTGTTACTGTGTAACAACCTGTCATAAACCTGTTTGCACATTATACTCTTTATACATTTGTTAACCACATATTTATAAGTCTACAGTTTACTCACTGCAAAAGTCTACTTCAATTATTTTATTCCACTTTATCCTTATTTGTTACCTTTTTTTCTCTTGATTATTTATAATTCTACAGATATATATATATATATATATATATATATATATATATATATATATATATATATATATATATATATATATATATATATATATATATATATATATATATATATATATATATATATATATATATATATATATATTAGATAGATAGATAGATAGTACTTTTTTTATATCCTATTTCTATTATAATTTCTTCCTTGTGTTTTTAACTGTGAATTTGCACTGTCCATGGAGCGGACCTGTTTACATTTCACTGCCGGTTGTATATTCTGTATATAACTGTGTATGTGACAAATAAAACTCTTGAATCTTGAATCTTGAATCTTAAATCTGCTGTAGAAGGGGGAGCAGTTTAATTTAACTGAAATGCATAAATATGGACATTTAGCTGTTTTAGGTAAAATAACACAAATGAACATCTATGCATCTTAATTATATATAATTAGTATTTTTGCATAACCTTCCTGTTAATGCATTTTGCCCCATTTGGCATCCATGCATTGCATTTTATACCACATTTAAACATTTATGGCATTATAATGTACTTTTTAATTATTAGTACAATTTAGTTGCTAATAAAATCAAATGGTTGCTTATTTGCAGCTCAATACATATCAGTTGCCTCCACTAATCTTTCTTATTGACTGATGCTGGCTAGAATAAATAATAAACGTTGTTCATCGATTACTTTATAGTAGGTAAATGCATTAACTTGAGTAAAAGTACATATGTACTTGATATGTAAAGTACTTATACTTCAGTACTTGATTTGTGTACTTTGTTCACCACCGGGTCCTTGGTACAAGTGCAGTAACCCTAATAAATTATTACTCCAGTAAAAGCATATGTAACTAAAAAGTGTCTACTCTTTCTCCATGTTACTTTCCCGCAGATATCCACATTTATATTCGTCAGAAAAAGTACACCGATTCAGCAGACTTTTGACCGCCCCAGGGCTTTTGTCAAAATTACAGATTGAACTTCCGCATTTTTGTATTCCTGCCCACAGACAGTTCTGATCGTCTGGCATAATCAAGTGCATTGTGTCTGTTTTGGCAAAAGGGAATCCCACAGCTCATTTTCTCTGTTTTCTCTAGTCATGTTGAACAATTTCAATGAGTTTCTAATTCATAGACAGCTGACAAAATGGGCTTTTACTCAAACTTGGCTGTTGGTGCTATTATGCTAAAAAGTTGTCTTTTATGGGTAATGCCCCATTGACAAGCTGAATATATTTCTGTGTTAGGGGATTTAAATGTGGGGCCTATTTCTTGTTTAGTTTTTGTTTTACTGACCATTAAGTTCGTTATGAAGCCAGAAGTTTAGATACCAATTCTCTATTCCAATTCCCATACTACAGTTAAAACTACTAGCCTAACTAATATAAATTTAAAACCTTTTTAAAGACAAGTAACAGTCAACAGACAGAGACTAAAGTAATCAAATGCAAAATAACACTGGATAGTCTTCACTGTTTAAATTAAACGTAGATTAATCCTTATTAATGTTTCAAAAGTTATTCAGTCAAGAGCAGTTTTTTCTTTGTCTTTTGTTGTTTGATTAACATAAACACAGACAGCAGCAGAAATGTATTAGGCTGCTGTCACTTTAAGAGCGAATGCATAGATCCAATATACTGATACTGAACACATTTGTTGTTTTTCCTCGACTGTTTACGTTCACTCAAAGCTATAACCGATTGTGTTTATTAGGATACTCGCCGAGACTGGGTTTTTAAAAAAAATTTTTTTTTTTACATAACTTTATGCCAATATGTCCGTTCAAGTGCATGAAGATGTGAAACAGAGCTCTGTATTCATGCGCTGTCTGAGACACGGCTTTCTGGGTGTGTGCTTCAGATGCATGCGTGCACTAAACATCACACAGTGCGTGTGAGTAATGAATTGAGTTCCCTTTTGCATTTTAGCAACTTTTGTGATGATGCAGCACTGGCTCGCCGACTGTCCCGAGTGTCGTTCACATTCATGTTCTCACAAAATTGCATTGTTAGAATTCATAAAATGTTACCAGTCAACTGGCGATTGACACCATTTAATTTTCTCGCCAGTGCAGATTTTTACTCCCATTTGGCGCTTGGCCAAAGTACAAGCATTAGTAATACGATGTTTGTCTTGGCAAGCACCATCAAAGTTGATGTTGGCTGTATTTTTTTTTTTGAACATACACTTCCTTGTGCACAAATAAAACCTGTTCTGACGGAGTATGTGGAAAATCCCCATGCAGATTCCGAGTCCTGTACCGAGACCTCGGCCAGACCATCAATGCAGCCAATGACACGGAGGACCTCAGGTGGTGGAGGAACACCCATGGGCCCGGCATGAGCATGAACTGGCCGCAGCTGGAGGTACAGTGCAAAATGCTGCTTTGTTTATTATATTTGCTACATCCCAGAAAGCCAGGAAATACCAGGTGAAAACCAGTCTACAAACTTCTTCTGCTTAGAAAAGATATGACATTTACGGACTCAAACAGTGTTGCGGAGTCGTCAACCATTGAGCTGTTTTGGGCCCCGGGCTCCAGTGGTGGTGAATATCTAATGGGTTGAGTGTGAATGAGCTGTTGTCTTTGCATGGCCCATGAGTGGGTTCTGGAATGTCGGATCCCTCTCCCTAATGGCAAATCCTTC